>RWGY01000031.1:9023258-9227446 GCA_007726485.1 Eragrostis curvula
TCTGGTGCTTCCGTGGTGAACTTGTGGGACTACTCGGAGAAGATGGACTAAATGTTACGTATCGTCTAGCTAAGGGTGCGTCGCTCGTGGGAAAATGTACAACCTCTGCACAGAGTGTAAAATTCATCCGGATAGACGTTGTCACGGCATATGACACGTTCTTGTGCGTCACATTGATTAGCCACCTCTATGATTCCTTGACGAGTGAGTGGGTGTATAGACGTCCGTGTTTTGGAAGTGATGGCTGGTGAGCCGGGTCGTTATGACATCCGTGTCGGAAGGCCCAACTAAAATATGGGAACTGGCGGGATTGAATCATTCTCCCCAGGCCAACCAACTAAAATATGACTATATCAACTACGGTTTTACTTCTCTACAATTCATTGAATTTCTTTTAAGCCATCCATTAAGTTTGCTTTCCGCTGAAATGAACCATGAAGCCTCTCCTTGATAATGCCATATATGCATGTATATATACCCTTGAGTAGTGTAGGGCTTGCAGAGTACCTTATGTACTAACGTGTTTGCAATCGTTGGTTTAGTAGGAGAAGACTTTGTAGGTGAAGACGACGTTTGGGTTTTCGGTTCTGCTGCTCCCACGTCTGCTTGTGGTTATGGGCCATGGTATTCCGCTGTCTGCTTCACCGTTAGTTGGACGGATGAACTTGGATGATTATAAATCCTTGTTGTACCGCCACTAAAGGTATCTTCAATCAGGTATACTACTACTTATTTACTAATTCGAAATATGCTTTTAAATATTATATATGTGTTCTTGTGCGTATCAGCTACTGATCCAGGGACTAATACATGATGCACATCAGATTCCAGAAATAGAGTCTGACAAGAATTCTCCTGTTTTCTCTCAGACATGTCAATCAATGAGGACCCTTGGTGGTTCCGACTTCTAACAGCTCTTGGTGCTCCATCATCGAATCTGGCTGCCTGAAAGATGTTGGCTGTCTCTCTTTTTTTTTTTTGTTGCTGAAGATATGGCGTATGTTTTGATGGTAGTGATGACCATAACCAAATCTTTTGAGCGGGCCGGAGCTACTTTAGCGTAGATTATCGCGAGCTGTGAAAGGGGTCTTGGCCTAGCGGTTAAGGCATCCGAGTAATACCTTTCAGGTCCTGGTTCGACTCCCGGTGGAGCAGATTTTCTAAGATTTAACGGCTTTGTGCTTTCAGCGGTAGGCGACGTAGCCGTTGACAGTGAGGCGCTAGTGGTGACTTCATCAATCTCGAGGATTTGCCGGCTTAGTCTTCAAAGATGTTCATAGGGGTAGGGTTTGCGTATATGCGTTCATAGGAGTGAGTGTACGTGCGTTGTGAGTGTCTGTAATAAAAAAAAGATTATCTGCGAGGCTTTATAAAATTCGCTGGTTTTGCAGGTAGCTTTGCTTGAAATTGCGTTACCATGGAAAGGAAAACACTTAAAACGGCATTAATCTGATTACAAAGCAATTGCACTTGGGCCGGACACGACAGAACATCTGCACACTCGGCCACGTCGTGGGGCGCAAAGCCCACGACGCACTCGCATGCGCCCTCGATGATCCACCGGAATGATCACGTCGTTCACGGCCGCCGGATCTCTAATTAAAAAGATTTCCAAAGCTCTAACACCTCCCCGATCTCTAAACACCACGTCGCAATCCTCATCCCCGTGCTCATCAATGGCTAGAATTAGATCCTCACGCAAGCAAGCCCCCACCGGCGTCGACCGGCTGAGCGCCCTCCCCGACGAGCTCCTCCACACCGTCATGTCCTTCCTCCCGGCGCCGCAGGCCGTGCAGACGAGCGAGCTGTCGCAGCGGTGGCGGGAGCTCTGGCGCACCATGCCGTGCCTCGACATCGACATCCGGGACTTCCCCTCCGCGGCGTCGTTCCGCAAGATGGACGGTGGACCGTGGGACGGGCCGTGGAGGAAGCTCGAGAACTTCGCCACCAACCTGCTCATGTTCCACGCCGCTCCGGTCCTGGACAGTTCCGGCTACACGTCAGCGGGAAGAACCACCAGGTGGAACTGGAGAGGTGGATCCGCCGCGGGATCAAGCACAACCCCGCCGTGCTCGAGGTCACGCTCACATCCATCGTTGGCATGATCGAGCTTCCTTCGCTGGGACCCAGCGCTTCGACCGCGGCGTGCCGCCTGAAAAGGCTGCACCTATGCCGCGTGAGTTTGGATGCCGGCTTCGCCGACCACCTGGGGACCAGGTGCCCTTTCCTGGAAGACGTTGAGCTCAAGGGGTGCGAATGCTACTTCCACGAGGTCGTCTCTGCCACTCTGAAGAATCTGGTCATTGACTCTGACGGCGTTGGACTTGAGGAAATGCAACTCGTTGTCACGGCCCTGTGCTCTCATCTATTCGGCTGGCGTTTCCTGGGTGCACAAGGCCGGAGTCATTCGTGCTGAACGGAGCACCAGGGTCCCTTTTGAAAGCATCGATTGGTGAATGTTTCGGCTTCGTGAACAAGAACCTATTTACGCTCCTTGGTAGCATCTGCAACGTCAGAACTCTTGAGCTGTGGCGATTTCTTATCAAAGTGTACGTATCAGTTTATTCTCACTTGGAGAACAGAGATGATCTATCATGATGATATTGAACTGGTTCTTGTGGTGTTGATTTCATAATTTACAACATTTGCTCTCTTAGACCTCTATTAGTGTGATCGAGCATCCGTTATAGCTCTTTCTTCTGTTCATTTTGGCTACAAGACTAACAATCTTTTCCAATGGTTTCCTTGCAAGTGGTCAACATTATGTATATTTTGTTATTAAGTACATACAATTTATACTTAGCAAAACTAACAGTGATCACTTGATAAAAATAATACTAAACATCGCATCTTGAGAAAAATTTTGGAAATGACGGGATGCCTTATAGCTGATAATATATAATTATGTGATTTGTTGAATTTTGGTGGATACTTTCAACTCAGTTTTGTTTCTGTTTTGATGGTTTAGGCAAAGCTGACAGAGGATGAGAAGAAAACGTTCCCAAAGCTCCATAATCTGAAGACTCTGCTAATGGGGGAATGCAATATGAGAGAGGAGTTTGACGTATTGAGGTTCTTTCTTGAGAATGTTCCTAGCTTGGAGAAAGTTACCCTGCGTCACTGCGAGGTACTTCATACTTTCTTGTTACCGACTTCCTCTCTATCTCTTGCTTTATATATCTTGCTATTTTCGCTAAATTAACCAACCTCCTGCGATTAAAAAGTATCCAGGAGTTTGGAAAGATGATGTCCAGCAGGATCTCCCTCCACAATACAGAAAACTTGTATGTTACGAGTCCCAGGATTTGAACCTGATTGATATCAAGTATCACAACGGTAATACCAGCAATCTCTTCGGACTCTTGATGTGCATTAGGACGAAAATAGACAAGAACACTGTCACACTAAGAAAGGTCAAGTGTCCTCTGAAAAAAAGAATACGGCTCAAGAAGTACAAATAACTTTTCCCCATATTCTGTTGCAATTATTGCATCTTGTCGCTTCTACTGAAATTTGTATGTACACTACATATGGCATAACAATGTACCTGATATTGATCTGGAGAGATATGCATTGTGCTTGACCCAAGTGATCTTTGCAGACCTGGTTTTGGTCTGTCTTATCTAATGTAGAAAGTAGAATTGAGGAACAAATTCGACAAGATATTGATGGTCACTACGTTTTTTTTTTTGGGAACTGATGGTCACTATGTTGTGAACTAGAAGATGTGGCACTTCTGTTTTGCAACCCTCTTCTGATGGAAGAGCAGGTAGCTACTATTTATACGAAAACGAGATATCTTGATTGTTAGAAATTGAACAAGTAAAGAATTTTCTGGAGCCTCACCTATGTCTCGGCAAGATCAAGAATGACACATATGCCTCTTTGCTCATATATTATGCCAATGCGATTCTGTTTTATTTTACCACCTCTTATAAGAGGTTTCATGGCTGCCAGACTTAGAGAAGGCTCTAGGGGCGGTAGGCCGCTCTGGCTGTGGGGTGGCGAGTGAGATGATGGAGACGCCACCAGACATGAGCCACAGTAAGTGAACTGGTCGGGCCGGGCATATTGCTGGGGAATGTTGAAATCAGAGTGATTAACGTGGCAAGGGTGGTGGTGACAGATCTGGCGTAGAAATTGCAGGTGGTAGGAAGAAAGGGAAGCACTGTGCAGCATCCCTGGGAAGAGAGAGACTGTGAGGATGCTGCCGGAAAAATTGTGCGGATGCGTGTCAGAGAAGAAGAAAGCGTTAGGATGGTTCAATAGAGATCCAATGGTCTGGATAGAAAGATTGTTTAATATGCGCTCTCTTTATTTTACCACAACGAAGGTGTTCTTGATCGGTTTCGAGAGGGGCGTGTGGGCACGACCGGAACAAGATTCCTGCATGTGTGAATAGGCAACTAGGCATGATCAAAATTGTTTTGAGTCAAATCGGACTCAAACCTACTAGCCATAATTTTCTACTACTAGTAACCAAATCTTTTGCACAGGTCTGCACTACTTTGTTTTGTTAGGCGAGTCTTTGATTTATAAAACTGGCAGGTTTTGGAGTTGCAGTGCTCATTGGTAGATTGCTTGGATTTTTGCGTGTTAAATACAGTGGAAAGGGAAACATTTAAAAGGGGTTAATCTTAATAATAATATAATAATAATAATATTATTAATAAGTTTGTAATGCCTGACATGTCTGTCGGGTTTGGATCTGCCCTCTTTGAACCGTAGGATTTTGGCCTAAGTAGAATCAGCTTTATTAGTCGTTGCCACACGATTTAATTTTCTGCCAAGCCCGCGAGTCTGCCCGCTTCATCGCATATTTTCGTTCCTATGCCGCAGTATCCGACTCCGACTCCGCCTTCGCCTGGTTCCCATAAGTGAAAACATCTCTCCGTCTTCCCTTGAACAAAACTAAGTTCAGCTGGATCGAACCCGACGAGGACGCGCTGTTCTAGGTGGCGGTCACCGGGGAAACGAGCGCGTTCGACTCGCTGGTGCCATACGAGTCTCACGGCTCTGACAGTCGCGTCGTTCTGGTTGCGGCGATACAGCGGCGCGGCCCGTTACGGAACTACGAGGCGGTGGCCATAGCGTCGGGAGGTTCAAGTCATAAATTACTCTTTACGTCGGAGCCGTGCAGATGATGTGCCTGCCATTAGGAGCTGGTGGGAGCGCGAGCTGGGGCGCAAAGAAGCAGCCGAGGCACAGGATGCCCACTCGCTCAGGGAAGAGCGCGAGCACGAGGCTGCAGTGGCTGATGTCGTCTGGAGCCGGTCCTCATCACGAGTGCTCGCCAGGATGTTGCGTATGCGATACGAATACTTCCAGATTAAGAGCGTTTTTTAGCGGTGGCTAAATCATCCTTTGGATTATGTTGATGTTTTCTGGATGATACCGTTCATGCAGCAAGATAGTCAGGTCATCGAAAAATATTGGAATGAATCAAAGTTGCCTCGCCTCTAATATTATTAGGACCAAGCAGGTAGTGTTTTTCCTATGAATTTCGCATTCTAATTGGACCATTGAGACTGCTGGAATTGAACAAATCCATCTTCTGCCGTGTTATCCCTTTTGTATTCTAGGCTGAGATTTTGAAGATTGGGGGGCACCCTGCCACAGCACTGGAACCCGTTGGCTACAAGTTTTTTTCTGCTGAGCACCGTCCTGGGCTTCTCTGCACCTACAGGATTGGAATGGCAGCCAGCCATCACTGACCCTAGGAAAGTGTTTGTTTGCTAAGTGCCCTATTTTCCTCTACTCTGAAGACAAAGTGTTTCAAAATTAATTTGACTCTGCTGCATTTGGCTGGTTTTGTTGCCCTCATGTATTCAAGGGCAAGGAGGCCTTGTTGAGGTAAATCCAAGTATAATTTTACTGATGAAGTTTACCTCCTTGGGTGATAGATATTTGGGTATTGAGAAAAAGGAGAACTTAATATTGTGGATTAGGCTCCTTATCTGAAATTTTGACAAATTAAACTTTCATTCTCATCACGTATGTACAACTGTGCGTTTCAAAGCGCAAAAGTACTGGTAACAACTTTTATGTTTTCACTCTTGTAGGTTAAGGGAGACCCTGCTTAAGGTAGAAAGAATGATGAGTAAATTTGTGGACTTACAATGTAGTGCTAACATTGAAATATTGGGCTTACATTTTCATCTCGATTACAGTAATGTTTTCACTAGGCCTGGTACAATGTGGATCTTACAGTAATAGTACCACGGCGAGGCTCCCCCCTGTGCTGCACCACCAGTATTAGTGAAGCGGTTTGTGCGTGGACCGAACTGACTCCGATGACGATGCAGGGACGTTGAAGCCGTGGCCGTAGCGGCAAGCAATGATGAAGACGGGCCAGAATCCTACAACGTCCAGTGCGTCATGGATTCCATGGGCGGCGATATGCAATCCAAGCAGATGAAGAGTGCAATGGATGGAGATGGAAATTGGCATCTGAAGAGATCATCATATATGATTAAATTATATATCTGCATTTGTATATAGCTGCACAATTGATGCGATCAAATTGAATATGCATTTTATGGGAAAGCAGCACGGACATGATTATTTTTTTGGGCTACTTGGTCGACAATGGGATATAGGAAGATATGATATTTATGTAGCACTAATAAGAACATTTCTCTAAACTATGTCATTGTACAATTTAAGATACAATCTTCATATTTACACTCATTTGATTTACGGATTTTAATAAGAAAAGTTTATTTACACAACTCACATACAATAAAAATAACCGGGTCTAAATATAAAATGATGTGCCACCAAAATATCAAAATTAGTTAATTTCTTACTGCTTAATTAAATAGTAAGAAAGTAAAATAATTCGACTTGCTAGCCCACGCAATTGCGCGGGATGATCTCCTAGTTGATCGTTAAAAAGTGAGCATCACCCATGTGGCCTCCCTGACAACCCTTCATCTTCTCCTCCACTTGACTAACCCGCATCTTCTCTCCTGCAGACAACAAACAGCTCAAAACAGATGTTTGTGTGGCACTTTTTGTAAACATCAAAATAAAAACAACCCACTGGGACTCAAACGAGTGCCCGCCGCTCCGTTCGTTTTTATGCGTGCGTTCTGTCCCGGCATAAATTTGTCAAAGGCAGTTTGACGTGGACCCAAACACAGAAAATGCACCATTTGCGACTGCATTAGTGAAAAGAACCTTTGCAAAGAATGGTTAAAGGGTAACGATAGCGCAACGGCCTCAGCTTTGAGCTCGATCAAAATGCCTGTCCCACAACCGTCGATTCTTGACCAAAAGAAAGGCTCTACCATATCAAAATCAAGAAAAAATTAAAAAGAAGGCTATCAGATTGTAAAGAAGGGCAGATCGAGCGAGAGAGCGAATCCCCTTGCTCTTTGCTTTAACCCCTCTGTCCATTTTCAATCGCCTAAAATGTACAAGCCAAACATTTTGGCTTTGCAAGAGTCAAAGGATAAAAGTTCAGACCTTTAGCAAAGGATAAAACTTCACACCTTGTCTAGTTTGTCTACAGTACTCGGGATAGGATGGACACACAGACACACACACGACTTGTCTAGTTTGTACACGACAAGGCCGCACCCTTTCTGCTGGACTCGCCGTCGTCCCTTCCCCGCCTCGTCGACCCGTCCCACCCCTTCCGCACCGAGCCGTCGCCCCCGCCGCGGGCCCAGGACACGGTCCGGGCCAAGAAAGCGTGCCACCGGCGGCCGCCGTGGCTGCTCCCGCCGGCTCCGCCGTTGCCGTTACCGAAAACCACTCCTCCTCCTCCTCCCGCGCGGCGTCCGCCCCTCGAGCTCCCCTCGGAGCTCATGTCCGAGAGGTTGGTCAGGCTCGTGGCGTGTCGGAGCCGGCGCGACCTGAGGACCTCCTCCTTGACGTGCGCGGGAAGCCGCAGCGTGAACCGCTCGTGGTCGCCATCCTCCGCGGCGGCGGCGGCAGCCGCGAAGAGGGAGTGCCCCGTCGAGTGCGAGCGCGGCATCCTCGCCGCCCGCCGCGCGCTGCGCAGCATCTCCAGCTCCCTGGCCTCCTCCCTGTCCTCCTCGTCCCTTTGATCCGTGTCGTCCACCACTGGTATAGCCATGGCTTCGGATGGTGGCGAAGGCTGGCGCTGCTCCGCTTGCTCCGGCGATGGCGGCGGCGGCGGCGGCTTCTCGAGGTTGGCGCGGCAGAGCGGGCACGTGACCCGCGCCTGGAGCCAGGGGTCGATGCACTCCGAGTGGAACGCGTGGGAGCAGTGCGGCAGCAGGCGGAGGTCGTCGTCGTCCTCGAACGCCGTGAGGCACACGGCGCAGTCCAGCACGCCCTCGTGCTCCACGATCTCCCAGTACCGCACGATCGGGAACGTGGCCACCACCGCGGGGTTCAGCCCGCGCTCCACCCTCCTCAGCGGCCCGCCCCTCACGGCGGGCCTGGAGGCCCTGGACGCGCCGCGGTCGCAGAGGTGGCACTGTTTTTCGATGCAAGCCCCGACGACGAGTAGGACGAAGAACGCGAAGAAGACCAACCCGACCGTCGGCGGTTTCTCCTGCGGAGGAGGCGATGGCTGTGGCGCCGGCGCTGGAAAAGGCCGCGCGTCGCCGACGGCCATGCCAGCGCTGAGCAGGCAGAGGACGAGGGCCAGCTCACTTTTCCCCATCGCTGCCGTTCGGAACTGAGCCACCACTCGCTCTGGTCTGAGTCTGCTGGAGGTGGTGGGTGGGGACGCCTAAATAGGAGTACGTCCATTCGCGCATCAATAATATATTCGCACTTTTCGTGCCTCTCTCACGCCTTGCTCCTTGCCCCACTCATTTCCGTGCCATAATTTTTCTCACCCGTCTCACGTTTTCGATTCTTCGCATCGTCCACCTCCCCCGCTTAAGAATCTTCTCTTTTAATCCGCCGATTCTTCTCTTTTTCTTCGCAGTCCTTCCTTTTTCTCTGCGCTAACGGCGTTTTCAGGGTTTTCAGGGGCTGACATGGACTGGGATGAAGGATGTATGGAAAAGGACGCGGGGAGATTTGAAGCACTGGAGGAAGATGTAAAAGGAGGAAATGCAAAAGCAATTCGATGGGTTACTAGAGAAGGTCCAGGCGAAAGTGGAGGAGATCCCGAGATTGCAGTGTACAATGCAAGCTTCAACCTGGACAGAGGAAAGCGCACGCAGAGTTCAACATGGTGATCCTATCGAATTAGCGGTAGCACAGAGTGAGTGGAGAGCATCAAGTGGCCAAGGGCCTGTAACCAGTAGCAGAGCAGCAACTAATGCAGCTGTCATCCCATTAGCATATTCGGCGGGCCCCTATGCTCGCATCTATTCGGCTGGCCTTTTCTTGGTGCACAAGGCCGGAGTCATTCGTGCTGAACGGAGCAGCAGGGTCCCTTTTGAAAGCATCGATTGGCGAATGTTTCGGCTTCGTCAACAAGAATCTCCTTGGTAGCATGTGCAACGTCAGAACTCTAGAGCTGTGGGGATTTTCTTATCAAAGTGTACGTATCAATCCATTCTCTCTTGGAGAACGGAGATGATCTGTCATGATGATATTGAAGTGGTAGTTCTGGCGTCGATTCAGAATTTACAATATTTGCTCGCTTGGACCTCTATTATAGCTTTTTATTCTGTTTGTGTTCATTTTGGGTACAAGAGTAACAATCTTTTCCAATGGTTTCCTTGCAAGTGGCCAACATTATGTATATTTTGTTATCAAGTACATATATACACTTTATACTTAGCAAAACTAATAGATCACTTGATAAGAATAATACTAAACATCGCTACTTGAGAATTTTTTTGGGAATGATGGGGTGCCTTATAGCTGATAATAATTATGTGATTTGTTGAGTTTTGGTTGATACTTTCAACTTAGTTTTGTTTCTATTTTGATGTTTTAGGCAAAGCTAACAGAGGATGAGAAGAAAACGTTCCCAAAGCTCAAGAATCTTACGACTCTGCTAATGGGGGAAGGCAATATGAAAGAGGAGTTTGACGTATTGCGATTCTTTCTTGAGAATGTTCCTAGCTTGGTTAAAGTTACCCTGCGTCACTGCAAGGTACTTCGTACTTTCTTCCTATGTACTTCCTCTCTATCTCTTGCTTTATCTTGCTATTTTCACCACATTAACCAACCGATTGCTATTAAAAAGTATCCAGGAGTTTGGAAAGATGATGTACATACAATTTATACTTAGCAGAACTAACAGTGATCACTTGATAAGAATAATACTAAACATCGCTACTTGAGATGCTGCCGGAAAAATTGTGCGGATGTGTGCCAAAGAAGAAGAAAGCGTTAGGATGGTTCAATAGAGATCCGATGGTCTGGATAGAAAGATTGTTTAATATGTTTTCTCTTTATTTTACCACAATAAAGGGGTGCTTGATCGATTTCGAGAGGGGCGTGTGGGCACGACCGGAATCAGATTCCTGCGTGTGTGGGTAAGCAACTAGCTAGGCATGATCAAAATTGTTTGAGTCAAATCGGACTCAACCCTATTAGCCATAATTTTCTACCACTAGTAACCAAATCTTCTGCACAGGTCTGCACTTCGTTAGGCTCAGATTATGGGACAATCTTTGATTTATAAACTCACTGGTTTTGGAGTTGTAGTGCTCATTGGTAGATTGCTTGGACTTTTGCGTACCGCTTGCTATTAAAAAGTCTCCAGGAGTTTGGAAAGATGATGTCCAGCAGGATATCCCTCCACTATACAAAAAACTTGTATGTTCCGAGTCCCAGGATTTGTACCTGATTGATATCAAGTATCACAACGGTAATAACAGCAATCTCTTTGGACTCTTGATGTGCATCAGGACGAAAATAGTCAAGAACACTGTCACACTCAGAAAGGTCAAGTGTCCTCTGAAAATAAGAATACGGCTCAAGAAGTACAAATAACTTTGCCCCATATTCAGTTGCAATTGGTGCCTCTTGTCGCTTCTACTGAAATTTGCATGTACACGACAAAAGGCATAACGATGTACTGATATTGATGTGGAGATATATGCATTGTACTTGAGCCAAGTGATCTTTGCAGACTTGATTTAATGTAGAAAGTAGAATTGAGGAACAAATCCGACAAGATATTGATGGTCACTGTGTTGTGAACTAGAAGTTGTGGCACTTCTGTTTGGCAACCCTCTTCCAGGTAGCTACTATTTATACCGAAACGAGAGGATATCTTGATTCGTTAGAAATTGATCAGGTAAAGAATTTTCTGGAGCCTCACCTATGTCTCGGCAAGATCAAGTATGGCACCTATGCCTCTTTGCTCATATATGATGTCCACGATTCTGTTTTATTTTACCCGCCTCTTATAGGAGGTTCTATGGCTGCCAGACTTAGAGGAGGCTCTAGGGGCGGTAGGCCGCTCCGGAAGTGGGGTGGCGAGCGAGATGATGGAGACGCCACCAGACATGAGCGACAGTAAGAGAACTGGTCGGCATGGGAGTGATTAACGTGGCATGCATGGGTAGTGGTGACAGACCTGGCGAAGAAATTGCCGTCGGAGATGGAAGCCGGTGGTTGGAAGACAGGGAAGCGCTGTGCAGCATCGCTGGGAAGAGAGGGACTGTGAGGATGCTGCCGGAAAAATTCTGTGGATGCGTGACGGAGAAAGAAGAAAGCATTAGGGTGGTTCAATCGAGATGCAATGGTCTGGATAGAAAGATTCACTATCAGGATCCAGAGATTTCCTGAGTGCCTAAGACACTCGGGAAAGGCTAAAAAACATTTGGAAAAACTTTTCCCGAGTGTAGCACTCGGAAAAACGCACTCGGGAAGAGATTACACGGCGAATACCCCCTTTCCCGAGTGTCTTTTGTCGGGCACTCGGGAAACCCGAGTGCCAAAAATCAGGACACTCGGGGAAGGTCCCGACTTTTCCCGAGTGTATTTCCAAAATACACTCGGGAAAAGTCCCCACTTTTCCCGAGTGTAATGGCTCCAACTTTTCCCGAGTGTCTATGCAATTACACTCGGGAAAGGTATTTTTCAGAACCTATTTTATTTGTTTTTTCGACAAATCTAATTGACAAACACACAAGCATTTAATATATCTGACAATATGCATACATTTGACAACCACAACCAAAACCAAACCTTCTAATAGTCCACAATTCAACAATTAATACACATATAGTCCACAAAGTGTTCACAAGTCCAGAAATAGTCCACAAATACTCACAAGTGCACAAATAATCCATAAACGCTTACAAGTCCACAATTAGTCCATAGACACTCACAAACCACACAAATAGTCTATAAACGCTTACAAGTTCACAAATAGTCCATAGACGCAGGGGCTTGTCCGAAAGCCTTGTAGGCTTGTCGATCAGGTCAATAGCCTCAAGCAGAGTTGGGCCCTTGTACCAGTGAAGGTTGGTGGACCTCTCATCATAGCGGGCCTTCGAGTACTTGGGAATGGTGGCATCCATCTATACCAATAGCAGCAGCAAAATATCATTAGATGAATGAGGCAGGTGACATCAGCAGCAAGTAAACGATGTGAGAGGATAACATAAACAAGTTAAACTAGCCAACTGCACTTCTTTCAGGAAATAAACTTGTTTCAAAGTGGCATGTCAACAGCAACAAACAAAAAAGGAAGTACATAAACGTATATTACAGAAGATAAATATATCAAAGATATCTATTGCATGCTGTAACATATTTAAAGCAAGTACAAAAAATACAGATCCCACCAGACATATGTTAATATGTCCTAATAAAAACATATAACATATGTAGCTGATTAGTAGTTTCCTTAGCTGTAAAGTTTAGTTTCTTAAGGGTCAAGTCACCCCATCTATACAAGGACGGGTATAGTATCTCTTTTAATTAAGCAGTGAAGAAGAATTAATCTAGCTTCCTTGTCTATTCTCTAGATCCCAATACCTTGCTTCTAGTATCCCAATCCCCTTCTACCTTGCACGTGACAGGAATACAATTGTGAACAAATATATAAAGCTTCCCAACTGAACTATCACCGTACATATTTAACATATTATGATCTCAGCTCATTAAAAAGACCAAAAATAGGAGTTTCTGTCGATATACCTTGTTGCAGCAGCAAATCATCTGCTTCACTCCAAGAGTGAAAGCAAGGAGGGCATGCTCATGTGTTTGGCCATCCTTGGTGAAACCAGCCTCAAAACTACCTGTTGTGGAGTCTATCATAAGGACAGCACAATCAGCCTGGGAGGTACCAGTGATCATGTTCTTGATGAAGTCACGGTGTCCAGGGGCATCGATGAAAGTGCAGTAATACTTTGCAGTTTCTAACTTCCACAAGGAGATATCAATGGTGATGCCCCTTTCACGCTCAGCCATCAGCTTGTCAAGAACCCAGGCATACTTGAATGACCTCTTGTTCACCACAGCTGCTTCCTTCTCAAACCTCTCGATCAGATGCTTGTCGATGCCTCCAAGCTTGTGGATCAGATGGCCAGGGGTGGTTGACTTCCCAGAGTTGAAATGGCCGATGACCACAATGTTGATATGAGCCTTTTTACCCATGGCACCAATCATCCTCTCCCTGGATGTCATTTCCTTAGATGCAGCGCCATTCGGATTCTGCAAACGAGGGAAAAAAAATGTATTCAGTTCTCAAGGAAAGCTTAACCGGCCAATTCGATCCAGTTACACACACTCAAAAAACAAGAAATGTGATTCAGCCATGTTGGGCATGGCAGAGCATACATACTACGGGAAACCGCGCCTTTGCCGTGTGTTCAGGGGTTTGCCGAGTGCAATCCATCGGGCACTCGGCAAACCCACTGTTTGCCGAGTGCCAGGGGCTCGGCACTCGGCAAACTCCTGGCACACGGTACCAGAGGAGTTTGCCGAGTGCCGAGACCCTAGCCCTCGGCAAACAGGGGGTTTGCCGAGTGCCAGAACCGGAGGCACTCGGCAACCTCCTGGCACACGGTGCCAAGGGAGTTTGCCGAGTGCCTCCGTTAGTGGCACTCGGCAAACTATTTGTGTGCCGAGTGCCTAACGTGGGCCCTCGGCAAAATAATTTTTTTTTTTCATTATTTTCCACATTTTCCATTTATGTGGTGGATGTATGTATCAATGTTGCTTCATGCGAAAGTTTGGTGATTTGTTCAATCCGTTTGGTATATTTAAGGTGTTTATGACATATAAAGTATATATTGAAAATAATTCAAATTTGAACTTTAGGTGATTCAAATAAAAAAAATGTTCATACGAAAGTTGATATTCATGTTCTTGAGTCCAATGTAAGGTGTCAACCATGAAATGAACTGATAATTCGTTCATATTGTACATAAAATATAAGCGAAAAGATATGGTTGAATAGTATTTTAATTTTATAAAATTCAAACAAAGTCCAAAAATTACGAGACTCGCGCTGGTATCATGAAATCATACGTGGAGACCATGATAAATCGTAGAAAAAGTTTCGCTAAAGTTGTGACGTACGTTGTTTAGAAACAGGAGCATCCTCGAAGAAGATCCATAAACTTATGAAGTGATCGTTTTGATTTCGAACCAAAACGGCGGACATAATTTGGTTTCACCTTAAACATATTTTTTATAGGTAAAGAATCATATGAAATGTATCATGGCAAAATTTGGCATTTTTTTGAATTTATTTCGAATTTATAAAAAAAATTCAATTCCTGGTGAAAATGTTCAAACTAATGTATGCCGAGTGTTAAGCGTTTGCCGAGTGCTTTTGGATCTAGCACTCGGCAAACGTTGTGGATAAGGACTTAGCTGCCCGACGCCTTTCTCCTTTCCTTTCTTCTACCTCACGCCGCCCAGCTGCTCACCGGCCTCTTGCGCCACCCACGCCGCCGCGCCCCGCCCTCCGCGCAGCGCCGCCCTCCGCCACCACCCTGCGCCACCGCGCCCGCCCTCCGCCACCGCGCCCCGCATTCCGCCGCCGCCCAGATCCAACGCTCCCCACCCTCCGCCGCCGCCGCCCGGGGCCCGGCCGCCGCGGCCCGGCCCTCCTCCACCGTCCCCGACCCCGGACCCCGCCCTCCGCCTCCGCCGCCCGGACCCCGCCCCGCCCCGGTCGCGCCCCGCCCTCGACCCCGCGCCCGGCGGCGCCCTCGGCTCCCTCGGCCCTCGGCTCCGGCCGTCGCGCCGCCCCCGGCCCGTCCTGCATCGACCCCGACGGCCCCACCTCCCTGCGCCCGACGACGCTCCCCCGCCCCTGCCCTTCTCCAAGCCCGGCAGGCCACCCGAGGTGAGTCACGGTGCTTTTTTTTTTTTCAGTCCAACTTTGGTCGAATTGCCGAGCATGTTGAATGCAATTGAGAAATTCAAAAATTGTATGTATGCTTGTATGCAAATGAGAAATTCAAAAATGCTATGTATATATGCTTGTATGCAAAGAGAAATTCAAAATTGCTTGTATGCTTGTATGGAAATACGAAATCTGCTTGTAGTCTTGTATGCAAATGAGAAATTAAAAAATGCTTGTAGGCTGCTGTGCAATGAGAAATTAAAAAATGCTTGTAGTCTTGTATTCAAAAATGATTGGTTCTATGTCATCGCTAAATGCTTGTATGTTAATGGAAACAAAATTGGTAATGTAAATGGACAAGTGAGGTGGTTGTTTGAATTGGACGAAATGTCGTTGTTTCAATTGGACAAGTGATGTGGTTGTTGGAATTCGATGTGGCATCCGGCCATCGCGCCGTTGATTTGAATTGAATTGTGTTTGCCGGCCATCGCGCCGTTGTTTTCTTGCAGGGTTTGGGAACCTCACCATACAGGGGAGGTGCTGCCGAAATTTTGAATTGACGGCTTTATGTTTCGTTCTTTGCAGGATAGGAGAGGCTTTTCCACCGTCTTTCACTCGTCACTTTGCCGGACAGCAAGGTGAGACATAAAAGCCCCCCTCCCCCCCTTTCCATTTCTGTTTGTAGGTAACGTGTAACCTAGTTAGGCGTCTCCCGTTCGAAATAGATACAGTTGGAGATATGCCCGAGGGTTGCATATCTATGACCGTATCTATTTTGAATTGTCCACGTTTCTTGGACAGCCCGAGGATGCGTAGATGGGGCTAGTTTCCATTGTCTATTCCGGTTTGAGACAGAGTTTCGGCCGCGCCTCCCTGTTGTTCTCCGGATACACAATCTCCCTCGCAGGACGTGTATTTGGAGAACAGCGGGGAGGTGCTGCCGAAATTCTGTCTCGGACCGGAGTAGACCTTGGAAACTAGCCCCATCTACGCATTGTCGGGTGGGATTAGGACCTATCTGCACCTATTAGACATTGTATGCATCGTGTAGATACCAATGAATTTTAAATTGCTCCGTCATATGATAGAAGATGGATGACCGTGCGTGGATGTACACGGGCCGTCCAAGGAAGGGTTCTGAAACAAGTGAATGGGTTGACAAGACCCTTGCTTTCTTGAAACAAGCATTTGCCAATGTCAGCAAAGGTGGAAAGACTTGGTGTCCCTGCAGCCGTTGCGGCAACACAAGGGAGCAGACGGAGGAGGAGATGGGGTTGCATCTTGGTAACTATGGATTTACGCCAGGCTATACCCGGTGGGTCTACCATGGTGAAGCCCATAGATTGAGGGAGGAGGTCGTGAGACAACGCGTCGATGATTGTGATGCTGATGGCGGGGTGGAGGACATGTTACAGGACTATCAGGAAGCCCAGTTCCGTGAACAACCTAGGGGGGAGGAGGAGCCAGAGGAGTCCGCAAAGTGCTTCTATGACATGTTTGAAGCGTCACAGAAACCTCTTCACGGGCATACCAGGGTTTCAAAACTGGATGCCATTGCACGTCTAATGGCCGTGAAGTCCCAGTTTAGCTTGAGTCGGAACGCGTTCGATGTTATGTTGACAGTTGTTGCCAGCCTGCTTCCGGAAAGTCACATTCTACCAATGAGCATGTATGAGGCACAGAAAGTGCTTAGTGCACTTAAGATGCCATATGAGCAGATACATGCTTGTCCGAAAGGATGCGTCTTATTCAGGAAACAGCATGCAGAAGCAAAATACTGTCCAAAGTGTGGGTCCTCTAGGTTCATGGAGGTAGACGCGGGTGATGGGCAAAAAAGGCAGCTCACGGTACCCGTGAAGATCCTAAGGTACCTTCCGTTCTTACCGAGGATCCAACGGCTGTACATGACCGAGGAATCCGCGAAACAGATGACATGGCACAAACATGGAGTTCGATACAAGGCTGATAAGCTTGTACATCCATCCGATGGTGAAGCATGGCAACGATTCGATAACATTCATCACATCAAAGCTCGGGAGGCTCGTAATGTACGTGTGGCCCTGGCAACAGATGGGTTCAATCCATATGGCATGGGGGCTGCCCCGTACAGTTGTTGGTCCGTGTTCGTTATACCCCTCAATCTCCCTCCAGGCGTCATCTTTCAACGACAGAACATTTTCTTGTCGTTGATAATTCCTGAAAACTCGGGGAGTAATATGTCTGTTTATATGGAGCCTCTGATTGATGATTTGGAACGTGCTTGGGAGGAAGGGGTATGGACATACGATAAAGCTACAAAGACAAACTTCAGAATGTATGTTTGGTACTTCTACTCTCTGCATGACATGCCGGCGTATGGTTGTTTCTGTGGCTGGGGCGTTCACTCAAAGTTTCCTTGCCCGGTATGCAAGCATCTTGTGAGGTGGATTTGGTTGAAGAAGGGTGGCAAGTTTTCTTCGTTCGACCAACACCGACAATTCCTCCCTCTTGACCATCCATTCAGAAGAGACAAAAAGAACTTTACGAAAGGTGTCCAAGTTCTCAACCCTCCACCGCAGTTCTTGACAGGTGCGCAGGTGAGTGCTATGTTAGATGGTCTCAAGGTCGATGAAACAGACGGTGGTTTTGTGGGATATGGTGAGCTACATGCCTTCACTCAGATCTGTGGCTTGTATAGGCTTTCGTATATGAAAGACCTTCTTCTTCCACATAACATTGACCTAATGCACGTTGAACATGGCTTAGGCGTTCCACTTTTAGGAACAATCATGGACATTGCTGATAAGACAAGGGACAATGTTAAGGCAAGAGTCGATCAAGCTACTTTGTGCAATCGACCAAAGCTAGACATGGCGCCTCCTGCTTCCGGCAAGTCATGGAGAAAACCTAAGGCGGATTTCGTCCTGACGAGGCCCCAAAGGAAGGAAGTACTAGAATGGTTCAAAACGTTAATGTTCCCTGATGGGTACGCAGCGAATATGAGTAGGGGAGTGAACTTGGCTACTATGCGAATCAACGGGGTCAAGACTCATGACTACCACATGTGGATTCAGCGGCTTCTTCCCGTGATGGTTCGAGGCTATCTCCCTGATCATGTGTGGCAAGTGCTGGCAGAGTTGAGCTATTTCTTCCGCCAGCTTTGTGCTAAGGAGATATCACCTTCCGTGATTGCAGAAATGGAAAAAATGGCGCCTGTGTTGCTCTGTAAGTTGGAGAAGATATTTCCACCAGGCTTGTTCACTCCGATGGTGCATATGATTTTGCACCTTCCGTATGAGGCTCGAATGGGGGGGCCTGTGCAGAACCGTTGGTGCTACCCAATTGAGCGGTGTCAAAAGGTTCTTCGAACGAAATGTAAAAATAAATGCAAAATTGAAGCTTCCATTGCAGAGGCACACGTTCTGGAGGAGGTGTCAAACTTCACAACAAAATACTATTCTGACAACCTTCCGAGTGTGCATTTTCCACCCTCTCGTTACAACGTTGACGAAAATGAATCGACCCTCAGCCTTTTCCAAGGGCAATACGGGCGCGGAGGTGAAGCGACCAAGAAGAACTTGACATATCCAGAGTGGCGCACGATCATGCTGTATGTGCTGACCAACCTAAGAGAAGTGGACGTGTACATCAAGTAAGTTATGAACAAATTTCATAATTAGACATCTAACCCATTTGTTCCACATCCAACCCACTTGTTCCTCATTGCTACAGGGGATTTCTTGATGTATTCTGGCATGATGAACAGCCTCCTACCGCACATGATGTCGATACCCTTCTTTGCAACGGTGCAGGAAATGGATCGCCCGATTTCATTTCTTGGTTCAATAGGAAGGTATTTAGCATTTTCTTAGTATGACATTACAAGTTCCTCGTACGTGCGAATAATGTAGCTAACTATCCTGCTTGAACTTGCAGGCCCGAACCGAAGCGACAATGAATGCCGAGTTAAGACAGGTTGCCAAGGGCTGTCTTTATGCGGTCAAGTCATTTAAAAGCTATGATGTTAATGGGTACCGCTTTCACACAACCAGCTACGAGCAGAATCGGCCTAATCGTAAAACCACTAACACCGGAGTTTTTACTCCTGGTGACGATGGGGTCGAATATTATGGAAGAGTTGAAGAAATATACGAAATTTGTTTTGATGGTTGCAAGCCTCTCCCTCTTGTCGTATTCAAATGCCATTGGTTTGATCCTCAAGCAGTTAGACGGACCCCTAATCTTGGGCTAGTCGAAATTCGACAGTCATCCGTCTATCCAGGAGACGATGTATATATTGTTGCTCAACATGCCACACAAGTTTATTATCTCCCATACCCGTGCTAAACTGACGACCGTCTCAAGGGTTGGGATGTTGTGTACAAGGTATCGCCACACGGCAAACTACCGGTCCCAAACAATGAAGATTACAATGTAGACCCAAACACATATGTCGATGGAGAGTTCTTCCAAGAAGATGGGCTAGAAGGGGGTTTTGTGATAGACTTAACCGAAGAGATCGAAATGGAAGTAGACAATGAAACGGTTGTTGATGACGATGCTGGAGATGAGGTTCATAATGCGAACGACTTGAAATTAGTTGAGCGATTACATTTAGACGACGATGACATTCCGCCTTCAGAACACGTGCAACATGATATGGACCTTGATGATTATAGTGATGATGAGGCAAACAATGCACAAGATCCTGATCTTGATGATTATTTCTAATACATGTATGGCCCGTAATAGTTAATTTAATTTTTGCAATACTATGTTACTTTCTATTACATGTTATATTTTTTTTGCATATATTTCGAAATACTGATGGATTTAATCT
This sequence comes from Eragrostis curvula, assembly GCA_007726485.1. Classification (NCBI taxonomy): domain Eukaryota; kingdom Viridiplantae; phylum Streptophyta; class Magnoliopsida; order Poales; family Poaceae; genus Eragrostis; species Eragrostis curvula. The sequence continues at coordinate 9,043,280 of RWGY01000031.1, forward strand.
TGTTAATTGCAGGTGATTGATCAAAGATGGTGGGCAAGGGTGGTGGTGTGATGAGGACGGTGACGTCCCTGCACCAAAAGGCGACTGGGAAGCGGTCCGCTGCAGCTGAGGGGTCTGGGAGCGGGAGGAGTCGAGTCAAGGCTCGAGGCTGCAGAGGTGGCGGCAGGCGTCGAGTGAGGGGGTCGAGGCCACCGTCCCCTGCTCCTTCCGTGCACGAGTCGGAGGAGGAGCGGGAGCAGGAGGCCTCGGAGGCCTCAGAGGAGCAGCCGGAGCAGGAGACCCCGGAGCAGGAGGAGGAGGACGGGGAGGAGGAGGAGAACGGGGAGGAGGAGGAGGACGGGGAGGACGAGGCGGCGTCTGAGGACGTGCCAAAAGTGTGGGAGCGAGGTCCCGCACGACTTCCAAAGCGACCGATCCCTCTTGACAGACGCCCGTTGGTTCGACCCAAAGGGAAGAAGTAAGTAACTTTAACTTTTAAGTCATTTGCTATGTTTCAAATCTAAATAGAAACTAATCATTGTCTTGATCACTTGTGCAGGGGCTGGGAGACGATCGTTCCGGGTGACCACGAACGTATTCCTGCCGGCATCCTCGGCCTTTTGTGCAGGAGACACTTTCCTGGCATGGTGCCACTGAGCGACGGGGGGCAGGAGCCGGCCTTGACGTGGGCCCACTACAAACGCGTCGCTGATGTCCCAGACGAGGATGGGAGAGACTTTCGCACCGTGGCGGACCGGGTAGTTGGAGAGCTGTGGGTATGTCTTGTTTACATTGAATTGGTCAATACATCTCGTTCATTGGATATTCTTCAAATAATGAAAGTATACATCGCGTCAATGTGCAGGATTTTTTCAGGGTCGAGCCGGAATGGAGGGACCGTGCGGTGCGTCGGGCGTACGATGCATGTCCTAAACTCATTACGGACATGCATTACGAGGCGCGCGTCCAGGCCGTGAGGACCTACTACGCCAAAAAACTTGGTAGGAAGATTGAGAAAAAGGCGGCTCGGACCATATGGCTGGCTGCAGAACAATACATGCAGGTAATTTGACATTCTCATGTTTTCTATACTTGATTAAGTACGATTAATTTGTTATTCTCATAGTTTCACAATAACTAACATCTAACTTTGTCAAATGACGTGTAGGTGATTCCGTGGTGGTGCGCCTCTCACAGGGACTGCTGGGAGTACTTTGTGAGTAGGTGGTGCGACCCCGAGTGGCAGAAGACGCACGAAGCTTGCCGGCAGCGGCGTTTGAAGATGCCTGGTCCAGCACACCATCAAGGCAACCGTACCCTTGATGAGTACGCGACTAGATGGGTACGCGAATTCATTTCGTTGTTTACAAACGCTCAATTTTGCATAATTTCTAATCATCTTTCTGTTTTCTTTCCAGTCGCGGGCGCATGAGGGCCGAGAGTGCCCCCCGTTGATGGCTTGGGCAATGGCCCACAAGGGCAAGGCGACGTCGATCGAGGTCGACTACAACCCGGAGGACCCCCCCGAGGCGTACAGCAACCCCACCGTCCACACTCGCCTCAGTCAGTACACCGAGATGGGTAGGGAGAAGCACGGGCCAGAGTGGAACCCGAGCACCGAGGACCTTGATGGAGAGATCATCATGAGGGTGGGTGGAGGTAAGAAGCATGGCCGGTACTGGATTGGGGACAGCACACTGGACACGGCCTCTACTCCCACCCTCTCTGAGATCCGAGCGAGGAGCTCGTCCTCAGCCCCGCCCATACGCCCACGGCCAAGCGCTGCACAGATTCAGTTTGACCAAGCCCAGGTTATTTCTGTTCTATTCGTCGTTTCGTTGGATTTGAGACATATATTTGCTTTGCATTGTAACATTTGGATGACATGTTGTAGGCCCAACTACGGGAGGAGACGGAGGCGAAGCTCCAGGCACAGGAGGCGAAGTACCAGGCACAGCTGCAGGAACAGCAGGCGAGGTACGATGCGAGGCTCTCCGAACAGAATGCAAGGATGCAGGAGGAGATGCAACGGCAAATGCAGGCGATGTTTTACCAGTGGCACAGTGGTGGCATGCAACCGCCGCCACTACCTCTTCCTCCTGTCGGCACTTCGAGTCCGAGTTAGGGCACTCCGGTGAGTCTACCTAAATCCTTGTAGTTTCATTCCACTTCCTGTCGGCACGTCTATCTAGAATCTTGTGTTAATAATGTAATATCTCCTCTTTGCAGAACATATCAGCGGGATCGAACAATCAGCCGGTTTCCCCTCCCAATGCTTATTCTCCGTTTCATCCTTATCATCATCGCCCTCCGATGTAGATTGTAGTTGTATTTCTAGTCTTATGTCATGAACCAACTAGTTGTGCTTGCTTACGTTTGATGAACTTGTGCTTGTGGTTGTCGACCACTTGGTTTATCACTATTTGGACCATTTCTATGTATTTGTGGAGATTTCTATGTGCTGTGATGATTTAAATGCCTGTGATGATGATGGTGGTGATGTGTATGTGTCTATGATGATGATGAGCATATATGTATGATTTGGCGTGATTTTGGTCCAGGTTGCAGTGATTTTAAACATTTTATTGCAATCTGTCGATTTTTTTTTGCCGAGTGCCTCAGATTTTTGCCGAGTGCCAAAACTGGGCACTCGGCAAATGTGCCATTCTTTGCCGAGTGCCTGTGCCTGGCACTCGGCAAACAAAAAAGGTTGCCAAGTGCCTGGCCCCCGGCACTCGGCAAACAAGGAAAGTTTGCCGAGTGCCTGGCCTCTGGCACTCGGCAAACCCTTTTGACGGCCGTTTCCCTCCGTTTCGTTACTTTATTTTGCCGAGTGCCTTTTTTACTCTCGGCAAAATCTTTGCCGAGTGCCCGACAAAAAACACTCGGCAAACCCGGCTTTGCCGAGAGCTGTTTGCCGTCTGGTGTTTGCCGAGTGCAACACTCGGCAAACTCTTTGCCGAGTGTAAAAGCTGCTTTGCCGAGTGCCGGGGGCCAGCGCTGAGCAGGCAGAGGACGAGGGCCAGCTCACTTTTCCCCATCGCTGCCGTTCGGAACTGAGCCACCACTCGCTCTGGTCTGAGTCTGCTGGAGGTGGTGGGTGGGGACGCCTAAATAGGAGTACGTCCATTCGCGCATCAATAATATATTCGCACTTTTCGTGCCTCTCTCACGCCTTGCTCCTTGCCCCACTCATTTCCGTGCCATAATTTTTCTCACCCGTCTCACGTTTTCGATTCTTCGCATCGTCCACCTCCCCCGCTTAAGAATCTTCTCTTTTAATCCGCCGATTCTTCTCTTTTTCTTCGCAGTCCTTCCTTTTTCTCTGCGCTAACGGCGTTTTCAGGGTTTTCAGGGGCTGACATGGACTGGGATGAAGGATGTATGGAAAAGGACGCGGGGAGATTTGAAGCACTGGAGGAAGATGTAAAAGGAGGAAATGCAAAAGCAATTCGATGGGTTACTAGAGAAGGTCCAGGCGAAAGTGGAGGAGATCCCGAGATTGCAGTGTACAATGCAAGCTTCAACCTGGACAGAGGAAAGCGCACGCAGAGTTCAACATGGTGATCCTATCGAATTAGCGGTAGCACAGAGTGAGTGGAGAGCATCAAGTGGCCAAGGGCCTGTAACCAGTAGCAGAGCAGCAACTAATGCAGCTGTCATCCCATTAGCATATTCGGCGGGCCCCTATGCTCGCATCTATTCGGCTGGCCTTTTCTTGGTGCACAAGGCCGGAGTCATTCGTGCTGAACGGAGCAGCAGGGTCCCTTTTGAAAGCATCGATTGGCGAATGTTTCGGCTTCGTCAACAAGAATCTCCTTGGTAGCATGTGCAACGTCAGAACTCTAGAGCTGTGGGGATTTTCTTATCAAAGTGTACGTATCAATCCATTCTCTCTTGGAGAACGGAGATGATCTGTCATGATGATATTGAAGTGGTAGTTCTGGCGTCGATTCAGAATTTACAATATTTGCTCGCTTGGACCTCTATTATAGCTTTTTATTCTGTTTGTGTTCATTTTGGGTACAAGAGTAACAATCTTTTCCAATGGTTTCCTTGCAAGTGGCCAACATTATGTATATTTTGTTATCAAGTACATATATACACTTTATACTTAGCAAAACTAATAGATCACTTGATAAGAATAATACTAAACATCGCTACTTGAGAATTTTTTTGGGAATGATGGGGTGCCTTATAGCTGATAATAATTATGTGATTTGTTGAGTTTTGGTTGATACTTTCAACTTAGTTTTGTTTCTATTTTGATGTTTTAGGCAAAGCTAACAGAGGATGAGAAGAAAACGTTCCCAAAGCTCAAGAATCTTACGACTCTGCTAATGGGGGAAGGCAATATGAAAGAGGAGTTTGACGTATTGCGATTCTTTCTTGAGAATGTTCCTAGCTTGGTTAAAGTTACCCTGCGTCACTGCAAGGTACTTCGTACTTTCTTCCTATGTACTTCCTCTCTATCTCTTGCTTTATCTTGCTATTTTCACCACATTAACCAACCGATTGCTATTAAAAAGTATCCAGGAGTTTGGAAAGATGATGTACATACAATTTATACTTAGCAGAACTAACAGTGATCACTTGATAAGAATAATACTAAACATCGCTACTTGAGATGCTGCCGGAAAAATTGTGCGGATGTGTGCCAAAGAAGAAGAAAGCGTTAGGATGGTTCAATAGAGATCCGATGGTCTGGATAGAAAGATTGTTTAATATGTTTTCTCTTTATTTTACCACAATAAAGGGGTGCTTGATCGATTTCGAGAGGGGCGTGTGGGCACGACCGGAATCAGATTCCTGCGTGTGTGGGTAAGCAACTAGCTAGGCATGATCAAAATTGTTTGAGTCAAATCGGACTCAACCCTATTAGCCATAATTTTCTACCACTAGTAACCAAATCTTCTGCACAGGTCTGCACTTCGTTAGGCTCAGATTATGGGACAATCTTTGATTTATAAACTCACTGGTTTTGGAGTTGTAGTGCTCATTGGTAGATTGTGTTAGGTTATCGGCGGAACGACGGCACGTAGATCACGACAGATAACAAAAAGTAAAACTGGAATAGAGGAGACGAAATTCTTTTATTGCGAAATTCTGATGTCAGGGTACACAGGGGGGGTCTCCTCAACTATTTATAGGGGTGGAACCCTAACTTCGTGTTGGGCTCCAATGCGATAAAGTAGCCCACATGGACCAGGACAGCTTCTTCTAGAAGTTGGGCCTGGCCCATTAAGAGTTTTACAACACTCCCCCTTGGGCTCTTTATCGTGATAAGTATGCCTCATAAAAACTCCTAAAAACCCAGTGGGAAAAATTGGAGAAAAGAGCACATATTACCACCACTTGTATGCACACATTGTCTCGTTAAAAACCTTATTGAGAAAACTTCATGTGAAAAACTCATAAGGGAAAAAGAGTGCAATGTTTTTAATCTTCATGATTAATGTTTATCAATCTTCATGACTGATATGAATTATCTTCGAGATAACTCATTTAGTTCGGGAATGTGATGTACTTAGGGAAGTTCTCCCCCTGTTCCAAGCACTTCTCTAAGTCTTCTCATGCCAATACCACGCCGACACTCTTCGAGAGTGCGGGAAGGTAAGGCCTTTGTGAACATATCTGCAAGATTGTCACAAGATCGGACATGTGTTACTAAAATCTCTCCCTGCTCTTGCATTTCATGCGTGTGGAAGAATTTAGGTAACATATGCTTTGTCCTGTTCGACTTTACGTATCCCGATTGTACTTGTGCAATACAAGCTTTATTATCTTCATAGATAATTGTAAGGGATGGAGTATACGCCACTCCACTGGTCTTCATTATATGGCTTGTCATCCTCCTGAGCCAGGCGCACTCCTTTGCAGCTTCAAACAATGCGATGATCTCCGAGTAATTTGTCGATGTAGCAACCAATGTTTGCTTCGTTGACTTCCACGAAATTGCAGTTCCTCCAAATAAAAACACATATCCCGTCTGAGATATTGATTTATGTGGATCAGATAAATATCCAGCATCAACATAACCCACAAGGGTTAATTCCCCATTCTTCTTGAAAAATAATCCAAGGTCTTCAGTTCCTCTCAAATATCGGAGGATTTGCTTGATGCCATTCCAATGCCTTCGAGTTGGTGCTGAGCTGTATCTTGCAAGTAGATTAACAGCAAAAGCTATGTCGGGCCTTGTACCATTCGCAAGGTACATCAAGGCTCCAATGGCACTGAGGTATGGATATTGAGGTCCCAATAATTCCTCATCTTCCTGCTTCGGTCTAAAAGGATCTTGATCTATATCAAGGGATCTCACCACCATAGGTGATCGGAGTGGATATGCTTCGTGCATATTAAATCTCTCTAATACCTTCTTGGTATAGTTTGATTGGTGCAAGAGTACCCCTTCAGGAGTATGTTCAAGTTGCAAACCTAAACAATATGTAGTCTTGCCCAGGTCCTTCATTTCAAATTCAGTCTTCAAGTATGAGCAAGTCTCTTCAATTTCATTGGTAGTACTAATGATGTTCAAGTCATCAACATAAACAGAGATTATGCAAAAGCCTTTCTCTGATTTCTTTATGAATACACAAGGACAATCTTCATTCTTCACAAATCCCTTTTCCAAGAGAAATGTACTGAGCTTGTTGTACCACATTCTCCCTGATTGTTTCAAACCATATAGTGACTTCTGTAATTTGACACTATATAATTTGCGGTCATCTTCATTTGGGACCTTAATACCTTCTGGAACTTTCATATAGATTTCTGTATCTAATGTTCCATATAGATATGCTGTGACCACATCCATAAGTCGCATCTGCAAATTCATATTCACCGCCATTGAGATCAAATACCGGAATGTGATTCCATCCATTACGGGAGAGTAGGTTTCTTCGTAGTCAATGCCAGGTCTCTGCGTGAAACCTTGCGCTACGAGTCTCGCCTTGTATCTAGTCACTTCATTTTGAGCATTTCTCTTCCGGACAAACACCCATTTGTGACCCACTGGTTTAATGCCAGTTGGTGTAAGGTTTACACTACCAAACACTTCTCTTTTCTTCAGCGAGTTTAACTCTGCACAGATTGCATCTTTCCACTTTGGCCAATCAGGACGCTTCTTGCATTCCTTTATTGATTTTGGTTCAGATTCCAAATCAATTTGTGTTGCAATCGTTTCGGCAAAGTATGTATTGACTTCAAGTGTCTTTCTATTATATACCACTCCCGTCTCAACATAATTCGTTGAGTTTTCATTTCCATGATCCTCATTATCAATAGATACATTGAGGTCAGGAATTTCCGGTACCCCCTCATGAGATTCATGTACATTCTCACTTGGGTTTAATTCTTCAAGTCTCACCACTTCATGTGGATCACTTTCACCTTCTTTGGTTTTCTTTTGAGCAGTTTGCTTAGGCTTCTTCTCCGCAGGACGTCTCCTAGGAGCTTTAGCTTGAGCTTGTACTCTAGGCTTCTTGGGTGCCCTAGTAACCGGTTCACTCCCCCTCTTCCTAGCATTCGTTGCTTTTATGGAAGAAGGTTGGAATTCCATATATTCATCCTCTTCAAATGGGATTTCTATTCTTTCAGGAGCATTTACAGCCGGTATATGAGACTTCACAATGTCTCTTGTATTGGTGAAAGCTTCAGGCAATTCATTAGCAACTCTCTGCAAGTGGAGTATATTCTGAACTTCGAGTTCAGCTTCTTTAGTGCGAGGATCCATTCCTAGGATTCCTTTAGCATCCCAATCTATTTGCCGGCATTCTTCTCTAGAGAGATACTTTCCTCCCCCTAATGCCGGGAAATGATCTTCATTAAAGATACAATCAGCAAACCTTGCAGTATGCAAATCTCCAGTGGAGGGTTCTAAGTACTTGATTATGGACGGACTTTCATATCCAACGTAAACTGCGAGTTTCCGTTGTGCGCCCATAGCAGTTCGCTGAGGTGGAGGGATTGGAATGTATACAGCACATCCAAATCTCCGTAAATGGGAAACATTTGGTATTCTACCACGCACCAATGCTAATGGTGATTCTTCGTGTGTAGCAGATGGTCGTAATTGGATAAGTGCTGCTGCATGCAACACCGCATGCCCCCAACAAGAGGTAGGCAATAAGCAATTCTGTAACAATGGTCGAGCAATCAATTTGATCCTCTTGATTAATGATTCTGCAAGACCATTTTGTGTATGCACGTGTGGTACGGAGTGTTCCACTTTGATGCCCATACTCATACAATAATCATCAAATACCTTCGATTTAAATTCTCCGGCATTATCCATTCGAATGGATTTGATTCTATGATCTGGAAAATGTGTCTTCAATTGTATGATCTGGGCAGTCAATCGTGCAAATGCATGGTTTCTAGTAGATAATAGACATACATGGCTCCACTTCGAGGAAGCGTCTATTAACACCATGAAATAGCGGAAAGGCCCTGATAAGGGACTAATTGGTCCGCATATATCACCTTGAATTCGTTCAAGGAATGACATAGATTCTGCTTGAATCTTAAGCTGCGAGGGGCGAGTAATAAGCTTCCCTTTTGCACATGCAATACACAAGAAATCTGCTTGATTTGGGAAATCTTTTGTCTTCAAATTATGCCCCATTGCATTCTTCGTAATTCTCTGCATCATATTAAGGCCAGGGTGACCAAGACGGTCATGCCATAATCTATATGCTTCTTGATTGGTAAAGATAGTCTTGAACGTAGCAAAGTCTTTGTTTGGCTTAATGTACGTATAGTACAAGCCTTCTTTGACTGACGGACAACTTTCAATAGTGGTCTTCTTATTGCCTTCTTTCTTGGTTATGATAAGACGTTCTTCACCTCCATCATCATTGGTTTCTACGTGAAACCCATTTCTTCGGATATCCTTAAAGCTTAACAATGTCCGGGTTGAATCCGGATAAAGTAATGCTTCTTGGATTGTTAATTGCGTACCATTTGGTAGGACAAATGTGGCCCTTCCTGTGCCAACAATCTTATTGTTATTGCCAATAACAGTAAGAATATTCCCAGTATACTTTCGAAGTGTCTGGAAATAGCAAGTGTCCCTTAGAATAGTAGCAGTGGTGCAACTGTCTACGAGACAGAGCTCCTCATCCATAGTCATTTTGCTCCACAATGCTGTAATTCATACATAAGAAATGTATAAACAAAGAGAGTAATCAATGACAAACTTCACAAACTGATTTATTCAAAGCAAATGTCTTCTCTTCGAGAGATTACATAAACGAACTAATTCCTTCGAGGAATTTAAACTTATTTCACTCCTATTACAAATAGATAACTAAATAATTCTTAATAGTCTTCATGACTACGCAGAATCTCCATGCACATCTTCCTCTTCATCCATGAGATCATTGTCCAACTCCAGGTCAGAGGATTTGCTTGGTGTTGCATGGTCCATTGGTGCCTTTGTTGTTGGCTGCGTGCCATCAACAAAGTTAGCCTCATGCTGCGCGAGCTTCTTTTTGAGGTCTTTGTACATGTCAACATACTTCTGTGGTGTTTCACATATTTTGGACCAATGACCATGCATACCACACCTATAGCAATCCTGATCCTGTTCACCATACGCTCCCCCTGAAGGTGTCTTCTTTGACTTCCCTTTTGCGTTCTTCTTGAAAGCATTAGGTTTGTTTTGAACCTTCGGGGGTGCATTTGGTGTAGCTTTGGGAGCACCTTTACCCTTGTTATTCTTGTTCTTCTTCTTCTTATTGAAGGAGACGGCATTCGCTTCATGCGGTGCCAATGAGCCAGTAGGACGATTCTTATGATTCTCCATGATCAATTCGTCCTCCCCCTGATCTTGCTGCAATGCATTACTCAGGGCGACATAGGTTTCATAATTCTCCTTCTTGTACTGGCGGCTCACGTAAGTGAACTTAGGGTGAAAGGTGGAAAGGGTCTTGTTAATAAGATCCTTTTGCGTGAGCTCTTTGCCACAAAGCTTCATGCGTGTGACAATCCCATAAAGCTTTGTGTTATAATCCTCCACAGTCTTGTAGTCTTGGTAGCGTAGGTTTTGCCATTCACGCTCAACCTTGGGGAGTAAGACATTTTCAATCTGCTCAAAGCGTTTCTTCAATGAGTCCCACAAGACTTTTGAATCACGTTCTGTCATGTATTCACTCTTCAGAGTAGCACTTAAGTGGTGGCGCAAGAAATGCAAAGCCTGCGCCTTCTCCACGTCTGTTGCGGCAGTGTCTCCCGCCTTAGGCAGAACGGTCTTCAAAAGATCTTTGCTGCTTAGGAGGATCTCCGCATCAAGTGCCCATGACAGGTAGTTGCTTCCATGAGGAGTCAAGACTTCAAAGTCTCTCTTCACGAGGTCAGACATCTGCATGATGTCAATGTGCAAGGATTAATTCATGTATCCAAGTAATAGAGAGCATAAGTATAACAAAAACTGCGTGTTTAAGTTATAATATTGGTGTTTTTATATAAAATCACCAAAAACTGGGGTGTTATATGCAAAAATAACACAAGCCAGCAATTTTCGGATAATCCATGTCAATTTTCGTAATTAACAGGATTTTTCCGTAATTTTCAGATATTCCAGGGATATTCTGGTAATTTCCAGATGTTCCGAGGATATTTTCATAATTTTCTGATACTCCGAGGGCTTCTTCATAATTTTCAGAAATTTCTGAACAGCCCGAGGATTTCTTCGTAATTTTCAAAAAAAATTCCAAGGACTTTGTCTTGGTTTTCAGAACTGCGGGAGGACTTCTTCGCGATTTCTGAAAACTGTGAGGGCTTTTTTGTAAAAAACTGAGGGGAGTATAAAACTAGGGTGAAACCCTAATCTCTTCACTCTCTCCTCACTTCCTCCCTTCTCCAGCCGCCGGCTTCTCCTTCTCTTCTTATCTTCTTTCTTTCCTTCCAGCCGCTGGATCTGGCGAGCTACGCGGCGCATGGCGCGGAGGCCTTCACCCGGGTTCGTCCCCAGGCTGGTGCGACGGGCGGAGGCCGGTGTGGGCCCCTGGCTTCGCGGTGCCCGGGGGGCGCAGCGCTGTGCAGGAGGTGCGCAGCGCTGTGGGGGCTTGATGGCGCGGCGCGGCGCGGCGGCCCGCGGCGCGGCGGCCGGGCCGCTGCTTCGAAGGCCGGGCCAGCGCGGAGGCGCGCGGCTGCACGCCGGACGCACGGCAGCGCGGCGACCCGTGGTGCCGCGGTGGACTGGGCTCGTCGGAGGCGGGGCGGCTCGGAGGCCCGTCGCGCATGAAGGCTTGGTTGCTCGGCGCCTATGGCGCGGTGCGGTGACCGGGCCTGGTGGCGCGGCAGCCTGCAGCGCGGGGAGGCCGGGCTCGCGGGTTGGGCCCGCTGTGCCTCGGCGAGTTGGGCCGGAGCCGGGCCAGCGCGCACGGTGGCGCGGTGAAGGCCGGGCCGGGGCGGCGCATGGTGGCCGGGTCCCGGTTCCATCGTGGCTTGGCTTTTTTTTCTTGTTCAGATCTGGATCTAGGGTTAGGGTTTAACCCGGTTCCCTTTGTTTCTTCTCTGATGCTTGTATGTTGGATCTGAACTCGACGATGTGGCACCGAATCTGTACCGGACTTCGTGCCGGGTAGGATTAGGGTAGGGTTCTTCGTGAACCACTGTAGATCTCAAGAACTCGGCTTTTTGGCGACGTTGCACCGAAGGCTTTGTCCTGGCGACGTTGCGCCGGATCTGTTTGCTTTTCAATAGTTTCGAATCTCGATCTAGATCTTGCAGGGGTTATGCTCCAGATCTAGATCGGGTTGCGCGGAATTCCGGCGCAGTCTGCCAGGGCACAAGGCCCTAGCGAGCAGGGTGCGCGAGACACTTTGCTTGATTTTCTTCTTGTTTTCGACGACAGATCCAGATCGTCTTCGAGCGGCCATAGCTGCTATAGCTCGCTCTGGATCTGAACCCTTGATTTCTGGACAGATCTTGGCTGCAACGAGTCAAGATAGCAAAAATCATATGCAAAACAAGAACGTACCGTAGTTCACCGATCTGTTAGGCGAATTCCTCGTAGAGCGTGCTGATAACGTGTTAGGTTATCGGCGGAACGACGGCACGTAGATCACGACAGATAACAAAAAGTAAAACTGGAATAGAGGAGACGAAATTCTTTTATTGCGAAATTCTGATGTCAGGGTACACAGGGGGGGTCTCCTCAACTATTTATAGGGGTGGAACCCTAACTTCGTGTTGGGCTCCAATGCGATAAAGTAGCCCACATGGACCAGGACAGCTTCTTCTAGAAGTTGGGCCTGGCCCATTAAGAGTTTTACAACAGATTGCTTGGACTTTTGCGTACCGCTTGCTATTAAAAAGTCTCCAGGAGTTTGGAAAGATGATGTCCAGCAGGATATCCCTCCACTATACAAAAAACTTGTATGTTCCGAGTCCCAGGATTTGTACCTGATTGATATCAAGTATCACAACGGTAATAACAGCAATCTCTTTGGACTCTTGATGTGCATCAGGACGAAAATAGTCAAGAACACTGTCACACTCAGAAAGGTCAAGTGTCCTCTGAAAATAAGAATACGGCTCAAGAAGTACAAATAACTTTGCCCCATATTCAGTTGCAATTGGTGCCTCTTGTCGCTTCTACTGAAATTTGCATGTACACGACAAAAGGCATAACGATGTACTGATATTGATGTGGAGATATATGCATTGTACTTGAGCCAAGTGATCTTTGCAGACTTGATTTAATGTAGAAAGTAGAATTGAGGAACAAATCCGACAAGATATTGATGGTCACTGTGTTGTGAACTAGAAGTTGTGGCACTTCTGTTTGGCAACCCTCTTCCAGGTAGCTACTATTTATACCGAAACGAGAGGATATCTTGATTCGTTAGAAATTGATCAGGTAAAGAATTTTCTGGAGCCTCACCTATGTCTCGGCAAGATCAAGTATGGCACCTATGCCTCTTTGCTCATATATGATGTCCACGATTCTGTTTTATTTTACCCGCCTCTTATAGGAGGTTCTATGGCTGCCAGACTTAGAGGAGGCTCTAGGGGCGGTAGGCCGCTCCGGAAGTGGGGTGGCGAGCGAGATGATGGAGACGCCACCAGACATGAGCGACAGTGAGAGAACTGGTCGGCCTGGGAGTGATTAACGTGGCATGCATGGGTAGTGGTGACAGACCTGGCGAAGAAATTGCCGTCGGAGATGGAAGCTGGTGGTTGGAAGACAGGGAAGCGCTGTGCAGCATCGCTGGGAAGAGAGGGACTGTGAGGATGCTGCCGGAAAAATTCTGTGGATGCGTGACGGAGAAAGAAGAAAGCATTAGGGTGGTTCAATCGAGATGCAATGGTCTGGATAGAAAGATTCACTATCAGGATCCAGAGATTTCCTGAGTGCCTAAGACACTCGGGAAAGGCTAAAAAACATTTGGAAAAACTTTTCCCGAGTGTAGCACTCGGAAAAACGCACTCGGGAAGAGATTACACGGCGAATACCCCCTTTCCCGAGTGTCTTTTGTCGGGCACTCGGGAAACCCGAGTGCCAAAAATCAGGACACTCGGGGAAGGTCCCGACTTTTCCCGAGTGTATTTCCAAAATACACTTTTCCCGAGTGTAATGGCTCCAACTTTTCCCGAGTGTCTATGCAATTACACTCGGGAAAGGTATTTTTCAGAACCTATTTTATTTGTTTTTTCGACAAATCTAATTGACAAACACACAAGCATTTAATATATCTGACAATATGCATACATTTGACAACCACAACCAAAACCAAACCTTCTAATAGTCCACAATTCAACAATTAATACACATATAGTCCACAAAGTGTTCACAAGTCCAGAAATAGTCCACAAATACTCACAAGTGCACAAATAATCCATAAACGCTTACAAGTTCACAATTAGTCCATAGACACTCACAAACCACACAAATAGTCTATAAACGCTTACAAGTTCACAAATAGTCCATAGACGTAGGGGCTTGTCCGAAAGCCTCGTAGGCTTGTCGATCAGGTCAATAGCCTCAAGCAGAGTTGGGCCCTTGTACCAGTGAAGGTTGGTGGACCTCTCATCATAGCGGGCCTTCGAGTACTTGGGAATGGTGGCATCCATCTATACCAATAGCAGCAGCAAAATATCATTAGATGAATGAGGCAGGTGACATCAGCAGCAAGTAAACGATGTGAGAGGATAACATAAACAAGTTAAACTAGCCAACTGCACTTCTTTCAGGAAATAAACTTGTTTCAAAGTGGCATGTCAACAGCAACAAACAAAAAAGGAAGTACATAAACGTATATTACAGAAGATAAATATATCAAAGATATCTATTGCATGCTGTAACATATTTAAAGCAAGTACAAAAAATACAGATCCCACCAGACATATGTTAATATGTCCTAATAAAAACATATAACATATGTAGCTGATTAGTAGTTTCCTTAGCTGTAAAGTTTAGTTTCTTAAGGGTCAAGTCACCCCATCTATACAAGGACGGGTATAGTATCTCTTTTAATTAAGCAGTGAAGAAGAATTAATCTAGCTTCCTTGTCTATTCTCTAGATCCCAATACCTTGCTTCTAGTATCCCAATCCCCTTCTACCTTGCACGTGACAGGAATACAATTGTGAACAAATATATAAAGCTTCCCAACTGAACTATCACCGTACATATTTAACATATTATGATCTCAGCTCATTAAAAAGACCAAAAATAGGAGTTTCTGTCGATATACCTTGTTGCAGCAGCAAATCATCTGCTTCACTCCAAGAGTGAAAGCAAGGAGGGCATGCTCATGTGTTTGGCCATCCTTGGTGAAACCAGCCTCAAAACTACCTGTTGTGGAGTCTATCATAAGGACAGCACAATCAGCCTGGGAGGTACCAGTGATCATGTTCTTGATGAAGTCACGGTGTCCAGGGGCATCGATGAAAGTGCAGTAATACTTTGCAGTTTCTAACTTCCACAAGGAGATATCAATGGTGATGCCCCTTTCACGCTCAGCCATCAGCTTGTCAAGAACCCAGGCATACTTGAATGACCTCTTGTTCACCACAGCTGCTTCCTTCTCAAACCTCTCGATCAGATGCTTGTCGATGCCTCCAAGCTTGTGGATCAGATGGCCAGGGGTGGTTGACTTCCCAGAGTTGAAATGGCCGATGACCACAATGTTGATATGAGCCTTTTTACCCATGGCACCAATCATCCTCTCCCTGGATGTCATTTCCTTAGATGCAGCGCCATTCGGATTCTGCAAACGAGGGAAAAAAAATGTATTCAGTTCTCAAGGAAAGCTTAACCGGCCAATTCGATCCAGTTACACACACTCAAAAAACAAGAAATGTGATTCAGCCATGTTGGGCATGGCAGAGCATACATACTACGGGAAACCGCGCCTTTGCCGTGTGTTCAGGGGTTTGCCGAGTGCAATCCATCGGGCACTCGGCAAACCCACTGTTTGCCGAGTGCCAGGGGCTCGGCACTCGGCAAACTCCTGGCACACGGTACCAGAGGAGTTTGCCGAGTGCCGAGACCCTAGCCCTCGGCAAACAGGGGGTTTGCCGAGTGCCACTAACGGAGGCACTCGGCAAACTCCTGTGCCAAGGGAGTTTGCCGAGTGCCTCCGTTAGTGGCACTCGGCAAACTATTTGTGTGCCGAGTGCCTAACGTGGGCCCTCGGCAAAATAATTTTTTTTTTCATTATTTTCCACATTTTCCATTTATGTGGTGGATGTATGTATCAATGTTGCTTCATGCGAAAGTTTGGTGATTTGTTCAATCCGTTTGGTATATTTAAGGTGTTTATGACATATAAAGTATATATTGAAAATAATTCAAATTTGAACTTTAGGTGATTCAAATAAAAAAAATGTTCATACGAAAGTTGATATTCATGTTCTTGAGTCCAATGTAAGGTGTCAACCATGAAATGAACTGATAATTCGTTCATATTGTACATAAAATATAAGCGAAAAGATATGGTTGAATAGTATTTTAATTTTATAAAATTCAAACAAAGTCCAAAAATTACGAGACTCGCGCTGGTATCATGAAATCATACGTGGAGACCATGATAAATCGTAGAAAAAGTTTCGCTAAAGTTGTGACGTACGTTGTTTAGAAACAGGAGCATCCTCGAAGAAGATCCATAAACTTATGAAGTGATCGTTTTGATTTCGAACCAAAACGGCGGACATAATTTGGTTTCACCTTAAACATATTTTTTATAGGTAAAGAATCATATGAAATGTATCATGGCAAAATTTGGCATTTTTTTGAATTTATTTCGAATTTATAAATTTTTTTTCAATTCCTGGTGAAAATGTTCAAACTAATGTATGCCGAGTGTTAAGCGTTTGCCGAGTGCTTTTGGATCTAGCACTCGGCAAACGTTGTGGATAAGGACTTAGCTGCCCGACGCCTTTCTCCTTTCCTTTCTTCTACCTCACGCCGCCCAGCTGCTCACCGGCCTCTTGCGCCACCCACGCCGCCGCGCCCCGCCCTCCGCGCAGCGCCGCCCTCCGCCACCACCCTGCGCCACCGCGCCCGCCCTCCGCCACCGCGCCCCGCATTCCGCCGCCGCCGCCGCCGCCCAGATCCAACGCTCCCCACCCTCCGCCGCCGCCGCCCGGGGCCCGGCCGCCCAGATCCAATGCGTCCTCGATCCACTGGAAGATCGCGTCGTTCACGCCCGCCGTCTCCGGATCTTTATTTAACAAACAAGTTCCAAAACCCTATCTTCTCCCCGTTCCCCACACGCGACATCATAACCGCTGGCATTCTTGCCCCCGTGCTCGGCAATGGCCGAATCCTCCACCAGGCACGCCCCCGCCGGCGTCGACCGGCTGAGCGCCCTCCCCGACGCGCTCCTCCACACCGTCATGTCCTTCCTCACGACGCGGCACGCCGTGCAGACGAGCTTGCTGTCGCGGCGGTGGCGGGAGCTCAGGCGCACCATGCCGTGCCTCGACATCGACGGCCGGGAGTACAATTCCGTACGCAGGAAGATTGCCTGCGGCAGATCCGGTCGCGACACGGGGTGGTGGAAGCTCGAGAACTTCGCCAGCAACCTGCTCCTGTTCCACGCCGCTCCGGCCCTGGACTGGTTCCGGCTGCGCGTCCGCGGCGGGTCAAGTCACCAGGTGGAATTGGAGAGGTGGATCCGCCGCGGGATCAAGTACAACCCCGCCGTGCTCGAGGTCACGCTGCTGACATCCGCCATGTGTATGATCAAGCTTCCCTCGCTGGGACCCAGCACCGCGACCGCGGCGTGCCGCCTGAGAAGACTGCGCCTTCACGGCGTGAGTCTGGACGCCGGCTTCGCTGACCATATCCGGACAAGGTGTCCTCTCCTGGAAGACCTTGAGCTCAAGAGATGCGAACGCTGCTTCCAGGAGCTCGTCTCCGCCACCCTGAAGAGCCTGGTTATTGACTCTTGCGGCAGCGGCCGATTTAGCAGGCAACAACTGGTTGTCACGGCCCCTGTGCTCGCATCCATTCGGCTGGCATTTGTGGGGTGCATAAGGTTATTCGTGCTGAACGGAGCAGCTGGGTCCCTTTTACATGCATCGATCGGTGAATGTTTCCAAGACAGGAAGTTGTGCACGCTCCTTGGCAGCATGCCCAACGTCAGAACTCTAGAGTTTTGGGGACTTTTGGGTTATAAGGTACGTATCAATTCATCCTCCCTTGCCAACAGAGATGCTACTGTATCTTTCTCGGTGTTGTTGAACTGGTTGTTATCGCGTTGTTTCCAGCATTTACAACATTGATCTCTTGGACATGATCAGAAATCCATATAGCATTTTTTTAATCAGTTTCCTTGCATATGGGGCCATTGCCAACGGTATGTACACAATATTTGGTTAAGTATATATATGCGCTGTTGCTAACAAGTTTGCGGGGTATTATGATGTTGGTAGTTTACTAAAACTAATTGGGGGAGATATAATTTATAATACAAAAATTATCGGTCAGTTGAGACAAATACTACAGAATATATATGGTCACCACTCTAGAAAAACTGTCAGGAAAATGAGTGTCTTGTATCTGATAATAGTTATGGGATTCATTCATGCTTGGAGGACGCTTGCAACTCAATTTTGTTTATGTTTCAACTTTCCGAAGGAACTACTAAAGGATGAGAAGAAAGTTTTCCCAAAGTTTCACAATCTCACGACTCTGCTCTTGGGGCAATGCAACATGAGGGAGGAGTTTGGTATATTGCGATTCATTCTGGAGAATGCTCCTACCTTGGAGAAAGTTACCCTACATCACTGCACGGTACTACATACTTTCTTTGATATTTCTCTTGCTCCGTTGCTCTGTCGCATTATTTTACTTCTTTTCACTACACTAACCAACCTGTCTTCCTTTCAAAAGTATCCAGAAATTACGAAAAATTATGTAGAGCAGGATCTCCCACTTCAGTACAGAAAACTCATAAGTTTCGAGTCCCAGGAATTGAACCGGATTGACATCAAGTATCAAGATGGCAACACCGCCAATCTCTTTGGACTCTTGATGAGCATTCGGACCAAACTAGGAAAGAACACTGTCACACTCAGGAAAGTCAAGTGTTCACTGAAAATAAGGATCCGGCTCAAGAAGTAGAAATAACTTGCCCCTGCGTTCCGTTTCAATTAGTGCTTCATGTTGCTTCTACTGAATTTTTCTTGTACATTACAAATAGCATAATGATGTACCAGTATTGATGTGGAGATACTCATTGCACTTGACCCAAGTGATCTCTTTACTAGGATACTCATTGCACTTGACCCAACACTTTAACAAGGACTAATGTGAGGACCTGCTGGTGGTCACTGTGTTTTAAACTGGAACATGTGGCAATTATGTTCTACAAGTGAGGCTTACTATGTCTCGGCCAGATCAAGAGACATTGACATTAGCTGACGAGTGCGGATTATCAGTGGACATGTGAAATGTGAATTTTCAGTTCACCTCTTAGCTAATATGTAATGTCAACTTTTCTTATAACAGATAGTAAGATTCTATTTTATATTGTCAGCACTCGAAAGAAGGTCTGCCCGGCCGAATTCCATTTTGTGTTCAACTATATGATATTTGCAAAAAGCCTTCAGTGATCAAGTTGGCTGAATATGCTAACATGCACTGGAATTTTACTTTCAGGAGAATGTTGGGCGAGACAGAAGCTGAAGAATGGAACGTATTACAGAACAAGTTAACAGAGTATGTTATATCTGAAAATAAAGATGCGATAGAATGGGCTTTATCTCCTTCAAAACTTTATACAACAAAAACCTTATATAAAGTTAGGATGTTTTTATGGCAAGTTTTTCAGAACAAACTCCAGACTTAGATAGAAACTTAAGAATAAACTGGAAGGGAAGTGCTCATTGCAGTTGCATGGGCAGCAATCAGAGAGATGTTTGGTTGGAGGGACTAACCTTAGTTACCTTACTGTAATAATGATTTTATTTCCAAATGGCTTGGGAAAAACCTTGAGGTTAGTTTTCTGTTAGGCCTCTTCGTATTTGCAGGTTTGGCATGGGCCTTATTGACCTCCAGGAACAAGATGACAATGAAGAGTGAGTTTCCTAGTCATCCTGTTGATGTAATATTTGCTTGCAGCTCGAATTTACAGAAATGGTGGATTTTGTTGCAGAAGGAAGAGAAGAATAAAATGGATATGCTACTCATGAGGATGCAGCACTGGGAGTGTGAATTTGATCCTTGGCCAGTTTCTGTTTCCGATATTGGAATTATGTAAAGAAAAACTCTATCCGACTACTAGTAGCCAGCTCGACGGATCCAGTGACAGCTTTGTGAACTGAGGGCCGGAGGAAGGAATTATGCAAAGCAAAACTCTATCCGACTACTAGTAGCAAGCTCGACAGATCCAGTGACAGCTTTGTGCACTGAGGGCTGGAGGCCGTGAGTGAGCGGGCAGATGGCGCCCCTGGACGACGATAGTGGAGGTGGGCGGTGGTAGGGACCCCGAGAATCCTTAATTAGTGCACATGTTTCATACCCCTAGTGTCCGCCTCCTCCCTCCGAACTCTAGAAAGGTGGAAGAAACCCAATGGCAATGGAGGGCAGGGGAGCCACATGGCCGACGAGTTAGTGGCGGGCAGGGCTGTATGGCGGCTACGATGAATGCATGCACAGTGGCGGGCACAGCCAGAGGAGGTTGTGGGCAGGGTAACGGAGGGTGCGGTGGGGTTTGACAACGTAAGGAGGCGTCAGAGCTACTGGGATGTGGTTCAATTGTCAGAGGTGGACGGCGACGGGCGCGACCGCGCTATGTAAAAGGATAGTCTTGTTATTTGAGCTTGAGTCTTTTCTGTTAAAAAGGCTCACTCCAGTATTGCAAAACGGGACATGCCCGTGCTCTTTCAATTATAGCGGGGATACATGGACCTGGTTATTTGACAACTTTTGTCTTAGGCATTGATAATGCTTATGGGGTGGGCAGATGTGTTTAATCGAGGGTGAGACTGGTGGGGCGGCGACGATGAGTGCGTGCAGCACGGTGAGGCACAGGCGGAGGAGGTTGTGGGCGGGGGAATGGAAGGCGCGACGGGCGCAACCGGGCAAGGAAGAATACGGAGACGGCGAGATGGCGCTCATGTAAAAGGATAGTCTTGTTGTTTGAGCTTTTGTGTTAAATTGGCTCCGGTGTTGCAAAACGGGACATGTCCGTGCGCTTTCAATAACAGAGGGGATATCCTTTCATAATCGAAGACGGATGGCCAAAGATCACGCCCGTCGGCTACTAACCACTCTTGAAGTCGGATCGAAACTACCAAACCCTAACAGGCACACGATCTCCACCAACACACAGTCGCCGGCGCCCCGGTCGCGTGGACGCCGACTCTAGAATTCCAGATCCCCACAGCTAACGCCATGGCCGAGGATTCCAGCAAGCGCGCCATGGACACCATCGACAGGCTGAGCGCCCTCCCGGATGCGGTCCTCCACTCCATCATGTCCTTCCTGACGTCGAGGCAGGCCGTGCAGACCAGCATGCTGTCGCCGCGGTGGAGGCACCTCTGGCGTTCCGCGCCGTGCCTGGACATCGACCACCTGGAGTTCGTCGTCCCCGGCAGCGCCTTGTACGATCGCCAGGCGGAGGACACGGCGTGGGCGAAGCTTGAAGATGTGACATCCCGGCCCAAGGCTTAATAGGATTGATAGAATACTCATGTCAACAAGTTGCAACTTCTTTTCCGGGAGCTCAAAGTGCGCAGAAAAGACATGTGTTGGTTTGTGAGGCTAGTCTTGATTCCTAGAGAGCTGCCAGGCGTAAGCGGGCCCGGCCTCAGGGAGGCGGGACGTTACAGAAGAGTTCGCGTACAACCTGCTCATGGACCACGACGCTCCGGCGCTCGAGAGATTCCGGCTGCACGTCGGCGTGAGGCGTCGCGACGAGGACGTCCACAGGTGGATCCGCCGCGGCATCAAGTATCGCCCTGCCGTGCTCGAGATCACGGCGAAAAACATATCCTACATGCTCAAGCTGCCTCCTCTGGGACCTGTGACCTCTTGCCGCCTGAGGAGGTTGCGCCTCTGCGGTGTGCATTTGGATGGCGGTTTCGCTGACGACCTCCGGTCCCGGTGCCCCGTTCTGGAAGACCTTGAGCTCAAGAGATGTTACTGCTCCTTCCAGGAGATGGTCTCTGCCACTCTGAGGAGGCTGGTCATTGACTCTGACGGCCGAGGATCTAGTCGGCAGCAACTGGTTGTCACGGCCCCTGCGCTCGCATCTATTCAGCTCTCATTTGTGGGATGCACAAGGTCGATTCTGCTGAACGGAGCAGCAGGCTCCCTTTTGCATGCATCCATCGGTGAATCTTTCCCAGACAACAATCTGCTCACGCTCCTTGGCAGCATGCGCAACGTCAGAACTCTAGAGTTTTGGGGACTCTGGAATTGCACGGTACGTATCAATTCATGGTTCATCCCCAGTCGGGTCATTACTGGGGAAGATACAATTTATAATGAGAATTTTTTTCGAGCAATATAGTGAGAAAATTAATAATACTACCATGATTGGAGGATGCTTGCAACTCAATTTTGTTTATGTTTCACCTTTCAGAACGAACTACTAGAGGATCAGAAGAAAGTGCTCGCAAAGCTCCATAATCTGACGACTCTGCTCTTGGGGCGATGCAACATGAGTATGGAGTTTGCCATATTGCGATTCTTTCTGGAGAATGTTCCTAGCTTGGAGAAAATTACCCTGCATCACTGCAAGGTACTTCATACTCTGATATCTCTGTTGCTTTCTTTTGCTTCTTTTTCCACTACGCTAACCAACCAGTCTTCCTTGTAAAAGTGTCCAGATTTTAGGGGAAATGGCGTCCAGCAGGATCTCCCACTTCAATACAGAAAACTCATAAGTTCCGAGTCTCCAAATTTGAACCGGATCGACATCAAGTATCATGATGGCAATACCAGCGATCTCTTTGGACTCCTGATGAGCATTAGGGCGAAACTAGGAAAGAACATTGTCACACTCAGAAAGGTCAAGCATCCTCTGAAATAAGGATGCGACTCAAGAATTACAAATAACCTTTTGTCACTTCTACTGAACTTTTGATGCACATTACAAACTGCATAACGATGTAACGATATGTTGATGTGAATATTGTTGCTGCTTGTTTCGAGAGATCACTTCCCATACGCTGTTGAGCTGAGCATCGATGGTTTTTTTACTAATCCTGGAGAGATTGTCTCATTATCACGGTGCCTGACCTTGTATCCTGCATCTGGATGTGGGTGTTCCGATGATAACCAAATCTTGTCAAAGCTTTCATTTGTTCCGATGATAACCAAGGTCTCCGCAAGGTTCTTGACTGCTTGACTAGTGTGGACAATTTAGATCTGTCCTATGCTGAGACTATGGTAAGTCCACGTATCTTTTACATATTTTTTATTCAATATCTTGAGATAGATTGTTCATTTTTTCGATGGCTCAAGTAGTCCTTCATGTTCTTTATTGAGACATTGCGACTCCTTTAATACAAGTTGTTATAGCAGAAACTAAGGAAGTTCATAGTAGCTTTGTAGAGCATCTCCAAGAGCCTTTCTAAATCTCACTCTCTAAATCATCATTTGGAGAGTCATTTGTTTAAAAATCGTTATCTATATTTTTTTACTCTCCAACAACTTTTCTATACCTTGTGCGCAGTCTTGAGAGCCATTCTCGCTCTCCATCTTTGGCTAGCTAGAATCCGGAATAGAGGATATCTATATTTGAATATCCAATTGAAGAGGCTGTTGGAGGGTGTGTTTCTTTAACACAATCTCTATTTCTGTAAATTAGGAGAGATATAAAAAGTCTCTTAGAGATGCTCTAAGGATATACTAGTAATTGGCCCGTGCCTTGCTACGGGCTTACAAACAAAGAGAGAGAGAGAGAGAGAGAGAGAGTTAAAACTGATATATATTATAGCCTAAAGTAATAAATAAGGCAACAACTCAACTCAAACCACGTGAATCAAGTAATTTATCTACTATAAATCTAACATATAAAATGAGCAAACACTTTCATTAACATGTCCGTGCCAAAATAACATAACGCACAGTAATTATACTAAACCTTATATTATACTATCATCATTTTTAAATTATTGTTGTTGTTAACATTTTTAATTATGTTTGACCATTGATCTTATTCAACATATTAGTTCAAATATGCAAATTTATATGCTATGTTTCAAATTTCTTTAGTGATAAAACAAACCATATCAAAATTTATGATATTTTTTATTTATTTTTTTAAATAAAACTAATGGTCAAACATAACTCAAAAGGTCAACACCGACACAATTTAAGAACAAAGGGAGTATAAAAAGGAAAAAAAATAGAATTAGTCCAGGCTTGAATTGTGATGACTGTATTAAAAAAGCTACAATGCAAGTAGTGATTATGATGCCTTTGGCCGCCAACACATCTTAAAAGAACGCTTGTTGTGCCAATCTAGTCTATGAAGAAATTGCACAGAGTTGTAGAGATCAAGAAGATTAAACTATAGAAACTGGAGTCATATTTTTAGGAGCTAACCTGAAATTATTATGAATTATCTACCATAAAAGGGATTTTAACAATTTTCTGGAATTACCAAAGTATATGCCAAGAATATTCTGAGCAACATCCTGGCAGATATTTGGGAACCAGATCAGGCCCAGGGGCCCCACCTGTCATGGACTGGACACGGGGGAGACCATGATGCACCGGGTCCGAGTAAAAGAGAGAATCAAATCGACGGCGGTGTCCATTGATTCGCGACGAGAATACCAGGGGCTTGGCATGATACCCCGCACCCAGAGAAGAGGTCCTCGTCGCCTGTAAGAGATCGTCGCGAGGGTTGCGACGTTGCGACGGCGCTCGACGGATTCAAGGAAAAAGACATACGAGGAGAATACGAGGTCTTGCATAGGAAGCAACAAAGAAGGCATACGCCTGTTTATACTGAAGCTACCCAAGCCGGAAACAGAGCAATCGAGAAAATAGGACAAGGCTAGCAACCGAATCGAGTGTGCAAGACTGGAGCTTACAAGAACATACCACGAACTTTCAAGGGATGAGCCGAGTGCACTAAACAAAACAAGAAAACAACATGATGCTACTGGTCCCACGAAGTCCCATGCTTGAGAACCAACATCCACGAGGACCACGACTGTGTGCCCAGAAACATAACAAGAACGCGATATGCTGCAATCCGCCAAACACCTAGAAGGTGCTACGCAGAGATCCTAATCGGGGAGGATCGGGCGGCCAAGAGGGCGACGTGCTCACCCAGAGAGGTAGAAGACGGCGGCAGCGAGTTGCTCCGGCAAAGAAGACCAAAAACGAATGACGGCGGCTCGGCGCACTCACCGACTCATGGACATAAGGACAGTGACGTCGTTCACGGCAGTGCAGACCACCACAATAGGCCTTGCACAGTAGATAGACAAAAAGCTGAAAGTATCAGCGATCGATGCTGGCATAACAAGCATAACCATGTTGGCTTTTATTTGATTTGACAGTGACAGGAGGGCTCAATTCACGATTTACCTTCCTTCTTAATGGCTAGTAGCTAACTACCCTTCTTCCCAACGGCTTTCAATTTTTATCCTCTTTAGAGCAACTCTAAGAGACTCTGTATCTCAAATCATATAGCTAAAAAAATAAAAAAACTGACAAATTACGCATCCAACGGACCTGGATATCTAGCGCCCCTCGCTGGCCAAAGATGACGAGCCGCTCGTGCTTGCCATTCCATAATCCTGTGCTCCCGGCCCCTCAGCCCTCCCCCGCTCCCCGGCAGGGACGTCGCCGGCGGGACGCGGCTGGGTTGCCGGTGGTCGCGCGCCAGGGAGCTCGCACTGGGGGAGAAGGTGGGCGAGCTGGAGCGTAAGGTCGAGGAGCTCCGGCGCCTGAGGGCGGAGGACGCCAGGGCCAACGAGAAGGTGGCGGGCATCTTCACGTCGCACGAGCAGCGGTGGCTCGCCGAGCGCAGGTGCACGCCGTCGTGGCCGCGGCGCGCGCGCGTGAGGCGAGGCGCGAGGAGGACGCCGCGGCGCTGAGGCGGGAGGCCGACGAGCAGCGCCGCACGGCGGAGGACGCGGGCGAGTCCCTGGCGCGTGAGGCCGCGCTGCGGGAGGCCGCCGAGGAGCGTCTGCGCGAGGCGGAGCGTGACACGGAGGAGCTCCGCGATCGCGCGCGGAAGGACGCGGCCGAGCACGCCGCCGAGCTGTGAGGCAGAGGAGGAAGAGGAGCTTCTGCTCACGGTGCTCCACGGGAGAGGGAAGGAGACCAGCTAGCGGGCAGAGCTTGCCGCCGCGCGCGGCAGCCTGTTGTCCATGATCCGGTGGCCGCAGGACCTCGTCCTGCCCAACCTGGCGAGTGGCAGCGCTGCTCCGGCTCCAAGGACGGCAGCAGCAGTAGTTGCCGGGCTCGTGCGCAACGTGCTCCTCTCACTGGACGCCGCACTCTGGGGCGTCGTCACCGCCGTCGAGTCCGTCGCGCTCGTCTCCATGATGTGATGCTTCCTCTTCCGCGGCTGCACGCTGAAGACGCTACGCGAGGTCGCCGAGCTGCCGCTGCTGTTGCTTCCAGTACGCGTGATTTCCCTTGTGCAATCTGTTCGTCCTGCTGCGTGATTGTAGTGGAGCTGTTCTAGCTAGCTGAGCTGCCGCCGCCGCTGCTTCCATAACCACGACTTGTACAATCTGCCAATAATTAGTGGCCTTTTGAATATACAGAGTCTGTTTTAGAGAGGCTGTTGGGAGTATAGCGAAATTTCGAGAGGAATTCTGGCTAAATGGTTGGCTAAATAGAATTATGGAGAAGGAGATTTGGCTAGGCTCTTGGAGTTGCTTTTAGAGATTTTTGATCTAGAATTTGCCCTCTAGCTATTTTTATGCCGATTATACCCTTTCTCTCTTCTTCCTCCCGCCAGCGACCACTGCTGCCATGGGCGCCCGCCTGCTCGCGTGCCGCGCACGCTCCGCCTGTGCGCTCGCCGAGCCCCGCCCCGCTGTCCGCCGACCTGTCTTCTGTCTGTCACTCATCACGTGCTGCACTGCTTTGACCTGCCACTGAAACAGCGAAGCCAGCACAAACCCGAGCTCACACACCACACCATGATCATGGAGTCCCAAGTCTCAACGGCCATCGGAAACTGCAGCGGCTTTTAGCAGGCCACCACCACGCCCAAATCATGGTTCACGAGTGCGACCTGCAGTTGCTGGTGTCTGGACAAGGACAACGAAGGAGCGAGCATTGAGCAGCCCGATGCAGACCAGTTCTCCACTGATTCAGCTTGGCTTCCAATTGCAGGGGCAGAACTCCGAGGCGAGAACAGACGAGCTACTCCGGCCCATTCCAGCAGCCCGACTCATCCCAGATCCCGCAATTTCTGTTTTCTACTGGCGCTAAATCCACGCAGATGTGAAGCCGACCTCCGCCGACCTGTCCGCCCTGCTGGCGCGGCACACGGAGCAGCCCATGGGCGTGCTGGCACGCCCGAGCCTCATCGCCCGCGTCGGCGAGGCTCTCGCGGCGTTGGCGTCCAGGTCAGGGAAGGACCACTGCGTGGCGCTGCTGGTGTCACTGTGCAGGCACGGCGGGGAAGGACCACTCCGTGGCGCTGCTGAACTTGATCCACCGGCACTATATATGAGATGAGCCATCGTGTCCTGCCGCATCTTCACCACGCTTCCATGGTTGCTCGTGCAGGCGGTGAGCTCGACTGGTTGGAGGCGGCGGCGGCGGTCGCCGGCGGGAGGAAAAAGTGGAGGGGAGGGCAGAATTAGTATAAAAATGTCAAGAGAGCAAATCCTAAACCAACCATCTCTAAAGAGGATAAAACATTAAAACCATTTGGAAGGAGGGTAACTGGCTACTGGTCATTAATAAGGGCAAATCATGAATTGGCCCGTGACAAGAGACGCTATATTGCTGCCTGTCAGTGATCACACGAGTCGCTATGCTTCTTGCTGATCGCCAAGTGGCGTAGCAGTCTAGTTGATCTTGGCCAGCCACGTGCTGTGAAGAATCTCCATTTTACGGGAGCACGGCAGCAGCCCGCGCCTGCACGACCTTCCACGCCTCACGGACGTGACGCTCCTCCATGAGCATGCTCCCGATGGCGCACCTGAGCTTGTAGACGCCATGCATCCACCAATGCGGAGCTCATGTACTGCCCGTTCCGGTTCACCTCCTCTAGGAGCCTCCTGTCAAGCTCGTTGACCTTCTCGCCGCCGAACTTCTTTGGCGACCGCACAAGGAAGAATACGGCGAGCTTGCGACCGGTAGCCTACTTATGTAAAAGGATAGTGTTTGAGCTTTTCTGTTAAAAACAGGCTCACTCTAGTATCGCAAAACGGGATATGTTGCGCTTTCAATAACAGCGGGATATCCTTCTGTCTGAAAAAAAACATGTTAGAAATCTCCAAAACCGTGCTCGTGAGACTTGAGTCATAATCGAAGACGGACGGCCATAGATCACACGCCCACCGGCTACGAACCAATCTTGAAGTCAGATCCAAACTTCCAAACAGTAACAGGCACGCTCTCCACCCAGGCAATCGTGCTTTTTGTCCCCGCCCCGGTCGCGTGGACGCCGATTCCAGATCCCCACAGGTAACGCCATGGCCCGGGACTCAAGCAAACGCGCCATGCCCACGATCGACCGGCTGAGCGCCCTCCCGGACGCGGTCCTCCACTCCATCATGCATGTCCTTGCTAACGTCACGGCAGGCCGTGCAGACCAGCATGCTGTCGCCGCGGTGGAGGCACCTCTGGCGCTCCGCTCCGTGCCTGGACATCGACCACCGCGAGTTCGTCGTCCCCGGCAGCTGCGTGTACGATTACCGCGCCGAGGACGTGGCGTGGGCGAAGCTCGAAGAGTTCACGTACAACCTGCTCATGGACCACGACGCCCCCGTGCTCGAGAGGTTCCGGCTGCATGTCGGCACGCGGCGCGATGACGCGGACGTCCACAGGTGGGTTCGTCGCGGGATCAAGTATCGCCCTGCCGTGCTCGAGATCACGTTGGCCACGGGCACCGTGTTCAACCTGCCTCCCCTGGGACCTGCGCCCTCTTGCCGGCTAAGAAGTTTGCGCCTCTGCGGCGTGAGTTTGGACGGCGGCTTCGCGGACCACCTCCGGACCCGGTGCCCCGTTCTGGAAGACCTTGAGCTCAAGAGATGTAACTGTTCCTTCCAGGAGATCGTCTCTACCACAATGAAGAGCCTGGTCATTGACTCTGACGGCCGAAGGTTTACTGGGCGGCAACTGGTGGTCACGGTCCCTGCGCTGGCATCTATTCGGCTGTCGTTTTTAGGATGCACAAAGCCGCAGTCGTTCGTGCTGAACGGAGCCGCCGACTCCCTTTTGCATGCATCGATCGGTGAATGTTTCCTGGACAAGAGTCTGTACACGCTCCTTGGCAGCATGTGCAACGTCAGAACTCTAGAGTTTTGGGGACTTTGGAATTGTTCGGTACGTATCTATTCATGATTCTCTCCTCGTCGCATCATTATTGCGGAAGATAGAATTTATAATACAAATATTATCGGTCACTTGACAAAAAATACTACAGATTTCCATCATATAATTGGAGGATGCTTGCAACTCAATTTTGTTTATTTTTCAACTTTCAGAAGGAACTACTAGAGTATCGGAAGAAAGTGTTCGCAAAGCTCCATAATCTGACGACTCTGCTCTTGGGGCAATGCAACATGAGGAATGAGTTTGGCATATTACGATTCTTTCTGGAGAATGTTCCTAGCTTGGAGAAAGTCACCCTGCATCTGCAAGGTACTTCATACTTTCTTGATATCTCTCTTGCTTTTTTTTTTTTTTTTGCTTCTTTTCACTACTCTAACCAACCTGTCTTCCTTTTGAAAGTATCCAAATTTTTGGGAAAATGACGTCCAGCAGGATCTCCAACTTGAATACAGAAAACTCATAAGTTCCAACTCTCCAGATTTGAACCAGATTGGCATCAAGTATCATGATGGCAATACCAGCATTCTCTTTGGACTCTTGATGAGCATTAGGGCGAAATTAGGAAAGAACACCGTCACACTCAGGAAGGTCAAGTGTCCTTTGAAAATAAGGATACGCCTCAAGAGTTACAAATAACTTGCCCCCCCCCCCCCCCCCCCTATATTCGGTTGAAGTCAATACTTCCTGTCATCTCTACTGGACTTTTCATGCATATACATTACAAATGGTGATTCTGTTCTACGCTATGTTTAGGCCAGACCAATAGACACTAACATTAATGGACGAGTGCGGACTATCAGTGGACATATGAAATGTCAAAATTTCCACAGGGGAAGCAATGCTAAGAATATCATTAATAACTTGCAAACTGTAGCGTCCCGCCTCTCCGAGGCCAGGCCCGCACACCTGGCAGCTCTCTAGGAATCAAGACTGACCCCACAGACCAACACATGTCTTTTCTGCGCACTTTGTCCTCACTCATGCGCACCCGGGAAGGACTTCCCGGTCGGTTACCCATCCCGAAATTGCTCCAGGCCAAGCACGCTTAACCTCGGAGTTCTTTCGAGATGAGCTTCCGGAAAAGAAGTTGCAACTTGTTGATATGAGTATTCTTATCAATCCTATTAAGCCTTGGGCTGGGATGTGACATACTCACCCCCCTTAGAAGATCGACGTCCTCGTCGATCAACCCCAATCCAAGAACGTCCCATCTTGGCCACGTCCGTGTGTCCAGTGCCAGCGCATGTGCCATGCTGTGTGACCACTCTGGGCCCACATCAGCCATGCGTACCATGCATGCGCAACTGTGCCCACACGCGCCCGTGAAACTGCGAGGGTCGGCGGCTCTGATACCACTGTAGCGTCCCGCCTCCCCCCCACATCAGCCATGCGTACCATGCATGCGCAACTGTGCCCACACGCGCCCGTGAAACTGCGAGGGTCGGCGGCTCTGATACCACTGTAGCGTCCCGCCTCCCCGAGGCCAGGCCCGCACACCTGGCAGCTCTCTAGGAATCAAGACTGACCCCACAGACCAACACATGTCTTTTCTGCGCACTTTGTCCTCACTCATGCGCACCCAGGAAGGACTTCCCGGTCGGTCACCATCCTGAAATTGCTCCAGGCCAAACACGCTTAACCTCGGAGTTCTTTCGAGATGAGCTTCCGGAAAAGAAGTTGCAACTTATTGATATGAGTATTCTTATCAATCCTATTAAGCCTTGGGCTGGGATGTTACACAAACTAAACAAAAGCATGGGTAAAGATGATTGATTTTGATGATAGAGGGAAACACACACCAGAATTCCACACAAGAAACCCACAAAATTTTTAGTTCGTGGGTTCTTGTTGCACCCGATTGTATTTTGCGACATTTTTTGCCTCGTCATAATCAGTGACGAAAGAATAAAGATCACAAAGATACTTTTTTTTCTCAAAAACGCAGGAGAGAGCTGTGCTTCGTTATATTAAGAAGAAAGATCACAAAGATTTATGACAAAAAAAAAAACATGTTTTTGTCGTGACGAACACAGCTTTTGCGATAGCGTCAAAGTTTTCATCACTACATAAAATCCAGTTTTTTTTACGACATAAATCGATGGTCACAGAAGGCTACTTCTTGTGGTGACAAAAGACAGATCACAACCATGTTAGCTTTGTAGAGGGTGACAGGAGTCGCTATCATGCTGCCTGTCCTTTAAGAAGATGAATGGCCAAAGGTTAGTGCCATGCATGCAACTAGTATGGATACGATGTCGAGCATCTGAAAAAATTGCTTGAAGTACAATTACAGAACACCATTTCATATGATATTGTTTAGGTGATACATATTTTGACCAATATATATCTGAGAAAATCAGGTACAATTACAGAATACCATCTCACATTCCGAGGGTGTAATACCCTTGCAAGAAAATTAAAAGAAGTATAGTATAACCGTCCATCACAAAACAGTTTGGCCCTTCGACACACGTACGTACGTAACTTCAAATTCAAAACCACTATAACATAACAAAGTTACCCGTTTCTTGCTGATGATCGCCAAGTGGAGTAGCAGCGTAGTTGATCTTGGGCAACCACGCGCTGTGAAGAACCTCCATTTTACGGAGCATGGCAGCAGCCCGCGCCTGCACGACCTTCCACGCCTCACGGACGTGATGCTCCTCCGTGAGCGTGCTCCCGATGGCGCACCTGAGCATGTAGACGCCATCCACCAATGCGGAGCTCATGTACTGCCCGTTCCGGTTCACCTCCTCCAGGAGCCTCCTGTTGAGCTCGTTGGCCTTCTTCTCGCCGCCGAACTTCTCCGGCGTGCGGAGCCGGAAACACACGAGCGCGAACTGCCTCGTGGCCACCACCTCGAACCTCGGGTCGGCCCTGACCATGTCCTCGAACGCCGCCGCCATGCGCACGTGGGCGCGGACGTGCTCGCGCAGGCCCTCGACGCCGTAGCAGCGCAGCACCAGCCACAGCTTGAGCGCCCGGAAGCGCCGGGTCAGCGTCACCGACCAGTCCTTGTAGTCCAATGCGTCGGCGCCGCCGTCCGCCGCCGCGGCGGCGTCCTTGAGGATGTACTCCTGCTCCGTGCCCAGCGCCGCCACGAGCAGCGCCGGCTGCTTCACCCACAACACGCAGCAGTCGGTGTTTGCGAGGAGCCACTTGTGCGCGTTCATGCTGAACGAGTCCACGGCCTCGGCGCCGGCGGCCAGGTGCTCGAACTCCGGGCAGACGAGCGCCGAGCCCGCGTAGGCCGCGTCCACGTGCACCCACGCGCCGTGCGGCGCCGCGACGGCGCAGAGCTCCCGGACCGGGTCCACGGCCGTGGTCTGCGTCGTCCCGATGGTCGCGCACAGGAAGAGCGGGACCAGCCCGGCGTCCGCGTCGCGGCGCATGGCGTCGCGCAGCGCGGCGGGGGACAGCGCGAACATGTCCTCGCGGCGCGTCGCGATGCCGCGGCAGTTGTCGCGGCGGATGCCGGCGATGTGCGCCGCCTTGCGGAACGCGAAGTGGGTCTGGTCGGAGCAGTAGACGACGAGGTCCCCGATCCTGCCTTCCCCAATCTCCGCGAGCTTGCGGTCCCTGGCGGCGACGAGCGCGCAGAGGATGGCCTCGCACGAGGTGCCGAGCACCGTGCCGCCGCCGCCGCCGGAGAAGAGCAAGCTCCGCGGCAGGTGGAGCGCCTTGCCGAGCCAGTCGACAACCACCATCTCGAGCTCCGTGGCGGCCGGCGAGGCGGACCACGTGAACGGCACGGCGTTGATGCCGGCGGCGAGGGCCTCGCCGAGGGTGCCCGCGACGCTGCTCGACGCCGGGAAGTGCGCGAAGTGGCGCGGGCTCTGCCAGTGCGTCATGCCGGGCAGGATGAGGTCGCGGACGTCCTTGAGCGCCGCGCCGAACGCGCCGGGCTCGGCGCGCGACGGCGCCTCCACGGGGAGCTGGCGGCGCAGGAAGCCGGGGGTCACGCTGGGGTGAACCGGGTAGTCGCCCATGCCGGCGTAGTAGTCGGCAATGAGGTCGATCACTTGGTAGCCCTGCCGACGGAACTCGTCGGCGTCGAGCAGGTGGGCGGACGACGGCAGCGCCGTTTCGGTTACCACCGGGACGGCGGCCCCATTATTGATCATGTAGCAGTTCGTGGTTGGCGCCATTTGTGTGTCGGATAATGTCGTAGTACTAATTAATTAACCAACACAAAGGATGAGCTAATGGACGAACTAGCTAGCTGCACTTAAGATCAGGCAGTGTCGATGGATGAAAACAAGTGCATCCCTGATACCTGTTTATATAGGGATCGATTAGCCACACGGTACCAAATATTTGTGACCGGCCGCTGGTCATATCGAAGAGTCCTGGAGAATATGCAGCTTCTCGTGTTCACATAGCAGGTGCTATTCGTGCTTCAGAGCTAGCTCCTATATTCAAACTTCAATGGACATTTCTTTTTGACATGCAATGCACAT
This sequence comes from Eragrostis curvula, assembly GCA_007726485.1. Lineage (NCBI taxonomy): Eukaryota > Viridiplantae > Streptophyta > Magnoliopsida > Poales > Poaceae > Eragrostis > Eragrostis curvula. The sequence goes on from RWGY01000031.1 coordinate 9,076,672, forward strand.
TTTTTATGTGTAACGTCCTGCAGAAAAAACAGGTCCTTGATTTCAGGTGTACTAGTATCCTTGTTGCTGATCAGTCGATCGTCGTAACTAGTACTAGTAGACATAATCAAATTATATCTGTATGTGTTTCCCAAAAAAATAAAACTATATCTGTATGCTGGCTTAGTTTTGCTATTAGTATATCGGCTAGATTTAAAAACAGAAGCTGAGGTTCATAATTGCTGTGTTACTATCTATACATTGTTTAGGAGTAAAGCCTCTCCTGAAGTCTAGCTTATGCAGTTTGGTTTGGAGAACTGCTTTTGCCCTTAGAGTATGTGCTATTATGCGCACAAGCCAGATCTGCTATGAGATTTGTGTACCATACCTGTATGGTGTACTATACTAAATTGATTCGGACACGCTTGGTCTCTCAAAGTCCCTACTCAACGGTGCATCTAGTTGCTTTTTACCAGGGCCAGGGGTTGGTGGTGTTGGTTATTACAATATCTAGAGCCGTGTGACGCGGTGTTACGTGCGAGTGAGCAAGTTGCATTACACCAAGCTGGCTCAGAGGGTACAGGCATGCTTGCATATACTGTCGTCGCCGGCATAGTGGAGTTAGGTGCACTTTGAACGTGTGTTAGGTGCATGCGGATAAGATAGCTTATTAGTTGGGATAGAGGCCTACATGCATACAGTATGTGCTTCTTCAAATTTGCGTACTAACCAGTTTGTCTTAACAAGAAGAAGAAGAAAAGATCGGAGGTACTATGTAGTGGATTCCTCTAAAAAAGTATTATGTAGGGAGTACGTGGCTTATGTTAATTGGTCGTTGGGGAGTTAGTGGCGGAGGTGGAGTGCACGCTGCTGTGTTAGCCGGCCAGGGTTGTGTGAAAAAAGAACACCTCTAGTGTCTGGCTATGAATTTTCAGAGTTGTAAAATAAGAAGATTAGCACGTATAGCAGTGGTTGGAGGTGCGGAAGGAAAAAAAAAAAAGCTGTATTCTGTCGTCACATGCTAGTTGGGGTTGGTGCTCACAATACGACGACGACCATATCTTTTGGCGATCCAGTATTGGCGAGTATAGAATCTACTTAATTTTGGCTTCATAAAAACAAATTACAACTGTCTAACTACCACTCATACTTGCCCACGCTGCATATGCATTTGGCTTGCCATGCATTACGATGTGACGAAAGCTATAGCTGAAGGACTTGGTTAGAGAGCAACTTCCATCCTTTAAGTAAATCTTGCTTGCTAATAAATCGAATTCAAATCTAACAGCTGCAAAATATGTGTCTATTAATTACGCAGTCTATCTCTTGCGTGCATTCTTGGAAACTTGGTAACTGTGTGTACATTCTCCGAGGACAAAGCACGCGAAATTAAACTTTCGGCTTGTTCGGCAGGCTGTTTTGCAGCTGTTTTACTGTAGCTGCTGCTGAAGAAATAACTGAAACACTGTAGCGCAGCTGCTGCAAAGCAGCGATCGAGGCGAACTCTCGAGTTGGTGGTGTGGGGTGGTGCATGCTGGAAGCAGTGACATCAATGTGTTTGAAACGGATGAATCATAAGACCATGACATCTTTCCATCGACGCTCCGCGTGGAAGCGTCTCAATATTTCCACACTTCAAGACCTTTAGAAATGCTCGTCCCTGGCGACCTGTCAAAGAGACACGTGCAGTTTTCATTCACATTTACACCCAAGTGAACAAATTGGGTGCAAAGAATGTAGGAATAATGCACAATTTCTACACACAGGGTTGGTGCGTGTGACAAAATACGCTTTGTCGTGTCTCATCAGCAGCCGTGTATTGTCATCGATCTTGCAAGCAAACTAACTATCTGATCTGCAATTCACAACGTTGTTCACCGATCTTTGACATATACCACACAGCGTAGTTGTTGAACCGTCATGCTGGCAACCCACTGACTGCAGAAACTCGAACTCGGTTAATTAATTAATCGGCAGTCGTTGATGTCGTTTCTTGTCTCGCGTACTAGATAGGTACATCTGAACGCTATGGCACCAACCCGGTCGAACGAAGCTGCATCAGTAGCGGAAGCAATATTCGAGTGTAACAAGTAGCTGACTTTCTAGTCCACGGGTAAGTGAGTCGTCACATCGATGTACCATGGTCTCATGTGGACGATCGATGAATGAGCCGGTCTCACAAACTATTTTCTTTTCCTTCCTAGCGACCAGGTACAGTACATTCTTTCTTCCCATAAAAAAAATACATTCTTTCGGTCCAAGTCCATACGAAGCAGTTTTTCTTTGAGGGACATACAAAGCAGTTTGGAAGCACGGTCACAGAAAGTGTTGGTTAATTTGCGTAGACGTTCAACATCGCCGGGAAACTTCTCTCACCTTTTCATCGCGGGAAATGCAATCAACGCTTGAAGGCTAGGGCATGTCGTTTACATGTGACAGGTAGAAACGGCCAAGGCGGCTGCCCTATTTGAGTATTGACTCGGCAGGCCGGGATGCAGCGTGCCAAAAAGCACAGTAGAAATTTCTTTGCGCAGCAAACTCTTTGAACCCATTGTCAAAGAGAAAAGAGCAGTATTGTATAATTGCTCTTGTCTTGCACTCTTGCTCTTTTGAGTTTTTACCCGTGGAAAATGTGTGTTAAAAAGATAGCATGTGGTCGTCGTGTCGCTCAGTCTTATCGACCATGGGGAATATAGTCATAAGACCGGGCAAAAGTCTAGACGATCATAGTATTACGGACAACAAAATATGAAATTCCCTTCTTTTTTACACACCTACTGCAAACAGTAGTTATGACGACGACGCTGTAATACATACTATTGTTGAACTGGCTCGACGGATTTGCACTGACCAGAGTTTGTCACCAAATCGCCATTGTGGTGCAACTTACGGTTCGTGTAGGTAGTCTCACTAACGTCTAGTGTGGGCATAGTTTAATTTGTACTACTAGATTTAATTTGTGGGGTGCAAACTGAGCCACTGCAAGCCCAATATGCTAGTACTGATCTCGGTGGCTGGCGCCCCCGTCCAGTACTGATCTCGGCGACTTCCAGTGGTGGACCTCCGTCACTGCAGGCCTAATTTTCCCGCGATTGTAGGCTCTCACTGTACTAGTGTTAGCCTGTTCGTCTCGCTGCAGCTGCGGCTGCGGCTGCAGAAAAATAACTGCGAACACTGTAGCTCCTGCAGAAAACACTGTAGCTGCTGCTGAAGAAATAACTGCGAACATTGTAGCTGCTGCAAAGCAGCAAGACGAACACGCTTGTTTTCGTTGTGGTGGAATCAACCTACTCTAGTGCAAATCTCAGACTTGGCACGTGCGTTACATTTATGGCTAATTATTTTTTCACTGGGAGGCGATGTCTCTGTCGACGGCGAGATTCCTGTGGTGATTTGTGAATCTCAAGATCAAGCAAGTCCAGTCTTTTAGAGGCCCTAGGGATAGGGTTTGTGTGTATTTGTTCATAGAGAAGAAAGATAACTCATGCGTCTATACTCTGTTACAAGATTGTTTAATTTGTGAGGTGTGAGTCATTGATGTGTGTGTTTTTTTTCCTTTTTGAGAGTTGGTGCTAGCTAGTTTTTCTTTTGTTTTTTGAGAGCTTGTGTGATTTCAAACATTACCACACAACTTTAGAAGAAGAAAAATAGACATTTTATGATGAATCCAGTAACGTCATTTTGTGTTTTAATATTTATGATTTTTTTAATAATTGATAGTCAAAGTTTGAAAAGTTTGATTTATGAAAAAACTAAAAATGCAATATGTTTGTGGCTTGATTGTTTTAACATTGCCATTTCTTGGTGATATTCGATCGAGGCCAGCGTCAGCGTCAATTTCAATACACGCATGTTTTTGCTAAAATCTTTGACCAATCATTTCTTGGTCAAAAGGATACTCCATTATTACCATTCCTTGACCATACTCAATGAACCCGTCCATTTCAATCGCATAGTGAGATTGATTAAAGTATGGAGACCTCGAAGCCATGGCTTTCAGAAATATCCTGAGCTTGCCTGAGAAGGAAAGGGATATAGTTATATACCTGTCACCTTTTGATCATATGCACATATGCAACGAGTTAACAAGTCGACCGCGAGCTACCCAGATTGACTTTGGCGACCATGTGTTGCGCTTGTTTCAACGATGTGCTGGACCCTCACTTGACGTGGGTCTGCTGCTTCGTTGAGCCCCCAGCACGCCTTGGCGTTCAGCCGCAACTCTGATCCAGTCAACATTATCGTTTCATACCAAAGTTACAGATGATTATTAATCAACCGTGCGAGCTTTACGAATAATTAAGGGCGATGTTTCAACAACGGCGCGCTTGTGCACTCCAGTGGTGCAGCTAGCTCTTTATCGGCAAGTTGCCGGTAGCCCTAGGAAATTGATGGCAAAAGCGAGTCCAATAGAATTGATCTGCGTAGAAAGATCTAATCAATCTTTCGCAAGAAAAAAAAAGAAAGATCTAATTGATAACAACTAAAGCTTCAACATAGTAGAAGACAAGAAAGATGCAGGTCACATTCTTTCTCAATTCTTTGTTGATCTTATTGGTGACAACAATGTAATGCATTACTGATGTGTCGAAGAATTCAGTTGGTTTGGCTGGTCGCCTAGCATTAGTAGAGTTGTAGTAAATTGGATAACGCTACCGTTTGGATTACTACTATAAGACTTGTAAAAATAAAGTTTGGTTACAACATGAGATAACTATTTGGTTCGCTGCCGCAACTGCTTACCACATATAGGTAATAAGTTAGTCATATTTTACCAAGTTACAGATATGCTTGGTTTACATACCTGTGACAAAACCCTTCTTCTCCAATCAATCTCCCATGATAATGAATCAGAAACGCCTCTAAGCTTTCAAAAATGCAGCGAATAATTTAATCAGCTAACCTTAAGAAGTTTAGCAAGAAATATGACAAAAAATCGGAACCTTATACCAAAAATAGATACGTAGTTAGCCAAATATAGCAGATATTATGGGCCGTTTGAGTGCAAGCCATATTTCATGCCAAACTTTATACCGAAGTGTGGCACGCCACAGTTTATGTGACCAAGAATATTCCCTAGAACTAGGGGCGGAACTTATGGTTTTACGACACATCGAATCAGTGGTACTAACCAAAAACCTGGTAGAGTCAACAAGGTTGTTGGTCTAACATTCAAGCATTGTCAAGTGACCCCATTCTCATAGTGAGTACTACTCCCTCCGTCCACAAATATAACTGATTATGTATTTGTCATAAGTCAAACATTCTAGTAGTTGGTCCCCCTCCCTTCCCGCCTCCGGCAACAATCGCCGGCGGCCGGAGAGAGTGGGGATCCGTCTCTCTAATAAATTTTAGTGGATCTAGTCTTAGATGAGGGGTCAAGTCTTCTCCATGCGGAGTTATTTGTATTGGGGATTTGGTTCCTCCTATTCCTCTCCAGTGACGATGAGAAGGTAGGGTGGATTTGGTTTTGCCATGGCTGCTCCGTTAAAGGTGATGGCGGTGGCAACGTCAGCAACTTCATGATGACATAGAGAATTAGGTTTCCGGATGACGGCATCGAGGCAGAAATAATGTCGCCGCCATGCAATAAAATTCTCCGGACCCTTCTCCGTCCGTTTTGTCGTGATTAGATCCGATCACGATGGAGGGTTAGTTAGAAGATTAGGATTAATTAGTTTTTCTTCTTCTTCGGTGGCATAAGGATGTAGAAGGAAGATATATAAAAAAAGAAGATTATGCTCAATTCTGCCTACTGGAATGTTGGCTGCGGTTCATTGGGCACCTATTCTCAGTCTGTTTTCTGAGTCTTTGCCTGTGTAGTCATCTATATAATCTTTATATAGATTTAGGATTGAGTTTTGGAGCTTTATGTTGAGTGCAGCTAGTTGTAATCTCTTTGTTTTACAAAATGTTTGTAACATGATTATATATTCAGCTACAAATTAATATAATCTTCTTTTGACTCGAAAAAGTCAAACTTTTTAACTTTTACCAGCAAAATCAATAAAATAATTTTTTAACGGAAATAGTTACATGATAGTTTACTTCATGACGAATCTACTAATATCATTTTTTACTCCATCCATCTTTAAAAAATTTTTGTTATTGGCGGTCAAGTCCAAAATGTTTGACCTAAAAAACAAACTAAATGTATTTACATTTGTGGACAGAGAAAGTATACAAATCTTTGAAATACAAATGGCCTTGCTAATAATTAAGGAAAACGAAAAAGATCTTTGATATTTTGATGTAGAAATATATTTTTTTTAGATAATGGGAAAAATGTATTAGACCCGGCTTTGGGTTTCAAGAGAGCTACAAACACATTGGCCTTGACTTCCAAGAAAGTTACAACCAAATACAAAGACCAAGCAAACGACCAACACCAGAAGTGCGCAAGGGCACACTGATAAACACAACTAAACCAAAAAAGATTAAAAAAAATCTCCATCTACTACAACTTTTGTCTTCCAAAGCGGCCTAATGAGAAGGTCTACTCCATCAGCTTTCTTCTCCCACGATGATTGCATAGGGAAACGAACAACTCTGGAGCATGAGCCAATCCTGCGACGAACTGCATCAAACGATTAAGGCGAAGACCACTCAAACAACATCCATGGAACGACAAAGTCCCAAAGACCACCAAAGTTGAGGTCTGGGAGTACTTGTAACGGTGTCACCGAAAGCTAGCTGGAAACTGCAGAATCTGATATTTAGTAAATCATCACAACCAGTCATGGCGGGGACCCAAGACATGAGAAACTTCGACTCCGTCATCTGCTCTTCAAGGGCTAGGTTTGCACCTGAAGTGACCAAGGGGACAAAGAAATTCGTGTTTCCCAATGATGCCTTTAGGAAGGACCATGGCACCCACGAGCGTCATCATCACCGCTACTGGCGAGACACCAGTCATCTTTCGATTGGAACCATGAACACAACGATGCGAGGAATGGATCCATGCACCGGCCCATCATCTCGATCGAAGATCCATCGCCGAACCCGCAACAAGCACAGTGCTCACGGTGCCGTCACTGCCGATGTCGATGACGCTGACATATATGGAAGGTGGAGCTGCTGTTCTCGGGAAGGAGCATGAATGCTGAGAAGAGTGGCGAAGGATTTTCACCAGCTTTCCAAAGGCTTGGATCTCTTTTACTCCCTCCGTTCAACATTATAGGACGCTTTAGGACTGTGGGAAGAAACTAACGGCCTGGTCGTTTTTTTAGGACTAAATTTAGGCCTGTAAAATCTTGTCATTTAAAGGTATTAAATAAAGTCTAATTACAAAACTAATTGCAGAATCTTGAGCTAATTCGCGAGACGAATCTAATGAGGCCCGGGTAATTAAGCCATGACTAGAGGATGGTTATTGTAGCATCACTGTAGCAAAACATAGCTTAATTAGGCTCGTTAGATTCGTCTCGTAAATTAGCACCTATCTGTAAAAAAAATTATGTAATTAAACTTTATTTAATACTTTTAATTAATAAGATTCTCTTTAATATGACCAGGAACTAATTTACGAGAGAGGAGACCGCCTGACGCTCCTGCTGTGACGCTCCTGCTGTGCATGTGGTTGTCTGTTGGGAGAGAGAGTGTGTGAGGAGAAAAGAGCGCCTGACCGCCTCACGCTGCCCTCTCGTGCATGTGTTTGCTCTGCTGCGTCAGCTGCGTCAGAGAGCGTGTGAGGAGAAAAGTCTGCAGCTACTGCGATGGCTTGCCTCGAATGACAAGAACGTCTTTTATTTCGGATATAATATTGAACAGAGGGAGTAGAAGAAAGTTGCAGAAGTAATACCTGGCATAAATCTATTTGAGTCGTTTTGATAAATTAACCAGGTATGTACTTCTGCAACTTGAGGGGAGTAATTAGGGGGTAAATTAAACTAAGCGACATAGTTTAAACCAAGCGACATACCTGGCATAAATCTATTTGAGTCGTAGATTAAACCAAGCGACATAGTTTAAGGGGTGAAATGAATTAAACAATAGTTTAAGGGGTTATGTAGACTTTGACTATACTTGAGGGGAGTAATTTGAACTTTTTCCTTTTTTTTATTACACAGTTGTACACTCACAACGCACGCACACTCACTCCTATAAACTCACATACGTAAACCCTACCACTATAAGCATCTTCGAAGCCTGAGCCAATAAATCCTCCATATTGACAAAATTACCACTGGAGGCTCGCTGTCGACGGCCACGTTGCCTACTGCTGAAAGCACAACGCCGTTAAATTCTAAAATATTTACTCTCACGGGGAGTCGAACCCAAAACCTATAAGTGCAATAAAGAACTATTTTTCATTGTCCTTTTTACATTTAACAACTATCGACGAAAGTACCAAATATCCCTAGCTACCTAACCAAGCTCACACATACGTCAGCTCAGACGTGTGTCCAGATAGTTTTCCTTTACACCAATTGGTTTAATAATAAATAAAAATAGGATTTTTTGTCTATGGGACACTCAAAAAATATAATTTTGTCTATGAGACATTGTTACTTTCTAATTTGTCTCTCGGACACTGAAAAATTATGGCTTTTGTTTGCAGGACGCTATAGCAAGTGCAGTGACTATTTTAAATTTTTTATCTCAATGCACAAAATAGATTTTAACTTGAAATTTGGCACATAGATACATTGTTGCATATTCGCCATGTGATTTTTTCTTGATTTTTTGCCAATTTTTTGCATAGTTTGATATTGAAAATAAATATTTTGTTAGCTAAAAATTTATGCAAACAATCAACGATAAATATGAAAAAAAACAACATTTATAGGGAATATAGTAATGTATGTTTGTGCTAAATTTTAAGTTATAATATATTTTGTGCATTGAGATAAAAAAAATGAAAATTGTCACTTCTCCTATAGTGTCCTGCAGACAAAAACCACAATTTCTTAGTGTTCGGAAGCAAATAGGAAAGTAACGGTGTACCACAGACAAAACCATGTTTTTTGAATGTCCCACAGACAAAATTCCCATAAAAATAACCAATGAGGTACGGCTTATTTCCGGCTCTTTTAGAATCAAAATTCCCATAAAAGTAACCAATGAGGTACGGCTTATTTCCGGCTCTTTTAGAATCCAACAAATGCAGTGATCTATTACGTGTCATCCAATGTCTGTTTGATGTGTATTTATCCCCCTTCGTTCCTTCGCGTTGCCCTTGTTCGTGCCTGTTCAGATTGTTCTTCCTTGTCTGCTTCTCACCAAACCCGCCTACTCATTCAGTCAGTAAATTGTTCCCAAAAAGAAAAAAGGGAAATCAGCCACTCCTAAACTTACCATTTGGTTCAGTCTCTCTTTCTGACGACGGGGCAATCCAAAGCCGGTACGCTGACTGTAGCCTGTAGGAGGTACTGCGCATATGGGCCTTTGTTTGCTCGGCGGCTCGGCGTGGATGGAAGGCCACGCGTGAGAAGTGTCCGTCATTAGAATACGCTTTCAGAAAATGATTTCATTAACTTGTTCCGGATCACCCTGGTAATCACTCAAGCACACACGGCAGCTACTTCCTCCAATCACATATGTATGGAGTTGGACGGATGTACGTCAATTGAGGAAGTATGTATAACTTTGTCGGTACACGCGTGCACCTTGGCTTCTCCCCCAAGGGAAGAGGCAACGTAGATAAAAGCAGTGCAGTCTTAATTTAATAAACCAGGTTTTACAATCACGAAATTTTCATGGATTAGGTTCACTAACTCCACCACCTACCACACTTCACTAGTGTCCAGCATCTTGTACGACGGTGTCGATCTATCATGGATGTCTTAACTTGATCGCTCTTTGCACCAGCTTTCAAAATTCACTTAAAACTTGACCCTCGCATGGGACATGACCGCGTATATTGCATAGCACCTTTGGTTAATCGTATTAAAGAAATTAATGTAAAGGTGGTGCGAGTTTGGAGAACAAAGTTGGCTCATAATAAGTTTGCTTCTAACCAATTAAGAAGTTTTTTTCTTAACGCATGAGTCAAATTTGTAATTAGGGGTGAAAACGGGACGGATAATTCCCGACCGACCGACTGCCGAATCCGAAAAAAATTAATATGGGCAAATACTGGATGTGTCAATAATTATCCGACACTATCCATGCCCGAATCCGAGTCCGAAAAATAATAGCGGAATAGGATACGGGATGAGTGATATCCGTCCCGAATCTGAATATCATGTGATCTGAGTAATTTTATAACAATTATACCCACAATATATGGTGTAAAATTGAGAGATTAACGTAAATAAGAGTCAAATTATTGTTTATTATGTATATCAATGGTTAGGATGTCCTCTTTTACTCTAATTGTTTCTCCATCTTTCAAAACTTTATGACAATACCCGTGTCCGACTCCGAATCCGAACAAAAATATGAGACAGGGTATGGGATGCAAAAATAATTATCCGGTACTATCCGCTCCAACTCCGGATTCGAGTAAAAAAATATAGGATAGGATACGGGATGAGCACTATCCGCCCGTATTCGATCCGTTTTCACCACTATTTGTAATGATCTTGCTGAAGAAAAAAATGTTCTATGCAAAGAAACTAGTAAATGTTTTAGGTAAAGAAATCAAATTTTCCAGAATATGTCAATTTTATAATTTGTCATATTTTGGTTGTCCGGTAGATACCTGATGGCAGATAAAGCGATGAGGTTAAGTTAAAAATTACTCTCCTGACACGTATAGAGAGATGCATTTAAACTCCAAACTACTAATTCCATCGTTCAAACACATAAGCGGCATCGGGAACCTTATACAAAACAAAAGTTTCTGATCCTGTCCGGACTTCGGCTTGGATTGAATGACAGCTCCCGAAAGGAATCCTCAAATCACCTAACAATTCACACCAGCTTTGGTTTTAGCCTAAGGTGGCATTAGTGCTGCTGCCTTTGTGATTGAAACAGAGTTCAACAGCCTCCGGGCTGAAGCACGGGTCATGCCTGGCATCTCACAAAGCTTTTCAGAGGTGCACCAACCACGCGATTAATCAACCGAGATCGAGTTTCTGCGAATCGATGGTGACAGACTGATGTCCCAACAACTGCGTGTCTCTGTCATACACTCCTACGCCGCAGTACACAGTCAGCGAGCGGTGAAAAGCGTTGAAATTTGCTGCTACAAGGGTGACGATATACAGAAGACTGGCCGGAGGTGGGAAGCTTGCGTGGCTACAATTTTTTTTTCTTTGTTGTCTTTTGGACTAGATGTCTAATGGGTTGGTAGTGCAAACGAAACTTGACTAGAGATTGGTCATTACTATTACTTTTGCAGTTTTGCATATGTTCCGTTCACTTAAACGCAAATAGTCTGAACGCGTCTAAACACTGATTTCGCCCGCACCACACTTCTTGGGGCGACATGTGACCTCCGGCGCCTCGTCAATGCAAATGATATCTACCCCTTCAGGTAAGTGGCTCCAAATGAATATTGGTGCCACTTACCACCATCCTTATGTGTGGTGCTGCCACGTCTATTTATTCTACCTGTGAGGTCGCTCGCCAAAGCACACTAACAAATTTAAGCTGCTTAATCAGTGAGACATCATATTTTCCTAGGACATCAATGGAGACCATGACGACGACGACGATGCTGAAGCCAGTCTACTCCATCCCTCATCCCCTCGCCGGCGAGAGGGTCCCGCTGACCGTCTTCGACCTCGCCGCCTTCGACATCTTCGTGCCCACCGTGCGGGCCTACACGGCGCCGGCGCCGTCCAACGAGGCGATCAAGGAGGGCCTCCTCAAGGCCGTCGCGCTCCTCCCTCACCTGGCGGGCCGGCTCGCCATCGACGGCCATGGCCGGCGGTTCCTCCACCTCAACGACGAGGGCGTGCTCGTGATTGAGGCTGCCGTCTCGGCCGACCTGGCCGACCTGCTCGCCGGCGGCATGGATGCAAACTTCGACGACATGTACCCGACGTTCCCAGAGGTACGTAGCTTGATTTAATTATTTACTTTCTGCAGTTGACATGGTTCATGAATCATGACTGTCTCGTCTTGCGTGCATCATGTCGCATATACTCTGAATTACTGATGCTGGTACGCGTGCATGCAGGAGAACGTTGGCGCTGCGTTACTGCAAGTGAAGATCAACCGGTTCAGGTGCGGCGGCGTGTTGATCGGCACCATCGCCCACCACTACCTCGGCGACGGCCACTCCTTCGGCATCTTCTTCGCCACCTGGGCGAGCGCGGTGCGCGAGGGCAAGGACTTCGCCGTCCCGTCGCCGCCGTTCCTCGACCGCGCGGCGACCGCCGTGCCCCGGCCCACGCCGGCGCCAGTGTTCGACCACAGGTCCATCGAGTTCAGGGGAGGAAGCGACGACGGATGCCAAGTCGTCTCACGCCGCCGCCGTGGTCGTCGTCCCGATGGACAAGATCAAGAGCCTCACCGTGCACTTCACCGCCGACTTCATCGCCGACCTCAAGGCGCGCGTGGGCGCCCGGTGCAGCACGTTCCAGTGCCTCCTCGCGCACGCGTGGAAGAAGATCACGGCGGCGCGGGACCTGAAACCGGAGGAGGTCACGCAGGTGAGGGTGGCCGTCAACTGCAGGGGACGCGCAAATCCGCCGGTGCCCATGGACTTCTTCGGGAACATGGTGCTGTGGGCGTTCCCGAGGCTCCAGGTCCGGGAGCTCCTCAACGGCAGCTACGGCAGCGTGGTCGCGGCGATCCGCGACGCCGTGGCGCGCGTCGACGCCGAGTACGTCCAGTCCTTCGTGGACTTCGGCGCCGTGGCGGAGGCGGACGGGGAGGAGCTCGCGGCGACGGCGCCGGTGGCCGGGACGATGCTGTGCCCGGACCTGGAGGTGGACAGCTGGCTCGGGTTCCAGTTCCACCAGATGGACCTCGGCACCGGCCCGCCGTGCGTGTTCCAGACGCCCAACCTGCCCGTCGAAGGGCTCATGATCTTCCAGCCGTCGCGCACGGCCAAGGGCGGCGTCGACCTGTTCATCGCCGTCGCGGAGGACCACGTCGACGCGTTCGAGCAAATCTGCCACTCTCTAGATTGATGTACGAGTGATACAGTACTGTACGTTAATCACTTCCGGTTTTCAAGTACAAAATCCAGTTGTATCTCGCGTCAAAAAGTTTCCAACGACAACGTTGACAGCCACTATCTAAAAGCTATGTGTTTCAGAGACATCGTAAAGTTCCGATAAGGAGGCACTGAACAAGTCACGATCAACTGTTTTATTCATTGTTTAACATCATAAAGTTCGGATGAGGCACTTAAGAAGGCACGATCAACTGTCACAGCTTCTTCATAGTTTAATATGTTAGGTGCTACATGTTGCAACCGAATGTAATCACCAAGATTACAAACAAAATGCCGTCTCCGGTAAGGTGGTTGCCCACCGTTTAACTTTCCTTCTTCTCTATCTTTTTATCTTTCTATCTCTTCTCTTTATGGTATGTATTCGGGACGTCCAATGGCATGGCTAGGGCAGTGTCAGAGTGTGGACACACCAGCAAATGGGGTCTGCACGAACGACCACCCTTGAAAATAGATTTGGGGGAGCGACGATTCTGTTCATGCGCAAGAACTCAGAGGCTAAAAGCTTTATGCCTTGCTTATCTTTTTTTTTTAGGGAATTATGCCTTGCTTATCTAGATTGCTCAAGTGTTTGTGTACAGAGATGTTGATGTTCTTTTTTTCCAAAGCATGGCGTCTCCTTTTATAGCCCAAGTAGGGAGGGCATCCATCGTAATGGACCAGTATGGGGGACTATTCAATGCTCTTTGGCCCGAGAAAGCGACTTTTATTTGGGCATGCGCAGCCCGTTGCACACCAGATCCGCCCACCACAATGTCAAGACGTTCTCCGCCCACCCCTTATTTTCTTCCGTGCACACTGCTTCAATCTGGCCCAATCAGTCCAAGTGGCCCATCATTGTCATTCTTTCTTCTCCTCTGATGAGACGCCCTCATGCCACCGCGCCCACTCGACCTCGGCGCCCAGCTCCCCTGCTCGGCACCCCACTCCTCAGCCCCCGGTCACGCCCCGCTCCGCCGCTGACCGGTCGCCCCTTCCCCGGCCGCCCTCTTGCTCGTTGCGTCGCTCCACCGTCCCTTGCTGTGCACCGGACGTCTCTGCTCTGCGCACATGGATGCCTCGGCCCAGCCACCCGCCCCTGACCTGAAGCTCCGCCACCTTGCTCTGGACCGGAACAATCGGGAACAATTGATTTCTTCTCTTGGAACAATCGGGAACAATTGATTTCTTCTCTTGGAACAATCGGGAACAACTGATTTCTTCTCTCTTGGAACAATTGATTTCTTCTCTTAGAACAAGCGTGTTCTTCCCCTGGAACAATTGATTTCTTCATTTGAAAACAATTGGGTTACTCTTTTGGAACAAGTGATTGTATTTCTTGGAACATTTGTTGGTTGCTTTTCTTGGAACATTTGATTTAGATTGCTGGAATAATATGATTTAATTGCCAGAACAATTTGTTTAGCTGGCTGGAACATTTGATTCCGAATCTTTGATTTTTTTCGAGGCGTGACGAGGTGGGTAGCTCTCCGACCGTGGGGCAAGGCAGAGGACATGGCTATGGCGAGCGGCAGTTACTACCGTGACTCCACGAGGAAGACGAAGTGCAAGATTAGTCGTGCTGTTTTAGGAGCGGGCCGTCCTATGTTTTGTTGTTGGGCCTATATATATGGGCCGGGTGCTGGCGAGCGAGAGGCGGTGGGCGGAGGACCCCTCCGCATTGACATGATCGGAGGCGAGAGCACCTCCCCACCAGATCCACCCTCCCATTGGCAGAGAGTACGAGGCATGGGGCATAGCCCATCGAAAGTTGATGGGTCGACCCTCCTCCCGTCGCGTCAGTTGTAATGGCATTGTGTTGCACGTCTTCACCGTGCACGCTGTGCTGTCAGGGGTGCCATCTTGTCAGCAACTCTTATTGGTTCATCGCGCGGCGCACATTAGTGTCGCTGCCCATGATAGTGTGTCCTTTGGGAACCGCTCAAGCGCAACCCTGGGGAGCTCGCGGGAACAACCCTATGATTTTGCCACATGGCCCGGGATGGGGGCCCAAAGAAGGAGCGTGCCAACCCCGGAGTTGGGCCATATTGCGTGCCCCTCCCCAGGTGTGTGCCACACGTCCCCTTCTTGTTAACTCGCGGGTCCCCTTCTTGTTAACTCGCGGTCGCCCGCGAGTTGCCTCGTGTGCCCTATTGATGAGTGGAGGCACCCTTTTCCACCTATGTTTGTTGGGTCCTTGGGGACTTGTGTCGCCTCCACACCCATCTGTTTATGGGCAGCCCTTGATCAGTTATCCGCCAATAATAAAAAGAGGCGCAGGGGGCAGCCCTTCCATTTCCCCCATTATCCTCTCATGTACACCTGCCTATCGCACTTCCCATCCTTTTTGGTTTCTCAGTCTCTGCTTGCTCTCGCATTCCTCATCTCCGCGTGCTCTCGCATTCCTGGTCTCCATCCAACTCTCGCCTTCCCCTCTCACCATCTCCATGCCAAGATCTCGCTTAGGGAGGAGAAGCGAGGCGTCCGGGAAGCACATGGCTCCCACCACTAATGCCCCAGCCGCGTGGGGGCTGCCGCGGCGACACACGCTGTTATTGCCGTCGTCGTACCACACCCACGAGCTCCTAGATTCGGTCAGAAAAAGCTGACTGTTTAGGCAGCTCCATCCAGCCCCAGGCCATCAGAATCACACACCTAGGATTGCTGGCTAGCCCAGACAGATTTGTTTAGCTTTTCACTACTTTTATCAATTGGCTTTAGGGAGATCCAAAATCGGATATCTGTGAAACTTCATAAACCAGAAGCACATCCTGAGTTGCTTTTGGCTTTTGACAGCATCCAATTTTAGATCTCACAAAAGCCAAATGGCAAAAGTGCCAAAAGCTAAAACAAACAAGGCCGAAGCCTAAGATCTCACAAAAGTCCAATGGCAAAAGTGCCAAAAGCTAAAACAAACAAGGCCGAAGCCCAAGGCCTCAACCAAAAAGCCCTTTAGTGCCGGAGCGTGTGTTCAGGATCAGAACGAGATTCTCATGCAGGGGACAGCAGGCATATTCAAACAAGTTTGAATCAAATTGGACTCGAACATGATAGGCATAATTTTGTACTACTATAAACATAAACAAACAGTAACATGATAGGCATAATTTTGCTCACCTGCCTTGACTCAAACTGGTATTGAACACCCGGCCGTCCCGCTTCTCGAAGGTTATAGCAGTGTGCCAAACTCCAGCCTGCAGGCCGTCCCTCTCTCTTCCCTATGTACCCAGATTAATCGTCTCCTTATTTCCATCCCTTCTGCAGCATTTCAACCGTGCCCAATCTGCAGGACCTTGATCGTGAGCTCTAATATTGTCAACCTCCATGTCCCGAACGGCACCGAAGAGGGCCCCTGCAAAGCAGCAGCACGGAGGCAGAAGAGGCCGTGGCTCCGGGGACGATCAGCTCAGCTCCCTGCCGGACGGCCTCCTCCACGCCGTCCTCTCCTTCCACAAGTCCCGGCAGGTGGTGCAGACGAGCGTCCTGTCCAAGCGGTGGCGACACCTCTGGCGCTCCATGCCATGCCTCGACATCGACCAGAGCGAGTTCCCAGGCCGCACCACGGCCCCAGGCACCGACCATGACTTTGAGAATTTCGCCGACAACCTGCTGCTCTTCCACGACGCTCCGCTCTTGCACAGGTTCAGGCTCTCTTCCCGTTGCGCGGCCGGTGGTCCTGCCAGCAGGAACCATAACCGAGACGCGGACAGATGGATCCGCGGAGGCATCAAGAACTGCCCCTCCATGCTCGAGATTGATCTTGGTGACTACTGCATTGGTGTTCCGTTACCTGATTTGGGCACCTGCTCCCATCTGCTCAAACGCCTGCATCTCTCTGGTATGTCGCTAAACGACGGCTTCGCGCAGTTGCTACACTTCGGGTGCCCTGTCCTGGAAGATCTGGAGATCAAGCATTGTTTCTGCTTGTTTCGCGGGATCACGTCCCATACGCTTAAGACCTTGACCATTTGTGGTTGTCTTACTTGTCCTGGAGATGATTGTCTCATTATCGCGGCGCCTGCCCTTGTATCCCTGCATCTGGATGTGGATGTCTTCAATTATAAGGCTGGTGTTTCAGTAAATGAAGCAGCTAATCTTGTCAATGCATTCATTTGTTCCGATGATAACAAAGGTCTATGCAAGCTTCTTGACGGCTTGACTAGTGTGGAAAGTTTAGAGCTGTCTGAGACTATGGTATGTCCATGTCATTTTTTTCATAGTTTTATTCAATATCTCGAGATACATTGTTCTTATTTTAGATGGCTTAAGTAGTTCTTGATGCTCTTTATTGAGACATTGTGACTCCTCTCATCCAAGTTGTTTTAGCAGAAACTAAGGCCCTGTTTGGGGGAGCGGCAGCTTTTGCTACTTTTTCCATAAGCCGATTTTTGGAGAAGCTAAACTTGATTTCCCAGGAAGCCGATTCCCGCATAAGCGACGGTGGCCTGTTTGGCGTCCTCGCTTTTGGAAGGGATGCGAACGAGCGAGGATGGGAAGAAAATTAACCGGCCACTCCGCCGCGGACATGTTCGATTTAACAAAGTTTTAGGAATTTGCAGGACAAATGGTCGATTGGTGATCAATTTCCGGTTTAGAAATTGTGATTCAGCAAATGCACCATGCGTGCGTCGATTTCAGAGACTGCAGATGCTTTCACGAGTGAGTGAAAAATTACTGCAGACTGGGGACGAGCTGGATTCGCGTGAAGATAAGGGCTGCTGGTGATGGACGAGCACTTGCGCGTGGGCGGGCTCAAGTCAGGCCATCGCCATCACGCTGGGTCGCCGCGACGCGCGAGGGCGCCGTGCTGGATGCGAATCTGCGGCATGGAGGCGGACCTGCGACGCAACGTCTGTGGAGGCAGTCCTGCGGCTCGGTGCCACGGAAGGCAAGCTTGGTGGCCGGCCATTGGGGCTCCCGTCGTCTCCGTCGATGAGCTCCGCCTCGGCTGGTCTCCCTCCTCAAGAAAGGGTCCCGGCTCGCCATCCCTTGACGAGCTCGAGTCGCCTTGAGGCCCTTGACGAGTGTCGCCGCCCCGGCTCCGGTCTCCTGAAACGGCTGGTGCGGTGGTTGGAGAGCTGCGCAGGGGAGCGAGCAAGGAAGACGCTGGTGGAGGATGGGGGAATGATGGAGGAAAAGCTCGGGAAGCGACGCCCGGCTCGCTTCTTCGCTTTTAGTTGAACGGGCGCTTTTCCAGCTTGTGGCCGCTTAAAGAAG
The DNA here is from genome assembly GCA_007726485.1 of Eragrostis curvula. Lineage (NCBI taxonomy): Eukaryota > Viridiplantae > Streptophyta > Magnoliopsida > Poales > Poaceae > Eragrostis > Eragrostis curvula. The sequence goes on from RWGY01000031.1 coordinate 9,094,919, forward strand.
CTGGTATGTTTGGGGAAGCTTCTTGATTCTGGGGCTGCTGGGAGAAGCAAAAGCTCCCAAAAGCTTCCCCAAACAGGGCCTAAGGAAGAAACTGATTTTATTTCTCTATTACTAAAACAGTAAAAGGGGTGTGCAATCCATAAAACTGGGATTAGTTCTACTATCACTAATCAGAATACAGTGGCACTAACCTAAATGGTCCAAACTTTTGAAGAAAAAAAGAACTACATTCAAATTCATAGTAGCTTTGTAACTCTATATATCTGTCAACAATCATGCTTTGGATTATTTTGTCTGTTCAATACAAATAATTTTTTTGCGGATTTGTTCAATGCAAATAATTGTTGAATACTGAGATCATCTGTGCTGAAAAAGCGGCAGCGCACTAGATTTTAATCAGATTGGTGTACAGATTTTGTTGGTCTCTTATGGCTGATTGTGACCTCGCTCTTTTTTGCATCAGGTGCCTATGGATGGAGGGTCTGAAAACTTTCCAACTTTCAGTAACCTAAGAAGCTTGACTTTAGATCATTGCGACATGACAAACAACTTCCAAATTCTCCGACACTTTCTGCAGAATGCTTCAAATCTTGAGAAGCTTACACTGCAGTATTGCAAGGTAGTATTTGATACAATTATGTTGTCTTATAAAATTCTTTCTTAGTATACTGCAGCACTGCATTTGGTAGATAGGTATCTAGCATGATTCATGTTTGCTCCCTTTAGTTGCCTGAAGGTTCCAAGAAAAGAAAAGGAAAAGACAAACCAAAGTGGGCATCTTCGCGAAGGCAAGACCTAACTTTCCAGTGCCCGAACTTGAAGCTCACTGAAATCAAGTACAGCAAGGGAGATGACAAGCGGCTGTTTGAACTATTGTTTGGCATTTGGAGCAATCTACGGAGGGCCACCCTCATACTTACCAAGGATTGAAAGAGGCTTTACTCACATTTGCAATGCATTTTCGCTCTTGCATGTTTGGTTTGTAATGAATGGTAAAAGACTCATGAGTCATGACTACATCTACAATATATATATATTCATGTCATACTTCCTTTCTTTTGTATGTCTTCTTGAACCATATAATATATGCCGACGCTTGTATGTCTCCCTGATGTCCATTTCTATGAGGGAAGTAATGTTCACGCCAACAATGAGGTGCCTGTGTGGTGCCTTCATCAATTTCTAACTCGGCCAACCTAGTCTTCTGTAGGTTGAGTGATGGCACGTGTGAGTATAATTGTGGAAACAATTTTAGCTATGATGCAGAGGCTAGAATATCAATCAATATATTTATTTTGTCTAAAAAAATGCCCATGCCCTTTTTTTAAAGGCGACGTATCCTATGAGAACCAGATTCGTGTGAGAACTATGAGAACTCCAATCTGGGTCACATGATCTTGATTCAAGAGGGACGCATAGGGAGAGGTGGGAGGGGGAATTTGCAAAAATATGATTAAGTGGGCGGTGATTTTGCAAATCCCCCCTCCCACCTGAATTCAAGCGCACCATTGGATCAAAATCATGTGGCATAGATTGAAGTTCTCATAGTTCTCACACGAACCTGGTTCTCATAGGATACGTTGCCTTTTTTAAAAACACTATTAATTGTCCTGGAACAGGCTTGAAACTACATCTAGAAACCATCTTCCATAGGCCCAAAAGCCCAACGAATTCACGCCAGCTCTTTGACATCAGACGAGCCAAGGCGCGCGGCCATTAACCACTAATAAACTTGGCTCAGAAAAAAAAGTAACCACTAATAAACCCTAAAACGCTACAGATCAATCGCCGCAAATTGGATGCAGGTTGCGTCTCTTCAGATCCCATCGTGATCTCGGGATCTCTAGCAGGATGGAAATCGAGGAGACGCACCCCCGAACGGCGCCGGAGATGAGCGAGGAGGTTCCCGGCGCCAAGCGATCCCGTGGGCACGACGACGTGGACCGGCTAAGCGCCCTGCCCGACGCCCTCCTCCACTCCATCATCTCATCCCTCCCGGCGTGGCAGGCGGTGCAGACGAGCGTGCTGTCGCGGCGGTGGCGGTACCTGTGGCGCTCCACGCCGTGCCTTGACGTGGACGGGGACAGGTTCACGTCGTCCAAGAGCACGGCCGCTGGAGCGAGCTGGTTGAGCAACAAACTCAGCAAGGAGGGGTGGGAGAAGCTCGAGAACTTCACCACCAATCTGCTCATGTACCACCGCGCCGCGACCCTGGACAGGTTCCGGCTGCACATCAGCCTGGAAAACCAGCCCACGCTCCATCACGAGATTCACGAGGACGTCGTGAAGCACATCGGCAGATGGGTCCGCTGGGGAGCGGCGCACCACCCCGTCGCTATCGAGGTCAGCCTTGGTAGGTTCATAAACTTCAACAATATAAGGGTGCCTCCTCTGGTCTCCGCCTCTCGCAGCCTGAGAAGCCTGCGCCTCCTTGGCTTGGTCCTGGACAGCGGCTTTGCCGACCACCTCCGATCTGCGTCCCCCGTTCTGGAAGATCTGGAGCTCAGGTGGTGCAGATACTACTACTTCACGGATATTGTCTCCAGCACGCTCAAGAGCCTGACCATAGACAGCTGCACAAATACTTTCGGAGACCAGCAGCAGCATCTGTCCGTCACGGCCCCTAAACTCGCCTCCCTCACCGTGATCCTTGAATCTCCAGCAAGTCAGTATGTAATCTTGCTGAATGGAGCAGATTGCCTTGCCACAGCATCCATCACGGCAGGGGAAGGGGGGCCCAAGTTGCGAGCCAAGTCGGCCAAAAGTCTATGTGGCCTCTTATCCAAACTGGTCAATGTGAGAAATCTAAGGTTGGCAAGCTTCCGGCAAATGGTAAGTCTAGCTACATACTACGTATGTTCTCGAAGTTCCTATCGTACAATCAATCACTCTTCCCTTGCAATTTTTTCACATAACTTGGTATTGTTTCTAAATTGTACTCTAAATTTCTCTTCTAATATATTGCTTCTACATACAATAATTATAGAATGTACATTGAAATGAAAATCTAATGACACTTATTCATCACCAGCCTCATTGTTAGTCATGTTATTAGTCAAAAAATGTTTTATGTTTAAATTATTTTACGGGAAAGGATTTACACCATGAATTAGATTATTATGTCATATATTGTTCGTGACCAGATCATTATTAATCTGATAGCTGTATGTACAAGTTGTTTGAGTGTGAGATGAAGTTGTACTCCAAATGCTTATATTTCAGGACGCGTTATTTGTGGGCAGTGAGTGTGGAGCTTTTCCGAAATTTCATAGGCTGGCTACCTTGGAGCTGGATGAATGTCGTATGAGCCAGAGCCTTCATATATTCAGTAGCTTTCTTCAGAATTCTCCAAGTTTGGAGAAGATTACGTTGAAGCACTGTGAGGTAATATTTGGCTATTTGTCTTCATGCATCATTGCTTCCTCGCTGTAGGAGTATTTCTTAATATTGTTCCCTGTCTATCTTACATGTTACATCTGCTCCATATGGTGCTAAAGATTTCAGGCGGTTCCTATGGCAAAAGAAGGAACAGGTACTTTGAATGCCGAAGCCTCAGAATTCACAAGCCTCAGGGCTTCAAACACTACGAAGTGGAGTACAAACAGAATGAACTCCCTGAACTCTTCGAACTTTTGTCGGGCAATTGGTTGCCAACGATTGGGACCACCGTCATAATCACTAAAATATGAAGATCTTCGTCATGGGTCTCTAAGCATTGCTTGTCCAAATGGTTCCATGTTTAGTTTTGGGCTACCGCTCTTTGATGTGACGCAACATTGTACACTGGATCAACATCAAGTCCGTTGATTTTACCCGTACCTTTCTTTATCTATCTATATTCTATGTGCCTGGGTTTCCTCCCAAAAATATTTCTATGATCATTCACAAGCCAATTGGTATAGATGTTACAACTGATGATTTCGTCCTCCAAGGACGATTATCATCAGAAGCCACTTTACCTGGTCGAATCTTGTCAGCAGATTAATTTGTGGATTCTTGAGGGAGGTTCTAGATATTTATATATGTTAACACAGCCAATAGGTACGATCTGATGTTAGTGTATGGGATTCGAGACACGCTTTAATTTGTTTCTTGGTCGTAACTCGTATAAAGCACCTGCAGTTGAGGGCTGAGTCATGTTTGTATGTACAGTAGTAGAGTACCGAGTTCCTTGTAAAATTCTACTTGCCTGACTTCTCTGCTTGCTCCCCTGCTCAGTCAAAATAAGCTTGCGCACTACCATGTTCCCCTGTTTCCCCGAGTGCCTGGGGCACTCGGGAAAGGCTTTCCCGAGTGTAGCACTCGGGAAAGCGCACTCGGGGAGGAAATACACGGCGAAGCCCCCCTTTCCCGAGTGTCTTTTGTCGGGCACTCGGGAAAGGCTTTCTTGAGTGTCAAACCAACACTCGGCGGCCTGACGGCCACCCCCCCTTTCCCGAGTGTAATTTAAATTACACTCGGGAAAGCCTCCGCCCTTTCCCGAGTGCAATCTAAATTACACTCGGGAAAGCCTCCTCCTTTCCTTTCATTTCATTTTTAGTTTTAGCGTTCCTGTCACGGAGTAGCATCAGTGAGACTAACCGCAACAGCTGCCTGTAACCCACCCTGTACCCTTAATTTACCGGATCCTTTCATCTGTACCCGTTGCAACGATAGCCTGTAAAGGACCCGCCATCTTCCAGGGTCGCGTCGCGGTCCACCAAATCTAGGCCTGCCCGGCCGTCCGCCAAATCCGTCGCGCCTCTGCCTCCGCCGCCTCCGCGTCGCCGTCTCGTCTGCGCCCCCGTCGCCGCGCCTCCCCGTCGCCGTGCGCCCGCCGCCTCCGTCGCCGCGCGTCCGCTGCCTCCTCGTGCCCCTCGACGCCGCCTCCTCGTCTGCACCTCGACGCCGCCTCCACCTGCCCGTCAACGCCACCATCGCAAGATCTTGGAGAGGGCCACCTCTACTTCGGCAAAAGAGAGGTAATTTTGCTTTCTTGATTCATTTTGGACTGCATCTGAAAATTGCCTGTTCTGAAAATTTGCAGCATGCCATCTGACTGAACATTCAGACCATTTTTCCTTTTCTGCACTGAAAATTGACTGAACAAGCTTGGAAATTTTACTCAGATGCATGTGCTAGTTGACTAACATGCAGAATTTTGTGAATGCAATGGTCCCATCTTGCATCTGAAAACGAACTTGCCCAGATATGTCATTCATTCTGAATAAGTATTTCAGTCAGATAATCAGAAAATGAGTTAGCCTCTGCCAATTTTACATGCATTCAGAGTTAGAGTTTCAGTTGTGCCTGTTGATGTTTTGTCATCCATTATGAGTAACTGTAAGATATGGCACTAGTTTCCGCTTCTAATCAATAGGAACCATCCATCAGTAGCTGAACTTGCTACTGACATGACACATTATGTTCAGTAAACTGCCTTTTATTGAATTGACTGAACTTGCTCCGAGCATGGGGATTGCGGTCAATTGCAGGGAAGCTCGTCATCAATTGCAGGGAAGCTCGTCAATTCTGGCCTAGCCGTTGCGGATTCGCCGGGAAGCTCGTGCAACGATGCGCGGCGGGGATGCGTCCGTGGCGAGCCAGAGCCCCGCGGCGGCCAGCAGCATGCGTCCGTGGCGAGCGGGGGAGGAGGACGGGGGCGCCCGGCCGTCGCGCGCGGAGCGGCAGCGCGGGAGGCAGCGGCGGGCGGCGGATGGAGGACGAGTTACGGGACACTGTTGCAACGAATTGAATTTTGGAGGCTAGAATCTTTTACAGGAGATAGGGAATATTCCTTTAGAGGGAAAAAAATAGAGTTCATTGCTGCAGTCAGTCTGAGTCCTTGTGCTGTATGTACTACTCCCTATGTAGGGTTTACCGTATGTTTGGTTGGGCCTGCATAAAGAAGCCCAACGCATAACACTTCTGCCACATCCACACAAGGAAAAAGTCCTATTTACCTCCCTCAACTCTTATAGGAGGTGCAATTTTTACCTTCAATTACAACACCGGGTAACCTGACTCCCTCAACTTCTTTTCTCACTTCAATTTACCTCCTTCAGCGGTATTGAGAGCGGTTTTGTCTGACGTGGCACATGTGGGCCTCACATGTCAGTTGCCACGTCATTTTTATTTTTCTTTTCTTTTTTTTTCTCTCTTCTCTTTCTCCCCGACGAGACGCCGCCTTGCTTCCTCGCGCGGCGACGCCTCCCCCGCGCGGCACGCGCCGCTACCCCTCCCCGCGCCGCAACGTCGGCATGCCCACGCCCAGCAACGTCGTCCTGACGCCCCGTTTCTGCCGCCCCGCTACTGCCCCGCTGCAGTCCCGATGCCCCGCCGCCGCATCTCGACGCCCCGCTGCTGCCGCATCCCGGCTACCCAGGCTCACCACTGCCTCCACTCCCTCGCACGCCGCCCTCCCATGGACTGCTGCCTCCGCTCCTTGGTGCTCGCCCTCGGCCCCGCGCGTCAACTTGACGACGACATAGTAGGCGGCGTCCCTGATGTCCATGGCCTCGAGCCAATTTTGAACCAGGTGTGCAGAGCCTCGAAACAGGTAGTGTGTTGGGCATCGAGGAGAACCTACTTATGCAGAGGCACAATCAGGTGCGTATCAGAGAATGAAATCGAGCCGAGCGGCCGTCGCTCGCCCGGCGGACAGGGATGACGGCCCATCAGCAATTCCGGTCGTCTCTGGCAATGAACCGACAATCAAAGATAGCTACCTGAGCATGGGTCTGTGTGTAATAATATGGAGCGATTGATTTGTACAAAGGTTCAACTTGGGAATTGAATTTAGCTTGAAACAGAGCAGCACTTCGAAGAGGAAAAGCAAGCTCACAGCAGCAGAAGGTTACGGTTCGTGCTTGAACTCACGTCTGCAGTGCCTTTGCAACTTGCAACCTCATGATGGGAACAACGGATTGACAATCCACGGCATTGCACATTTGCTTGCGCCGCCAAGAGCCACTCCACCCCTTGCGCACTTGCTTGCGCCGCCGCCGGCGGCCTGGATTGTGTTCCGCCACGATGAGCTCTCGTGATTGCGTGCGCGTGCGTGTTCAGGGAGGCATTCGTGTGCATCTCCATGATGACAGTGTCCTTGGGCCTTGGCTTGGCCATGGAGGAGACGAATGCGTCCGCTATATGGTTGGGGACGTGGCCGCATACAAGGTGTTCGATGGAATGTGCCTTTGGGTCCAGCAGGAGGAGGAAGAGAGAGAAAAAGGAGATAGGTGTGTGGTGACGTGGCGCTGACATGTGGTGTCCACATGTGCCACGTCGGACAAAACCGCTCTCAATACCGCCGAGGGAGGTAAACTGAAGTGAGAGAAGGAGTTAAGGGAGTCAGACTACCCGGTTTTGTAATTGAAGGTAAAAGTTGCATCTCCTGTGAGAGTTGAGGGAGGTAAATGGGACTTTTTCCTCAAATACGCAACACAACACGGGCCGAAGTAAGATGAAAATCATGGAGAACCGAACCCTAACACGCCGCGTCGTTGCATAGGACTCACATAGAGGCTCAAGGAGATCAAACACCGTTGCGATCTGCGGCGTTTGTATCCCCTTGACTCCGGTCAGGGATGAAACAAAGGAGTCGTGCGCCAGATCAAACGACGCGCAGGAAGATGACACGCAAGTCCCGGCCCGCCAAGCGCCCCGGCGCCCGCGCCGGCAGCGACCGGCTGAGCGCCATGCCGGACGACCTCCTCCACTCCATCATGTGGTGCCTCACGGCGCAGCAGGCCACGCAGACGTGCGTGCTGTCGCGGCGGTGGCGGGACCTGTGGCGCTCCACGCCTTGCCTCGACGTGGACAGCAACACGTTCAAGGCCGTCGACTCAGGCTCGCGGTATATCCTCAGGGATCGATTATTTAGAACCGAGGTGGATCGAGCATTTAGAACGCGGGAACGTCTATTGATCGAGCCTTTCGAACACTGGATCGTCCCGTGATCGAGCATTTATAACAGGGTATCGTCCCGTGATCGAGCATTTAGAACAGGGGATCGTCCCTGGATCGAAGATGTTGAACAAGCAAAGAATAGCAAATGTGGACAGTTCCTTCATACGATCATCCAATGCTGTACGATCGCCGTTGCCTGCATTCTCGCACGGCCTTTCTATCCTCTGAGCAGAGTTAACAATACAATCCAATCGAATACATTATTACTTTGTCTAAAAAGATACAATTACCTTGTCCAATACAATTTTCTAAGAAAAATACAATAACTTTGTCAACAACAGATACAATTACCTTGTCCAATACAATTTTATATGAAAAATACAATAACTTTGTCAACAACAACATAGTCTTTTGTCCCAAGCAAGTTAAAACCTTGGGAATAAAATTTTTCAGCACTCGGGAAAAAAAATACTCTGTCCACAAATTAAAACCTCAAATGTCCGAACAAGAAAGGAATATACATCGTACGACCAATGCATCTCTCCCGTTTCTTCTCTCCGAGTCAATGTACCTCTCGATCATCCGCGGCCGAAGTAGTTGTCACGGCAGCCACCTTGGAGTTGGTGTAGGTGTTGGTGTCGGGGATACGGTGGCCATTTTGCACCTCCGCCGCCACCGATAGAAGGTCGAGGAACGGAATATTTGCGAGTGCCGATCGAAGGGCTTGGGCCACGGTTTGAGTAAAACGATATTGGTTTTCCTGCCGCCTCATTAACTCTGCCATTATCTTCTTGTTACGTTCACGCATCCTATTAAGTTGTCTAAACCTCATGATCCAGTGCTGAACCAAACTCATGTCTGCTTCCTTTCGTTGTTGAACCAGTTTCACCAACTTTTTTTGGCCTGTCACCCTTATTCTCACGCTATCAGCGTCTGGCTTGACTGCAGGCTGTAACACCCCAAATTTTCAAAGCAAATAAAAAGGAATAAAAATCACTCCAAATTTAATTTTTTGTTCCAACTCTTACCTTTCCATGAATTTTCAAAACAAAATGCACTAAATAAATTAAAACCTAGTTAGAATATGAAATTTACAAATATTAAAATAGTGCTCAAGTGTTTGTCTTCATTTAAAATTTACTAAAAGTTTGAACTTTTGAATTTTACAACAAACTAAATAATTGTTTGATTTAAGATCTCTAGCAAACTCACCTTGAATTTTAAATTTTCAATTTGAAAACCTGCATGAAAACCATCATGTGCATTTTGGGAGTTTTATTTTGTGTGCTAAATCAATTTTGTCTCCTATTCAAATTTGAAACTATTTCAAATTTGATCAAACTTAAACTCCAGTAAAAAGAAAGCTTATTTCCTTTTCCCTAAACCAACTCGGGCCGAATTCCTTCTTTTCTCCCTCCTTTGGCCCAGCCCAACTTCTTCTCCTCTTTTTCTTTTCCTGGAAAATGCGAAGTGGGCCGCACCCACTTTCGGCCCAGCACCACAGCCCGCGCGGCCTGCTTCTCCTTCTCTCGCTGACGTGCGGGCCCCGCCTGTCAGCCCCTTCCCCTTCCTCCTGCCAGCGCCAGAGGCGCGCACATGCCGCTGTGACGCCGCTCGGCGTCAGCCCGTCGTCCCGTCGCGTCCGTCCTCCTGTAGCCGTGCTGCGTTCGCGTCATGGCCATGGGCGCCCACTCCTCTGCCCTCGCCTCGTCCCATCGTAGCAGAGTGACCCGCTCCTCTCACTCCTTGACCGGCGACCGAGACCGCCAAAGACCGACGACCACCACACCTCGTCGTCATGCCACGCGAGCTCCTCTCTCGCTCCGTCTCGTCACCACCGCTGTGGCCATCCCAGTGCGCTCGTCATCGTCGCCTGTAGCCGCCCTGTCCTCTCCCATCGCGAGCCATCCCATCGCCATTAACACCGACGACCGGAGACCGCGGTCGCGACCACCCTCTCGGCCTCCATCTCTCCTCCCGCCTAGGAGTTTCGGAGCACCGCCGCAGGCGACGGTGTCGGCAATTTTGCAAACTTCGTCGACAACCTGCTGCTGTTCCGCGACGCGCCGACCTTGGATACGTTCAGGCTGCGTTTTGATGGCGAGGACTGCAGCGACCGGAACCGGGACGCTGATCGGTGGATCCGCCGGGCCATCAAGTACGGTCCCTCCGTGCTCGAGGTTCATCTTTGTGAACCAACCTGTGACGTTCGGATGCCTGGCCTGGGCACATGCTCACGCCGCCTCAAACGGCTGCATCTTTCTAGCATGTTGCTGGACGCCAGCTTTGCGCAGCAGATACAATCCGGGTGCCCTGTCCTGGAAGATCTGGAGCTCAACACTTGTTCCTGCAAATTTCGCGAAATCACCTCCCGCACGTTGAAGATACTGAAATTGGATTTCTGCACTTTTGATATTACTGTTGTGGATAACCGTGATGGTATCATCGTTATCACGGTGCCTGACCTTGTGTCACTGTATCTAGCTGCTTGGAGTTACCAGTTTTCAGTGAACGAAGCAACCAACCTTGTCCAAGCGTGGATTAGGGATGACCTTTACTTGGGTGCAATCAGATTCAAGAGGATTCTGCCTACTAAGCTGCTTGACGGTCTGTCTAGTGTGAGAAATTTAAAGTTGACCGATCTTGAAATTATGGTGCGTGCATCCTTGACCTTCAATATTTTCCTTTTGTTTGTCAAGGTATTCTGAACAATATGCTTGGTCACTGAAGGCTATATATTTGTTTGTTAATCGATAAAGAATGGTTCTAATCACATAGCAGGAGACGAACTGTGAGATGGATATATTGTGTCATCATTTTTTTTTTTTTTTGAAGCAACAGGAGGGGAAACTCCCCTACTGATTATATTTTATATATTTAAGAAGTCAAACATACAAATACGTAAAAATCACGAGAAACCAATATTGTGTCATCATTTGTTCGACACATTTTCGTTTTGTTGTTTATTTTAGCCCGGTTCTCATTTGGCTACCTGTCTATGTGTGGTACATATTTCGTTGCTAGGTCCAAACCGTGCAAACGTGCGTCCTGTCGCGGCGGTGGCGGCACCTGTGGCGCTCCGTGCCGTCCCTCGACGTGGACAGCCACGAGTTCACCTTCGTGGCCGCCACGGACGCAACAAGCGAGGTTTCGTTCCTCCCTTCCAGGGAGAGGTGGGAGAAGCTCGAAGCGTTCGCCACAAACCTCCTGCGCATCCACAGGGCCCCGGTCATGGACAGGTTCCGGCTGCGCGTCAAGCTAGCACAAAGCAGCGAGGCGTGTCGCAGCCACGAGTACCACACATGCCTCGCCCTGGTCGTCGGCGACGTCGTCGAGCGCATCGGCAGATGGATCCGCGTCGGCGCGCGCTACGACCCCGCCGTCCTCGAGATCAGCCTCGGCTTCCTACCGGGTCATCGCCACGGTGTCGTGCTGCCTCGCCCTCCCACGGGCTCCGCCTCTCGCCGCCTCAGGCCTCGTTCGGCAGCTCAGTTTTGATTCCTCAGACACTTCGGTTCCCCGCCAGGATCAAGTGGATCCCCCTGTCTCACTCAAACCTTAATCCCCCTCACGGGATCATTCTCATGTGCAAGAAAACGTGTTTGGCAGGCAGGGATTCTACTAGAGACGGATTCAGGGGGACTTCAACAAGCAGTAATTTTTTTCCCTCATGATCACAGTGCTACATTTATGAACAGGAATATACTCACAAATGGACACAGTTTATGAACAAGAAAATTCGACTATTTAACAACCAAATTTCTTAACCTTGAGACTAATAACCCAGCCTTATATCTAATCACCAATACAAATCATCTTACATCATAGACTGCCATTTTTGCTATGCATAGCAGCAGCCAGCAAATTAACATAAGCTCGGTAGGCACGTCAATCCATCAAATACGATTCGACTTCATGATGTCTGATTATCATCACTCAGGATCCAGGTCTGCAAGTAAATTATAGAAATGTAGCCAGCTCTTTTAAGTCAATTATCACAAGCTGGTGTACAGGTAGATGAACATCAAAGGGGAACATCAAAGGAGTAGTTCTTTGCCCTCCTTGCCGTGAGAACAGGAGCATGCAGCGCATAAATTCAGTATTCTTGCATCTAAAATGCAAAGACAAAGCACCAGTGCACAACTGCAGTACTTATTATGGCTAGAGCATACCAGGCAACTGGAAAATTCTGGCACAAGGACTCCACACAGACTATTGGCAGGCATTTCAGATATTCAGACTATACGCTGGCATATCAGGCTATTACAGAACTAGGTGGGGTCTTTAAAATAAGCACAGATAACTTGAGTATGGACTGCTTGTTGTCGTAGGAGTCCATCTTCTTGGTGTACTCAGCATTGAGCTTCTTGGCCTCTTGGCGACAAACGGAGCCTTCTTCTGCACGTGAGAAAACAACAGTGTTAAACAGTGGTAATAGCTGGTGTTTTTCTCGAGCGTAATAGCTGGTGCTTATCATTCATAATTCACATCTGGTTCACAAACTGAAGTAGAAACATTCAGAGAAAAGCAGAACATCTTGTCATTGGATACATTTTCATTTTTCATTATCCAAGTTGCTTCAAATATGTCACTGTTGTCTGCTACACATTGAATACATATCCTATCTAAAATAGAAGGTTCATTTCAAAACAAACCAATTCTGGTTGAGTTGTGCCACCTAGACAGAACGCTGAAGCAGCCTACTGTTCTCAAACTGCAGTAGGAACAAACAGACAAGTAGTCGCCTAGCCAGCCATGTGGAGATGCAGTGAGTGAAGTATCAATTATCCGATAACAATGTGTTTTAGGATTAGACAGGAAGGAATGTAGTGAAGTAACATCAGATCAAAGTAACTAAATAGAAGTAACTTTTTTCGATATTTCGGCATGTCATAAAAAAAACAAGCATGTATGTATTGGCTAGAAATCACTTGCAATACTAGGTACAAGAAGTGCAGGCAGGAAGCTTTATATAAGGGAATTCTAGCAATCAGTACAAGGATGATTTGCCTCTAAGTTCAACATTAGAAATTCTATCAGGATAAATGACTAGATGTTAATCTCCACAGGGTCTTGCAAAACAGTTGGTTGCATGTGTATGGCATAAAGCAGCAGGAAGCAGATATCAGTGCCAGAACTCAGAATGAGACATACTAGTGAAAGCTACGTACCTGCTATCAGAACTGGCTCCTTAGCCACAGCAAAGCGGTCTCTTCATCCCCTTCGGCAGATGAGAGAAAGATCTCCCTATTCTCCACATTCTTGAAGACAGAAAAGGCTTTCACTTTCTCAGGCATGAAACTAGGCACCTGAAACTGAATGATAGACAGCAGACACCTGATCGAAGTCAATAGGATGATTTTGCATGGGTGATCGAAGTCAAGACGTCTATATAAAGCAAATGCAATTCTTGCCCAAATGGCCTGAAGAAGATAAAAAAGAATTACACCAATTCGACAATGCAGCAGCATGCTGCCCAGTGATTCATTTGTAGTTGTACATCGTGCTCTGCTAGCTTGTGCAGTCAAAGCAGAGCATCATCCATCAGTTGTACAAATTGTTTGTGTACTGTGATGATTTTCAAATGCTTAAGTTATGAAATGAATTCGTGTGCATTTGACATTGCCAGCGAGTTTATTGTTCTGCTAAGCTGATGTCGCTAATGCACTGATCATGTGTGTCTGTTCTACCAGAATGCTCTGCTAGTTTGTCCATCGCCTATGTTCAGTTTGCACGGAACGACGAATCACTGTGTCGTGTGGAAATAACATCAGTGGCGAAAAAAAACCCGAAGAGATTTCATCCAAAAGTTCATTGTATCGTGAGCTCTAGCACACGGCAGCTCTCTCCAGTGAAGGGAGGTTGATGACGCCATGACGGTGAGAGCAGCCTGTCAGGACTGCCGCTGAGGAGGAGCAGGCTAACTAGGAGGCGGATAAGTTGCAGTAGGAAGGCCGCGCGAGCTCGAGAAGGCGCCTAATGGTAGTTACTAGTTAAGCGACTACGGATTACGGAACCTTGATCTGTACACCTCCCCAGATCAGGACAGAGCGCCACCAGCCCTCTCGCCACGGATGCGGCGCGCGAGCTGGATGCCCTTGGGCATGATGGTGACGCGCTTGCCGATCAGCGCGGCGACGGCGGAGCTCTGGAAGCGGAGGTCGGTCTTGAAACGGCAGCTTGCGGATCAGCCGCGAGCCTCACGCGCATCCAAGATCCAAGAATCGCCGTCCGCCCCTTCTAATTCAAGAATCGCCGTTCAAGATCCAAGAACCAAGACAAAGGGGAGAGGGAGACGTCGTACCGGCGAGTATTGGAAGGGATTCGGCCGCGTCGTTGCCGTGGTGTCGCGCCGTGCCGCGCCGCCCGTCGCCGTCGCCGTCGCCCGTCGCCCTCGCCTCCCCTTGGTCGCGTGCGTCGGAGTCGTTCCACGGGGTCGGACACTTGGAGCGATTCCCAGTGTTTTGTTGGGCTCAGTGTCAGGATTGGGGTCGGTGGGATTCCAGCCCAAACATAAACAAACGACATTTCCAGCCCATCTCAGGATTCTCTCCAGACCATCAAAACCCACTAAATTGTGGCCTAAATCCTAGGCATTTCATGCCAAACGAACAAGACCTCAAGAGGCTGCGCCTCCGCGGCGTGAATCTGGACGAGGGCTTCGCCAAGCACCTCCAGCTCGGGTGCCCCGTCCTGGAAGACCTGGAGCTCAAGAGGTGCGTCTAGGACGTCCCTACTCTCGTCACCGGCACAGTGAAGAACTTGACCATCGATAGCTGCGGAAATCTGCGGCGACCGTCTGTCACAGTGCCGAGCCTCGCCTCCCTTCGCCTCGTCTTCGCACCGCGCCAGGATGGGATCTTGTTCGGTGCAGTGGATTCCCTTGTTACAGCTAGGGATGAAAACGGATCGAATACGGGCGGATAGTGCTCATCCCGTATCCTATCCTATACTCTTTTACTCGGATCCGGAGTCGGAGCGGATAGTACCGGATAATTATTTTTGCATTCCATACACTGTCTCGTATTTTTTGTTCGGATTCGAAGTCGGACACGGGTATTGTCATAAAGTTTTGAAGGATGAAAAATCAAAGGATGGAGAAACAATTAGAGTAAAAAAGGGCATCCTAACCATTGATATACATAATAAACAACAATTTGACTCTTATTTACGTTAATCTCTCAATTTTACACCATATATTGTGGGTATAATTGTTATAAAATTACTCAGATCACATGATATTCGGATTCGGGACGGATATCACTCATCCCGTATCCTATTCAGCTATTATTTTTCGGACTCGGATTCGGGCACGAATAGTGTCGGATAATTATTGACATATCATGTATTTGCCCATATTATTTTTTTTCGGATTCGGTAGTCGGTCGGTCGGGAATTATCCGCCCCGTTTTCACCCCTAGTTACAGCCACCATCCAATATCGAAGTTTCGACAACTCGTTTGCCAAGATTCCATGCGACGAGCTCCTTGCATGTCTGGCCAACGTGACGACTCTGAAACTGTCGCGCTTCTGGAAACAGGTACTGCTGCTCGTCTGCTTTGCCGTTTGTTTTCCCCTTCTCTTCTCGTATGGATAACAACCACGTAGCCACAACGTACAGAGTCATACTAGTACTGTCATACTTGAAGAAAAACCTATTTTCTTAATAGTTAACTAGTACTTTGATATGCATGATCCAGGTTATATAAAGTCAAAAAAATTCATGTATAATTTTTCTGGTTCCAGGAGTCGCCTATTGTGAATGGCAACCATGGAAATTTCCCCAAGTTTCGTAAACTGGCAACGTTGGTCCTAGATAGATGTGATATGAGCAGGAAGTTGCATATACTGCTGAGCTTTCTGCATAATGCTCCCAATTTGGAGACAGTTAAACTGCAGCAGTGTGAGGTATATGCTGTTTTCCTTTGCTCTTCATGCATTACTATTCCTCATGCACGCTACTATCTGTATTTTGCCGTTCCATTCATCTAATAACATCGAACGCTGCTAAAAGTTTTCAGGTAATTCCGTGGAGAAAAGAAAGGCTGATGTTACCAAGAAACTGATCAAACTCAAGTATAGGGAGGATCATATCAACGAGCTCTTAGACCGTTTGTCGAATATTGGATGGAAGCTGCCCGAGAGTACCGTATTGGTCACCAGAACTTGAACAAACTACAGTTTTGAACATGTTGGTTATGCAATGGAAGACTTGAGAATTTGTCCTTTTCTATAACATATAGCTGCATCATGTTTTTTGAACACATTATGTCAAGGACCATAAGCTACCTCTCGAAAAATATTGACTCGAGATCATTTGTAGGTGGCATGAGAATATGTCCTTCTCTTCTCTTATATCTTAATTTTTTTTCTCTTTTATCCTATAACTTTGCTTTTTCTTTGTCACCGTGGTCTACAATTGCATACCCGAGGTCTTGGCAAATAATAAGGCAACACCCGCCGCTCCCTTGCTCAGCTTATTAACGGCTCTGGCTCTCCCACGGGACATTGTTCACGCTATGTAGCAAGCAGTTGTTCTGCACTGTATCAAGGGACCTGTAGGAAAAAGAATCTGGGAGCTACATCGAGGATACGTGTTTTTGCAGCTCCCCCACGGCTCCTGCACTGTACCTGGGAGCTAGAGGGGACGTGTTTTTGCAGCCCCGCCTAAGCAGTGCCGAAGCTGGAAATGAAGGAGCCCTCCCAAAGGGGGCTTGAAAACCTTTGGTTGTGATATACAAGGACCTGGCAGCTCATTTATCTATTTTTTGTCATTCAGGGTCCTAGTCATGCATGTCAATCAAGTCGTGTGTGCAACCGTTGCCTTATCCTACTTGTAGAGAATGAAGCACGATTTAAAATGTAATCTTGACACTGACATCCATCATCACTCGTAATAAAACGAGGTGTTCGTTCAAGGAACTATCCCAAGATAGTCATCCACAAAATTGTTGAAACGGGCCATCTCCGCCTGTGTCCCGCACAAAGAGTGTGACCAATGGCATGGTACACCTTAGAGATTTAACGGGCCATCCTCTGCTTAGGAGGTATGTGTCCCCAAGATCCAGTGCAATTAAGAACCCGCAGTCTACATCTTGGAGATTGAAAGGATAGAAGAAGTGAATGGCAGTACGAGAACGGAGGAGATTGGTGCAAGAAGTTGCAGGGGCTTTGTTAAGGAAGTGGAGAATATTGGAGGAGGATAGGCACTATCAGAAGGAGGCTATTTGACCTGACTGTTTTTCTTAACAGTTAACAGGTATTTTGATATCCTTAATCCAAAGTTAAAGTCAATATTTTACATTTTTTTAGTTCCAGGAGTCGTTTGTGAATGGTAACTGTGGAAATGTTCTAGAACTTCGTAAGCTGATATCATTGGTCCTACATGGATGCGATATGAGCTGGAAGTTACATATACTGCGGAGCTTTCTGTTTAGTGCTCCAAATTCGGAAAAAGCTACTCTGCGGCTGGGTAAGGTGGTATATGATGCTGTTTTCCTTTGCTCTGGATGCATATTATTATGCCTCACAAAAGGTTTTAGGTAATTCTGAGAAGAAAAGAAAGACTGAAAACGCCAAGGGAAACTGACCGAGGTCAAGTATAGAGAGTATCATATCAGTGAACTCTAAAACATTTTGTCGAGTATTAATTGGGAGAAAGCTTAATGAGAGTACCGTCTTAGGTCACCAAAGTTTAAATGTCCTTATCAGCTATATATAGTTTTCCATGTGTTGCATGTGTGGTCGAGTACTTGAGAATGTCATTCTCTAGTATATATACTTGCACCATTTTGTTTTTCAAACATATTGGCTTGGCTTGAGAATAGGTCCTTCTCTGCACTTGCATCATTTCGTTCCTGTTTCCACAATCTTTCTTTTTCTTTGCTAGAATTAGGGTCTTGGCCTCATTCAAATGTTACGTACCCACAGTACAAGTAGTGTTTGGTTTCACCAGAAGACATGGAAATAATATATTTTGCTAACTTATTAATGCCAAGAAGATCCTGATCTAGTTAACACTTTCCTAAATTGGGCCAAAATTATAGTTTTGAAAAAAAAAATATTAAACTTCTGATTCTTAATATTACTTGTCCGTTTTTGGCAGGACATATCACTCTTAGACTCAACTTTTGACATAGTGTCGTCAATAATATGCTGTTTTCCTTTTTGCGAGGAGGGCTAAAATTTGTTGATCCAGTATATAAAAGAATTATTATTGATACAAGTATATAAATTGTTGACTTAAGTTGAGCTGAGCAATGAACATAGGAGTACTTGTTGTGTGCATCCATGTAATCCATATTATATGATCTAATACATTGAAATTGTTTATGCAGCTATAAACTTTTCATAACATTTTATATTATGATGAGTCGATCAGATGACTTGAGTTGCAATGAATGTGTCAAAATTGTTTATATCATATCAGTATAGCATATAATTTTTTATACTAAATATGATTTCCATTTATGGAATGTTAGCCAAATTTTGTTAGCATTAAATCTGTTAGGGCTCCAAAATATTTGATATTTGCAAACTAAGGGTTAGGTTCATTGTTTTAGAACCTACCCACCCGATTTTTGAATCTCTGACTCAACACATGTGCCACTTTAATAGTTAATTGTTCTTTCAGTTTTAAGTGATGTGTCTGTCGATAGCAAGGTATTTGTGATGACTTCGTCAATCTCAAGATATGCGGTCAAATCTCTTTAAGGCGTTAATAATATAATGGTGTGCATTTGTACGTGCTTTCATAGAGATGATTGCCCATATGTGTATGTGAGGCAATAAGGATTGGGTAGAAATCATTTTTTTTTCCCCAAGTTACCTATGAGTTTATTGTTGTTTATCTGAACAATAATATGATATCAGGATAAATATTGCAAAGACCTAAGGTTTAATTATTCCATTGCCTCAATCATAATGTAGTGTGAAATAAAATATCACTTTAACCTTACGGTAACAACGGGTAGTCAAATATATCATAATAAAGGAACCTGCTCCACAAGTGCAGTGTCTTATATATGAAGGCTATCCCATTCCCTCAACTCAAAACACTACTTAATTAATTTGTGACCACCCTACAAGGGCCTTGTGTCTGCAGGGTCGTTCATATGGCCTGCAAGACGACTTTCTTTTGCTCATCACTAAATTCGAAGCAATACTTGATCTTCAAAGAATCCAACTTCGGACAGTTGAAACGCCTCAACCCCTTGTTCTGGATGGAAATTTTGCTCTTCTGGTCTTTCCACGATAAAAACTGTTGCAACAAACATTTGCTCACATAAATGTGCTATCCCAAGAGTGCAGACAAAATAATGCATGATCATAATAAATTAATTGAATGAGAAGATATAAGTGGCTAGCATACTCTGCAACTGCACAAGGAAAGCTCCTTCAAGTTAGGAGCGTTCTGGACGAAGCTCCCGAGCGCTGCGAATTTTTTACTCCAATCCAACCAACCTTCATAGCATTTCTTCAGTTTAAGGGTTTTCAGGTTATGAAACACGGGAAATCCGTCAGACGACTCAGCCACTAGCATTGCCTGGAATTCACCAAAGAATATTTATATTACTGCGCTGTAGTATGCTATGATATGCTAATCCTATACCACGAATAATATCAATAATAATAACAGCCTGCTATGCAGAAAGCTGACAACAGAAAATATATACCATCCACTCGAAACCCCTTAGGTGTAGGCTTGTCACGTTGAACAGGCCAGCTGCCCAGAACCTTACGCTTGATGTCCACATGTTCCCATTCTCTCAGTGAAATCCATGCTTCCACAAGGAACGCCGGCCTGTCATGCAGCACAACGGCGCTGCCCTTACAGGAGAGGTATGCAAGGGCAGGAGCCGTGACGACTAGCGGATTGTTTTCGCAGGAACAGATAATCAGGCTCTTCACTACTGGGAGCGTGATGTTGGAGAGTGCACGCACGGCAAGCCTCGAGCTCCACGTCCTCTAGGACGGGGCACCCAGACTCGAGCTTCGCCGCGAACCGGACATCGAGCTCCACGTTGTGCAGGCGCAGCGTCCTGAGGCGGCCGAAGTAGCGAGAGTAATCCATGGCAGGCAGCGCGTACCTTATCTTGTGGTATTCGGAGTGGATGTCGAGCACCGACGGGCAACGTGTCACCGCGCAGCGTATCCATCCGTCGACGGTCTCGTCGTCGTGGGCGCCTCCGGTGATGGCCAGCTGGAACCTGTCCAGCGCCGGGGCCGTGTTGAGGAACAGCAACTTAGTGACGAAGTGGGTGAACTCTGTGCTCCTCGTCGCGCCGCTGTCAGTGAGGCGCCGGCGGCCGTCAAACTCCTCCTGGTCAAGGTAAAGGCAAGGCACGGTGATCCAGAGGTCGCGCCACCTCCTGGACAGCACACTGGTCTGCACGACCTGCCAGGCAGGGAGGAACGACATGACGGCATGGATCACAGGATCAGCTCCTCCGGCAGCTTGCTCAGACGATCGGCGCCGCCGCCGTGCTTGTTTTGCGGGGACGAGGTCTGATCCATCATGATCTTGGTCGTCCCGTGGCAAGGAAAGAATTTTTCTTCAGATTAGTATATATGGGCTACAATTGATTGGAACTTTCCCTATTTCCTTTTATTTTTGGGAAAATTAGGTTATTTTTAGGGGAAACTTTCCCTATTTCCTATTCCTGTTCCAAATTAAATCGTGACTTGAAACTTTTTGGCTTGGCCCATGCTTTCGACCTCCGGCGGCAATAGTAGGTCTTCGGTCTCCCGCCTCCGTCGATTCTCTCCTCCGCGTCCAACCATCTTCTACTGCAAGCCGCAATCTTCGGACGAGATCCCATCGTCTCCGGTAAGTTCCCCCTCCGCCTCTGCTTTCATCCTCTGTTAAACGCTCTCTTCGTTTGATTGCAAGCCCCTTCGTTTGTTTTTGCGCCTAATGGATATGGATCCAGGTCCACATCTCGTGAACTCTCGTTTTGATTTATCACACTGATGACCTGCAGAATTTGCTTCTCCGTCCCGTCCATGGCGGCGGCCAGTAGGATGATCCGTCGAGGGGGTAGCTGTATCACCGCTGAGGACAGGCTGAGCGCCCTACCGGATGTCCTTCTCCATTCCATTCTCTCTTTGCTTAAGGCCCGCCAGGTTGTTCAGACTAGCGTGCTGGCCAAGAGGTGGAAGAACCTCTGGCGCTCCGTGCCATGCGTCAACATGGACCAGAAAGAGTTCAGTGGCGGTCGCAGGCTAGTGTCCCGAAGGGAGCTTGAAAAGTTTGAGGATTTTGGAGATGTTCTTTTGTTACTTCGTGATCCTTCTTCTTGCCTTGACACGTTGAGTCTGCATATAAGGGAGGGTAACCTGGGGCCTATAGATGCTCGTCGATGGATCCGTCGCGCCCTCAACTGCTCCCTTAGAGCGCTTCACATTGTTGGCGAGAACTTTTCTAGGGTCAAACTTCCTCTCAATTTGGGACCCAGTTCATACTGCTTTAAGAGTCTGCATCTTTGTGGGATACTCTTGGATGAAAAAATTGAAAAAGCAGTCACTTCTGCGTTCGTGTGTCTGGAAGATTTCAAACTGAAAGATTGTGATATTTGTTTTCAGAAAATTACCTCCACCTCGCTGAGGAACTTGATTGTGGTTGTTGGTAACAACTTTGAAGGCAGCGATGAGCTGATCATAACAGCTCCATGTCTCGTTTCTCTGCGCCTCTTAAATATCAACATAGGTACTACATCAATAAATAAAATGTTATCCCTTGAGAAAGCATCAATATGTTTGGAATGTTTTGATCTAGAGGAAACTGATGATCAAATCAAGTTTCTTGGAAACCTATTTAATGTGACAAGTCTAGAGCTCTCGGGTTTCTATGAAATGGTATGCATTTGGTTCTATGACATATTGATATATTTATCTTGAAGGCCAATTATAGATTTGGCCACAACTGATGTATTTGTTTATTATATTATCCTCTGTTGACTCAAGTATGATGTTAAGTTTGTTGTAAACCTTGTTCCTGTTGTTTATTCCTCACCGCCACATCCTGCATGTAAAATGCCTTATTAGGCATGATATCAGTGGCGTGCATCTTTGAAGTTTAATTTAAATTTCCTCACTGATGAAGCAGCACTTATTCTTTCCTTTACATATTAATATTGCATCCGAGTTAGAAAAGTCCTTACACTAATGTTAACTTTTGTCAATCTATATATATGGTATTTTGTTTCTTGTCGTATCAGTTATGTTTTATGTAGCATGTTTGACCCAGGTTTCCACCACATACCATTATTGTAGGATTACTGTAGAAAACATGACTTGAGGAGTACTAAAAATGATATGTTGCTTAGATTACAACATTGTAAAAAAAATTGCACAAAAGACAATGTGAAGATGGAAAAGTTGGCGTGTTGATGATTTGCAGTCGGGAACTATATGGGAATCCTGATTTTCGTGTTCATAGATCATCAGAAAGGGTAATGCTGGTGTTCATGAATATCGGATTGTAAAACATTTGATGGAAGAAAACACTTTTGACACTGTTCCATGGCCTTGAGTATAGGGTCAGAAATAAAAACTATTTCAGACATTAAATCTGATAATTAATGCATTCTAGATAAATATCCAAAATCAAGCTTTCAGGTGATGTAACTTTCGATGTCATGAAACCAATTTCCCTTAAGTCATTAGCGCAAATTTCTCAGGGGATGAGTATTGAAGCAAATACAAATTATCTAACTTGTACCTTGATTTCAGGAGGAGTCAGATGCAGAATCAGTGAAATTCCCTAGATTCAAAAATCTTAGAACCTTATTACTACATCATTGTGATTTGACGGACGGATTTCAGCTATTGCTTCTCTTTCTTAAGAACTCTCCTAATTTGGAGAAGCTCACTATAAGCTATTGTCAGGTACTTAACCTTTATCTCAGTCCATTGTACCTCTTGCTCAGATTAGCATGCAGCCAGAAACTTACAATAATCCTTTATGATGTATAAACAGCTCCCAGAAGGTCCTGATGGAGGGAAAGGAAGAGCCAATTTCCAATGCCAAAAGCTTAAATCTACTGAAATCTTATACAGAGATCGTGATGATATTCGGGAGCTTGCCGCTTTACTGCTTGACGTCTCAGGCCATGTACCAAAGCTAAGTATGACGAAGACCGTGAAGAACCTACCAGCCTGACACTTGGTTGTCTTCTCTTTCTCACGTTTTGTCACTTTGAGTTAAACTTGGGGTGTGTTCGTTTCACCGTTTAGACCCCTCTAAAATTTAACTCTAAAGAGAATCTTATTATTTAGGAGTATTAAATAAAGTCTAATGACAAAACCTTTTTACAGGTGGGTACATCTTTACGAGACGAATCTAATGAGCCTAATTAATCTATGTTTTGCTACAGTGATGCTACAGTAAATATCGTCTAATCACGGCTTAACTACCCTCGTTAAATTCGTCTCGCGATTTAGAGGGGGGGTTCTGCAGTTAGTTTTGTAATTAAACTTTATTTAAGACAAGATTCTTTGTGTTTAAACCCCTCTAAATTTTAGACTCTAAAACGCCGAACACACCCTTGCTATCTGGAGACTACTTTTCCGAATGCAATGCCTCTTAGAAACCTAACGGCAACAAATACTCCATGGTTTTGCGGTATCTTGAACTAGTGCCGATTCTGTATGTGGTTTTTTTTTTTTTTTTTTGGAGAGGATTCTGTCTGTGGTTTTGCTGTTGCAATCTGGTGTTGTGCGCTTGTCCAAGGAAATTAGAAGAGAACCGTGTTTGGGTAAGTATAGTTGTGTGCTGTATGTGTAGTGACGTGTGGTGTGCTCTGCCTTTTTTTATTTAGAAACTGTGACGTGTGCTCTGCTGGATGGCGTATACTTTAGCAGGCTTCACAGGCGTCCCGACCTTCAGAATTTTGTTGCTTCTACTTTTCTTTTGATGAAGCTGTGTCTTGAAGAAAGGTTTAGGTAGTTAGAACGGAAGTCGTATTTCAGAAGTGATGGGGAAAAAAAGCAAAATTTATTGTTCCAGAATATAAACTTGTACTTCCGCCACTGATTTCTTCTACTAAAACAGGAAGGGAGGGGGGGGGGGGGGGGGGGGGGGGGACGACGAGGATAGGTTAACGCGTGTAGTAGGGGTCCATCCACCGTCCGTCGCATCGGACGCCGCTCCTACCTCGTCTCTCCAGGTTTTCTCATCTCGTCTTCTCCAAAGAAAAGAAGAGAGCAGGTGAGCATCGCCAACGAGGCCGACGCCTGTGCTGCATCGTCATGGTGCTCAAGCACGTCCTCGCTGCAACCCGTATGTACAACTCCATATTATCCGTGACAGCAATCGCTTCCTCACCGTTCTTGTCATGGTCAAGGCCCGTGTCAACACCTTCGTCTGCGGATGCCGTGATGGCGAGGCCCTGCACCGCATCCGCCAAGGCGTCGCCATGATTCGCATTAGGGGCGTGGCCAGCACTGGCAATGTCGTCGAGGCCCTGCGTCTTGCATGTCCGCTCCCTCAGGGCCGATGTTCGCGTCCACCGCAGCAACTTGGACACCGTCAAGCTGCTGGGTTGCCTCCTCGTCGTCCTGTTCACCACGGGGGGTCAGCCTCTCCGCCCCCGAGCAGCCATGGTCGCCGCATGATCCGACTCTTGAGTAGCCACCAGTCCGCATAAACCAGAGCCTTCGTTTCGGGAATGCAGGAGCCGTCCGATGCAGCGAACGATGGATGGACCCCTAATGCACGCTTGCAGTAAAACACCCTAAGAGCGTCTCCAATGGTTGTCTCTAAGCTAATTTTTAAAATTGTTTATTAGAGGAAAATAAGAGAGAGAATACAGCTAACTCTTCCTTAAAAGGCAGTCTCTAAAAGAAATGAAAAACTTAAATATGAACCTCACTATTCTTCAATCCTTTGCAAGAGAAGAGCTGACTCTACCATGATTGTGGGAAACTGAGTATGGGAACATGCGGATCAAACAACAGAAGAGCGCGAACGCATGTACGTACTTATCCACCGCAAATCAGTTCAAATGTTTTGCGAATTTTTACAAGACAAATGAGGGTTGATGGGCTGAGCCTTTGATGCTCTCACCTCTCAATCTCGCTCGCGCCCGTACCACGATCCACGAAATCCGCGGCCCATCAGTCCACCTCTCTTCAATCTCTTCTCCTTTCCTTCCGAGCGGCGCGGCGACTAGAGTGGGAGAGGCAAGGGAGGGTTTATTTCTCCCTCCCACTCCGACGCCATTTCTCCGGCAATAGGAGCCGGAGGCGCGCGCGGCCACGGCCGCGGGAGAGAGCAGCCGGGGGTCGCGTGTTTGCTTCGCTGCCCTGAAAGTCCGCGATGGAGGCCGCAGCCAAGCGGGGCCGCGCGGCCGGCGACCTAGTGAGCGCCCTGACGGACGACCTCCTCCACCGCGTCCTCTCCTTCCTCCCGGCCCCGGAGGTCGTGCGGACGAGCGTGCTGTCCAAGAGGTGGAGGGATCTGTGGCGTTCAGTGCCGGACATCGACCTCCACAGCTGGTATTTCCCGCACGACTCCGACCATGAGGTTTGGTGGCGGAAGATGGAGGATTTCACCGCCAATCTACTGATGCGTCACAGGGCTCCG
The DNA here is from genome assembly GCA_007726485.1 of Eragrostis curvula. Lineage (NCBI taxonomy): Eukaryota > Viridiplantae > Streptophyta > Magnoliopsida > Poales > Poaceae > Eragrostis > Eragrostis curvula. The sequence goes on from RWGY01000031.1 coordinate 9,120,393, forward strand.
CGGTTGAATTCGTTCAGGTTGTATATATTTTCTATTAAAGTTGATTGGTTTCGAGATGTCAGTCGATGGATTCGCCGTGCCGTAGAGTACCACCCTTCGGTGCTCCAGGTACAACTTGTGGGCGGGTGTGGTTATCAGTATCAATTTCCCCATCTGGGTTCTTCTCACCTCAAAAGACTGCATCTTAGTTGTGTGTCTTTGGATCAGAGTTTTGCACAGCAGCTCCGTTCTGGGTTACCAGTCCTTGAAGATTTGCATCTCAACCAATGCCACCTTGTATTTGATCGCATTCAATCTAACGCAGTGAAGAATTTGGTTATGGATTGTTGCTGGATCCAAGATGCTGATATGTTTGTTGTCAGAACTCCTTGCCTCGCTTCCATGTGCCTGAGATTTTGCAGTTACAGTAACACCCCTGTTTCCTTGGAGGCAGGAATTTTCCTTGCGATGGTGTCAGTTTCGATTCTACCTGGTCGTTTTTCTCAAAGATATGAAGCAATGCTTATTGGCAGCCTATTCAATGTGATGAGTTTGGAATTGCGAGGTTTTGATGTAATGGTATGGCATCTTTGCTAGAGTCAATTCTGCACCATGCACATTTATTAATAATTGTCACTGAAAAAGTAACGCCACGGACATCTATGGTCTACGCAATACTGACAGAATTACTATATTTAATCTATAGTTTAACTTGCCAGTTGACGAACCGATGAATTACCAACATTTGAGTCCCAACTCTGTGTATTTACTCGATGTCATTTAAAGATGGAGACCTGCAGTTTATGCAAGAACTACTGGATAGTGGATCACTGATTCAACTTGATTTCTGTTTATCTGTTTCAGGCAATGCTTGATAAAGAGTTTGATAAGTTCCCAATGTTTGACAACTTGAGAACGTTGTCTCTCCTTTTTGGTTGCCTCAGCAAACGTGATGTGCACAAACTTCAGGCCCTTGGCACATTTCTACAGAAGTCTCTGAATCTTGAGAAGCTTACTTTGGATTATTTCTTGGTAGGTGTGCTTAACTATTGTTTGTTTCTGTAGTGAGTATCTTTTAACTGTCTATCTGTCCAAATGTCTTACTTTTTTTTTAACTGTTGAAAGTACTCTGGAAGTTTCAAAAGGCTGGAGCAAAAGGAAAACATGAGCAGGCTTAAAGGGGTATGGTTTTCTTTCTTCAACAGAGAGATAGGTTTATCATCAATGCCCACTTATTTTAGTTTGTCATCTTCTTTATAGCCTGTTTTAAACTGATGTTAATTGTGCTGCTTACTTAGTTTTTCTGCTTGTGTTGTTTGTTATCATCACGAGCCTAGCTTGCAATTTCAACTACCTTACTATAGCCTATTTGCTTATACGGATGTTATTGGGCTCTGAATTGTGTTTGAACTTTCTGCTCTTGTCTGAACATCATTTCTCATGCTTTTTCCTATCAAAGTGTCTGTGTCATAATTAAAACAATACAGATGTTAATGATGACCTTTTGTTAGGAACATTGTGATTAATCCACAAGATTATTTGTTTATTGTTCTATTTAAGTTACATGAAACATTATGCCACCTGTGATCCAAGGTTAGAAAAATCAGCAGGAACCAGCTTCTGCGGGCTACCACTAAGAATCATTGCAGAAAAAAAACTTAGTTTTTTTTTTCTTGGCTTTTTACTGACGAGGAATATTCATGAAAATCATGTGACAAAGAGGTAAAAATCCTTAAGAAAATCCATTATAATAAATTAGAAGAAATCAACATTTTTAGGAGTATTGCCATGTTACTAACTATCAGAAAATTGGAGCTATGGAAGGTGGTCCTGTTGTGATTGGCTCAGGTTGCAAGTGATTTGTGACTGTGTAGGACAGAAACGAACAAACCTTTACAACTGCAAAAGTGCAGAAATTTTAGAGAGGAACTTGACTAGTATTATTATTTGGGTTGACTTTTTTATGAACTCTTCCTTGGGTTTCAAAGGTGTAAAAGAAATCGATAAATTTAGGAAAATATATATATTTTTAAGAATTTCAGTGTTTTACTTACAATGTGAAAAATGGAAATCTACAACGTGCCCTGCTGTGATCAGTGCAGGCTATGAGTGATTATTTCAGTGTGCTTTCACCTATTCTGACGGCTAGGGGCTTTGCCAGCTGGCTGAATAAAGGGAACAATCACAAAGTTTCTTCGCTGTCCACACTCTTAATGTGTGCCAATAGGCCAACCAGGCAATCACAGATGTGAATATGATTTTTTTTCCCTGTATAATATGATTTCAGTTTCCAGACCATATTGCTTAGTTTTACATTATCCTAAAAAAGATCACCTTAGTTGGAAAATACCATCAATGTGCCTATCTGTATCCTTTGGGCTACAGTTATTTAACCTGATGTTTTGAAAATTGCAACCGACTTCGGATCTTCCTGGCTGAGACTGAGGGACGTAGGAGAGTAGCGCTGTTTATTGGGAGGAAGGATTTCTCCAGTCCTGAAAGTTTCAGACTCAAACTCATGCAAACACACTGAAGCATAGATGGATTTGTGCTGCGATGATGCTGCATGCCTGCAGCTTTTTTGGTGGTCATCTATATATATACGAAGAATGGCCAGCTTATCATATTATAGGGGCCACCTATGATGCACATTCAACTTGAGCATAGCCACTGGCCTTAACATGCCTCACTTGTTAGCATACTGTCTGACAGTGTTGATGCTCTGTTTCATTTTTTTTAGCCAGCAAGACCATGGCCCATGCAGTTTAATTTCGATTGGATGAATCCTGTCTTCTCTTTGAACCCTGATCATCACCTTCTCATATAAAGAAGTTGTTTTCACTTTTTCCTATTGAAAGAAAGTGTACAAGCGTTGAAATGATCCTATATAATACCAAAAGTGAAGTATTGTCTTAAGCTGTTTTATCTGTTTGTTCTTGCAACTTGTATTATACTAAGGATTTATAATATCATTTTTTTTCTTAATTTCTACGTACAGCTGCTTGCTGTGATGATTTAACAAGTTGTGTCTTGATTCAGGCAAGGCCTGTTGTAGGAACTGAATTTCCTGTTCTCAAAAAACTGAGAACTCTGATTATGTATGGATATGATCTGTGTGATGACTTCCAGTTATTGCGTCACTGTCTGCGGCACTCTCCTAACTTGGAGAAACTCGTTATAGAGTGTTGCAAGGTATTTGATTTCTCCTAGTTCACTGCAACTCTTGCTTAGTTTCACTTGCAGCTTACGAATTCTTTATGATGGGGACAGCTCCCAGAAGCTTCCGCTGGAGGGAAAGGAAAAACCAAGTTGAAGGAGGCGTATTCTCAATTTCAAATCACTCCACGTTTTAAGTGTCTCAAGCTAAAGTCCACTGAAATCAAATATGAAGATGGCAACAATGTTGGAGAATTGGTCAATTTTTTGGTGGGTGTCTCAGGTGGCTCGTCAAAGAATATTATAAAGCTCACCATGGTTGAAGATGATCTGACAGATGATGAAGATGATGAAGTGGCTGACCTACCAGCCTGAATGTAGGCGGTTATTTCTTTTTTAGCTTTTCTCAAACTTGTTAGCCTTAGACTATAGTTCTAGACGTGTCACGTGTCCTCTGTTACAAGGTGTTGCCCCGAGTATTATATGTATCAGTGTACGAATAGAGGCTACAACTCAGAGACCTGAGAAATTTAACAAGTCATGATTCTGTCTGCTGTTATTGTTGGTTCAGATCTCCCTTTTTTTTTTCCTGCGATTTAACAGAGACCTGCTTTGATTCTAACATGCATGTCCACATCGTCATTTGGTTTACAGTTAGTGGCACATCCACGCGAGGACCATATCCCGCATTCACGCAGGAGATTTTCCTTTTCTAAGTTACAACCGTGTTTCGGGTACCGGTACACTTGCCTGATAGCACGGTGCGCAGATCAACCGAAATCATTGTTTCCTTCATTTAGGACACGGTAGACAGAAATATTAACTTCTCTAGGTTTTTGCGACGTAATAATGCTAGAGTCTGCCGGGAGCACGGGACACCCTCCCTGAGTCCCTGACGTAACGACCACAAGATGAAGGTGGAGCATGCAGGCGGCGGCGACGACGCCGACCGGCTTAGCAACCTGCCGGAGGAGCTCATCCACGCCGTCATGTCGTTCCTCCCAACCTGGCAGGCCGTTCAGACCTGCTTGCTGTCCAAGAGGTGGCGCTACCTCTGGAGAACCATGCCGTGCCTCAATCTCGACAAGCGCCAGCTGCATTGCCGCGGCGCCCCCATGTTCGAAGAATTCACCAGCAACCTGCTGCTGCTCCACGAGGCCCCGGCGTTGTACAGGTTCCGGCTGATGGTCGGCGAAACCTCCGACTACATTGTCCAAGGGTGGATCCGCTACGCCGTAACGCGCCGACCCGCGGTGCTCGAGGTCCACAACGACGGTGACCCCTGGCCCCGGGAAGAACTCGCGCGCTGCCCGCCGTGGATTGCTCTCGCTACTTGGGCCGCCTCAGGAGGCTGCAGCTGTACGGCGTGCGGATGGACGGCCGCTTCGCGGAGAAGCTCGGGTCCGGCTGCCCCGTCCTGGAGGATCTAGAGCTCGGGTATTGCCAGGCTGGGTTCTCCAAGATCAAGCTCCCGGCGGTGAAGAGCCTGACTATCACTTTCTGTGAAGCCGAAGAAAACGATCTCATGATCGTCGCGGCTCCTGCTCTTGTGTACCTCTTCTGCAAGGGCAATGCTATCTTTCTTCATGAGACACCAGCTTCCCTTGTGAAAGCATGCATCTCACTGCCAGAACCGGTTGGCGGTTGGTGTGGACATCCAGCGCAAGCTTTTTGGCATCCTCTTCAACTCGACGAGCCTATACTTGTCAGGTTTCGAAACCCAGGTACGACCGGTTTGGCTACACATGTGTCCTCGGATTTCTATAACAATGTAACATCCTTTGATGAATTCCAGGCGATGTTACTTGATGAGCCAACCGATGGTTCCGCTGTGTTTCTTAACCTGAAGACCCTGTCGCTTGAGGACTGTTTTTCAGACCGGTGCTCCAATTGGAGCGAGAAGTTCACGGCCCTCAGGAGCATCGTTCAAAATGCTCCGAACTTGCAGAAGCTTTCGATGTGCCATTGCGCGGTGTCACTACGGGAGAACCCAAGTTTGCTGAGTGCAAACATGTTTGCCAAGTGTATTTGTTCGGACACTCAGCAAACAACGAGTTTGCCGAGTGTCAATAAAAAAACACTCGGCAAAATAAATGCACTCGGTAAAAAACTGTTGGCCGAGTGTAAAAAAAAAACACTCGGCAAAGATGGGTGTTTGCCGAGTGTATTTTTTTTTGCACTCGGCAAAGTAAATTTCAAATCATATTTTGAAGCCCTAAACGAATTCAAATTAAAAAATGTTGAACTACAAAGTTGTATAACTTCTCAAGATATAAAATTTTTATTTGAATTATTTCTTGATTCAACAAAGTGATAATAAAGTTGTTCCTAAAATCTACATCTATCATAGAGTTTCATGAAACTATAAGACATATATATAAACAATGTTACTATTACTATGTCGGATGAACATTTGACCAAAATAAAAGTTGTATATCCTCAAATGTTATACAACTTGGTAGTTCAAAACTTTTTAATTTAAACAAATTTTGCTAACTAAAACAACATTTTTAAGTTTGAATTTCTCAAATTTGAAATTCAAATTTTGTAAACGACCTCGGATGGAAAAAATACCAAAATAAACTTTGTAGTCCCCCAGAAAATCTAAAACTTTGTGTTTGACAACTTTTGTATTTGAGATTGTTTAAGAGGTCAAAATAAACGCACAAAGAAAACAAAAAAACACAAGATGCCATGTCATCGATCCATGCCTTAAAAATGCTGGCTTCTCATTGGTCCAAACATGACCAGCCGGATCCCTCCCAAAAAAAATCAACCGGTCTCCTTCTTCCTTATCTCTCTCCCTTATCTTCTCTCACGTACTCTCTCTCTCCCTCAACGGACTCAATGTCCAGTCGTCCACCAGGACCGGCTCTAGGCAGCTGCTACGGCGGAGCCTCCCAGGCCGGCGAGGGGCACGGAGGCGGCGACCCTCAACTGGCGACGGGCATGGCTGCTGGAGCTCGACGACGCCTCCCATGGCTGCTGGAGCTCGACGACGCGAGCAGCTGCGCGGCGGCGGCGACCCTCAGCTGGCGACGGGCATGGCTGCTGGAGCTCGACGACGCCTCCCATGGCTGCTGGAGCTCGACGACGCGAGCAGCTGCGCGGCGGCGGCGACCCTCAGCTGGCGACGGGCATGGCTGCTGGAGCTCGACGACGCCTCCCATGGCTGCTGGAGCTCGACGACGCGAGCAGCTGCGCGGCGGCGGCGACCCTCAGCTGGCGACGGGCATGGCTGCTGGAGCTCGACGACGCCTCCCATGGCTGCTGGAGCTCGACGACGCGAGCAGCTGCGCGGCGGCGGCGGCCCTCAGCTGGCGACGGGCACGGAGGCGGCTGTCCTGCGCTTGCAAGGGGCACGGAGGTGGCTGTCTTGCGCTTGCAAGGGGCACGGAGGCGGCGGCCCTCAGCTGGTGCGTGCGGGGCGCGGTCCGTGCGACGGCGGCGGGTGGTGCCCGGCGGTGCTTCTTTGGCTGCGCGCAGCGCGGCGGCGTGGTGGTGGTGGTGGCCGGCGGTGACGTGGTGGCGGTCGCCGGCGGCGGCGGCCGGTGTTTTTTTTAAATTATTTTCAATAATGTTTGCCGAGTGTCACTTTTGGCCTTCGGCAAACCATTTGCCCAGTGTTCGATAAAAAGCTCTCGGCAAAGAGCTGTTTGCCGAGAGCTGTTTGCCGTGTGTTGTTTGCCGAGTGTTACACTCGGCAAACATTTTGCCGGGTGTATTTTGGCCTTTGCCGAGTGTTTTGAGCACTCGGCAAATTTGAGGTTTCCTGTAGTGTGTGCTGCTTATTTTTTTTATTCACCATTAACACAAACATTATTCTTTATTTTTTGATCAAAGACTTATGAAAATAGCGTGTTACTATACAGCACTACTGGGCGTGGGAGGACAAGGAAGTCCATGAGGCGAGCATGGCGGCTGCCCAAAATCAGGAGGTGAGGCATCTCTATTGCGACAAGTTGGAGGCAGTGGAGATCAAGTATTGGTACGACGACGATCCACGATTGCCTAACTTCTTGGAGGGCATACAGAGGGCCCTAGGGAAACCTGTTGTGGTCACCAAGACAGATAATCTAGATGGGAATCATGGGATATGACCTGCACAGCGTACTTCATTTCCTTCGCGTAAAGGGAAAGATTTCATTCTCATGAAGCTTTCGTCTTCGCTTCACGTAAAAGGGTTAACCCGGTTATTACTGTATTTTTTTGTGTTAATTAGAAAACTTGGAACCTTATTTTTGGACCAATGCGAGATCTGCGTGACTACTTCCATTTATTGCGGAATTGTTTGCAGAACTCTCCAAATTTGGAGAAGCTCAGTGTACATCGTTGCAAGGTACTTCATTTCCCTGTTCAGCTCGCTGGGTTAGCTTCCACAGTGAGTAAAGAAAAAACGAAGTCAAAGAAGAGTTTTTATAAAACTTGTCCCCTTTTAAATGCCAGATGCTGAAGTCTACTGAAATCACATTCAAACACGGTGATGATGTTGGAGAGACGGTGAGCTTTTTGGTGGATACATCAAGTTGCGCGCCAAACAACATTATGACACTTACAATGTATGCAGAAAAGTGACAGATAATGATGATGACTAAATTAAGTGGCGGACGTAGCAGCCTGGCTGTAGGCGGTCCTTTTTATTTTTGAAAAAGAGGCCAGAGTGCTGCCATTCATTAAGGTAGAGAGAGCAAATTACAGAGTTTTTTTTATTATTTAAACTTTTTTCAATTAATATTTTAAAAATAGATTGCACACAATTTTATTTCCAACATCTAGACCATTTGGTCACGCCAGATGAATTGGCGTGACCAAAACTACAATCACGCCAAATTGACAGGCGCGACTAGCTCCACGTCAGCGTAGAATGCCACATAAGACAGAGAGTCGCGCCGAGTTGTTTGGCGTGACTGAAGGCGGGGCTCGCCCAGCCCTTAAATCGCTCATTTAACGCGCGCCACGCGACCAGCTGGTGCTATGCGTCAAGTGGACAGAGAAAGAAACACCAACAGCTAGTAGCACTACGTGGTGAGAGTTGGCAGTGCGAAGTGGTACAAAGCTTATAACTTTTCAGTTTGTAGGTCCTAACATAATTGTTGTTTTGCCTGAATCGGTGAAGAGCGAGCGGGAATTCTTCTTTTTTTAACCTTAAGCATGAATAACCTCCTAGTTAACTAATCCATTACTATAATGAGAAGAATCTTATTACTACTACGGATGCCTTGGAAGCAAAATTGAGAACTGGATTGGCAATGAACTCCCATTTTTATGCTGAGGCATGGCAAAACTATATCGTAAATACAAGTATCTATGGAATTGATTTTATTTGAAAAAAAAAGGCTTTTATTTCTTTCTCTTCTCTTCTCAACAGCAAATAAAATGCGGATTTTGATTATCTCATGCTATGTGAATCCTTGCTATTGCACCAACAACATGATACTAGTTTATTTCGAAAATTTTATTATGGTACCGGAATGCCACTATTTTCAGTAACTAATTTCGAAGACACCCTATCAAAAATATCGACCATGATTATTTACAATTTCTAGTTGGCAGCTGTCAGTGTATCGTATAAACAATACTAGTCAATCATCACGCTTCCGCCTGTTGCTTTAGTGCAGTCGTCTTGTCAGTCGTCCACACGATCGTCGTCTTAAGTGGTGAGCCCGGTCAGGGAGCGGCCGACTCGTGCGCCTCCTCCCTGGTGGTCAAGGTCGGGGTGCCGTGCAGGGGCGAAGTATAGCGCTGCGGGATGCGGAATCATAAGGGGACTCATCTTGTGAACGTGTGCAGACAAGGGTTGAGACTAGTATTAAGCAGTACCTGGTACCTAGCTACTAGGATTACTAGTTTATTAATAAAATACTTAATGCGTGTCGTACCCCATCTCTGGAGTACTCTGTGCATCATGTATCAGTCCCTGGATCAGTAGCTGATACGCACAGGAACACAGATATGGTAATCACAAGCATACTTCGAATAGATAAATAGGTATAGTACCTGATATATTGAGCCTTTAGTGGCGGTACGACCAGGATGCAGAACAATCCAAGTCCTTCCGTCAACTAAAGGTGAAGCAGACACACACAGACAGCGGAAAGCCCGACCCCAAAGCCACAGGCAGACTTGAGAAGCAGAACCGAAAACCAAGGCGTCGTCGACTCCTACGAAGACTTCTCCTACTAAAAACATCAATCGCAAACGCGTGAGTACATAAGGTACTTAGCAAACCCTAACACAAGGGGTAAATATATGCAAGGGTATAAACAAGGATGAGGCTGAGATTTATCATATCGGCGGAAAGCCAACTTTATGCAAGGGTTGTTTTTGAAATCAAAACAGTTCGCAAACTACAGTCAAGATTGTTATCATATAGTGGGGTTGGTCGGCCCTGGGCCGAGGTGGGTTGCGGAAAGAGAAAGAAAAGGAAGGGGAAGGGTTGGGCCGGCCAGAGAGAAAAGGGGAAGTGCGGTCCGGTAAAGAAGGAAAAGGTTTAAACTTTTTCTGGAATTTGAATTTGAAGGAATTTCAAATTCAAACAAAAACAAAGGTTGATCAAACACTCAAAACAAGACAAATGAAACACAGAAATGCATATGATGAGATTTTGATGCAGATTTAAATTCAAAATTTTGAAAATCAACTTGGAATTTAATCCTACTTTGATTTTATTTGTTGGAAATTCAAAAGCTTCAAATTTTAATATACTTTTAAATGAAGACAAACACTTGAGCACAAATTTTATATTTCAAAATTTTCAGATTTAAACTAGGTTTGATTTATTTAGTGAATTTTGTTTTTTGAAAATTCTTTTCGAGGTGAGAGGTTGGACAAAAATTTTAATTTGGAGTGATTTTTATTCCTTTTTATTTTTCTTTTCTCCTTTCCTTTTTGGCTCCAAAAGTAGGGGTATTACAATGCGTACAACGATTATATGATTAAAACTATAGACAGTTAACTTAAACATTTATACTCCTGTAAAATGAGTTAGTGCACCAACGGCAGCAAAAACCGTTCGTTGAAAAAAAAAAGGCAGCAAAAACCAATCGAGACCAAGGATGTACATGTACACCAAGGGAAGGAAAGGAATCCAAGATAAGCTTCTGCCTTTTGCGTTACCTTTTGCGTCAGCCTACACGCACACAGGCAGCCCTTCATCATTTCGCTCCGTACAGCAGACGCACAGTCTCTTTTCACGGTGCTGCTCGAGGTATGCTGCTGCGGAAGTTGCCAATGGCAGCGGAGTCGCGCCAACCCACCTGCCGTGACCGGACCTTCAGTCACGCCACACAGCTCGGCGCGACTCCGTGATGGGTCCAATCTAACGTGGCATTTTACGCTGACGTGGAGCTGGCCGCGCCGGTCAATTTAGCGCGATTGTATTTTTAATCACGCCAATTCATCTGGCGTGACCAAATGGTCTAGATGTTGGAAATAAAATTTTGTGCAGTTTATTTTTAAAATATTAATTGAAAAAAGTTTAAATAATAAAAAAAACTCCAAATTACAGCCTAGGTTTTTACAAGCGCTAAGGGAGATGGGCCAGTAGCCCATGAAATAAAGCAAAAGAGGACATAACTCCAAGATGCCTGAACGTGCAAGAAGCCTAGTTTCCGACACTATCAGAGTATGCGGTCGTTTCCTAGCTTTTGTCAAGATTGCTATATGTTACGGTAAATTTGTACTACAGCTCTCTTAATTCCTTATGAAGAGCTCAGTGATGCCGTATCCTAAATTTTCAGCATGTTTCACCGTAACCTCGTGTTACAAAACAGAAACTTATTTCCAGGTCTGAAAGGTTGAAGACTGAATTATGTGTGTTTCAAAATTGTGAAATTGAGCTTCGACACGCAAATGAATTAGAGTTGTTGTGAGCGTGGGCATATTGACTGACCGACACGCCCGGCCGTCTTCTCCTTGCTACCCGCGGCGAGCTCTATCCACCACACGCGGCCAGTGGAGATGTTGCCGTTGAGCACACACCAATTCTTTGCCCATTGCTTGACCCCATTCTGCTTGCTCGTGGCAATGTGGCATGCTTATATTCCCACGTAGGGAACAGATTGGAGAGGAGAACTTTAATGGGAGTAGGGCTCTCTGAACTCTTTGTCGCTACACCCCAAAATCAGACATAATCAAGTAATCAACTAGTGTCATATTAATGCTGTTTCCAATTGTTTGTTGCTTTTGCTGACTGCTTTGCTACATGTGAGTACATCAGTGCTCCTCTGATTCTACAATGAAAAGCACGGCTAGAGACCGTATAATAGTACAAGTTGTGATAAGATCGACAAGGGCAGCTCGAGTTTCAAAAACGGAACGTGTTTCCAAAGTTGCAAAATGGAATGAATCTTCAGAGCTCCACCTTGAAACGACTTGCAGACATTATTGGGCGTAAAACGGGCCAAAATTATTTCCCCTGGACCGTGGGCCGGCCCTATGCATACCGTCCGCTTGAAAGTCTATTTCTGTTAGAAGTGGCCCAGCTGCGCTCCCTCGTCAGTACACTGTCCCTGGCAACTTTCTTCTCCCTCCGACGCCATTTTCTCGTTCCTTCCCCCGCCGTTCCTTCCAGCGTGACCTCTGGGATTCCAGCGGCGGGCGGCGGCTGCGGCAGCAGGAGCGAATCCGGTGCCGCGTCTTCAGCACGGGAGTGCGTGTGATGTTCGAGCCCGCCCCCGCCCCCTTCGCCTAGCCGCGATGGAAGGCGCCGCCAAGCGGGTCCGCGCGGGCGGCGGCTCGGCCGACGACCGGCTGAGCGCCCTGACGGACGAGCTGCTCGGCCACGTCCTCTCCTTCTCCCGTCCCAGCAGGCCGTGCAGACCACCGTGCTATCGAAGAGGTGGCTGGATCTGTGGCGTTCGGTTCCTGCCATCAACATCGACCTCAGTGATTTCGGAGAGTACCCTGAGGGCCACAACAGGTGGACGAAGATGAAGGATTTCACCACCGAACTGCTGATGTTCCACAATGCTGGGTGCTTGGATGTGTTCCGGCTAAAGTTCTGTGATTATGGTAATCCCAAATGCTATCCAGAGGTCAATAGATGGATTAGACGTGCCATCAAGTACAATCCTTTAGTGCTCGAAATATGTGCCTTCAAGTACTACTACAAGCACTGGCATCATTTCCATATGCCCAGTCTGGTCTCCACCTTCTATCGCCTCAAAATGTTGTGTCTTGGTGGTGTGCGTTTGGACCATTGGTTTGCGGAAAGGCTCAATTCTGGCTGCCCATTCCTGGAAGATTTAGTTCTCCACTTCTGCAGCAATGAATTTGATAGCATTCAATCCAACACGCTAAAGAGCTTGGTAGTTCGGGGTTGTTTTAGTCAAGTTGCAGATGTATTGGTTGTCAGGGCTCCTTGTCTTGCTTCCCTGTGCCTAAAGTTTCCTGGTTACTGCTATAAAAATGGCCTTTCATTAGTGGCAGGAAATTCCCTTTTACGGGCATCAATTTCCGTACATGATTTTTCTCCAAGATGTGAAGCTATGCTTCTCGGAAGCCTATACAATGTGAGGAGTTTGGAATTGGAAGGATTTAGTGCAATGGTATGCCTTTCTTACCGGATATTGCATGTCTATTATCTATCATTCAAAGATTTTTTCCATAGACATATGGCCATCTGTAATCTGTTCAAGACCTACTGAACTAGAAATATAATTTTGTATTGCCTCAATCTTTCTGTTCTCTATTTCAGGCAATCCTAGATAAAGAATCAGATAAACTCCCGACATTTGGCAGTTTGAAAACATTGTGCCTCAACGGGTGCTTTGAAAGTGAGCACACATTTGAGGCTCTTGGAGGATTGCTGAAAAAGTCTCCTAATTTGAAGAAGCTTACTCTGCAAGATTTCTGGGTAGGAATACTTAACATTTTCTCTCTACCAACTGAGTATGTGGCTTGTATATGCAAATTGTCTCACATGATTATGTATTATTGAAAGTACTCAGAGAATCTGGCAAGAGACTAACCAGCCTAGGCTCAAAACTGTATGCCTTTCTTTTCTCATGTAGGATAGACTAATCTTCCAAGTTCCAAATATATCTATTTTAGTTCACCATCTAGACTTTTGTTATTTGACTGTATTAACCATTACGACTAACTGCAATATGGTGTTTAGTTACTCTTATGTTACTTTTGTTGACTGATTCGCTATTAGATAACATGAATACTATACAGTTATGATATAAATTTGCTTTGTTCTCTATCTCTGATTAGTTTTGTATTTTTTCCATTGAAAAATCTTCACCTTAATTAGAAGTTTAACCGTTTAGGATTTTATTCATGCTATTGATAAGCTGTTCTATAGGCTAGTTGTTTTTTTTTTTCTTTTTAACAGCATGGGCACTGGTGTCAAATCATTGATAGAAGAAACAAAAGTTGAAATCCTAGACTAACCAAGCCACCACATTAACGTCTCCGGTGGCACCATAGAAGACTCGCTCATTTCTAGAGATCCCAACTGACAAGGATTCCACAGTCCACAATCTGTGCCAACTGCAGAGGATTAGGTCATGCAGACAAACTGAACATACAAGTTCCCATTAAGTTTTTACTGGAACATATCATTTTTAAGTTTCCATACCAGATTTTCAAGGACACTACAAAGATCACGTAAGTTGGAAGGTGTCTTCAATATGTTCTACTTGTCTACATTGGGGTTAGAGTTCTTTAGCTTATTGTTCTGAGATTGCAATCAACTGATCTCGCTTTGCTGATGTCTCATTTGTCAGCTATGCTATCTGAAAGTGTTGCATGCCCTCTTTATTTTCTTGCCAGCAATTAAATTCGCAATGTGACTTGCTATATTGGAGGATGTGAACATGTGTCACGTGCAGGATAAATCCTAGCCGCTGAGGATATAGCTTGGGGACTGGCATTAGAAACAATAGACAGGGAAGTAGAGAACAAGACAGGGAAACTAGAATAATCTCAACTTGCTTTATTAACCTTGCCGTGACCTTCTGAATATATAGGAGTCCGGATGCACAATAGTAACTAAGACAAACTCTAAACTAAAATTCCTGAAATTAACTCAAAGTTTAATCCTAATTGGACTCTATCTCTAAATCCTGCTGTCTCTGAACATGACAGTGATGTTGCTTATCGTGCGCACATGTCATTTCTGCTCATCCCCCTCTCATAAATAAGCATTACACCTTGCACCTCTTTTACTTTTTTTTTTGGCAAATATTGTATGAGCATTGAAGCGATCTTATTACCAAATGTAAGGTATTTCAATTGTGCTAGCTGCTTACTTTGTGCAACTACAGCCAAATATTTTTATATATCTTTTCTTAGTTTTCTGTAAAGATAATTGCCGTTAATATTTAACAAGTCGTGCCTTGGTTTCAGGTGAGTCCAGTTACAGGACAAGTTGAATTTCCTGTGCTAAAAAACCTGAGAACATTATTACTCGATAAATGCGATCAGCGTCGCAACTACCAGTTATTGCGTCACTGTCTGCGGAACTCCCCTAGGCCTAGGCCCTGTTCGTTTCTTTTAGCGCTAAATTTTAGAGGTCTCTAAATAAAGAAAATCTAGTACTAAATAAAGTTTAATGACAAAACCTTTCCCCTAGGCCCTGTTCATTTCTTTTAGCGCTAAATTTTAGAGGTCTCTAAATAAAGAAAATCTAGTACTAAATAAAGTTTAATGACAAAACCTTTTTACAGATGGGTACATCTTTACGAGACGAATCTAATGAGCCTAATTAATCTATGTTTTACTACAGTCATGCTACAGTAATGCTACAGTACCCATCATCTAATCATGGCTTAATTACTCTCATTATATTCGTCTCGCGAATTAGACCAGGGTTCTGCAGTTAGTTTTGTAATTAAACTTTATTTAATATAGCTTATCTAGAATTTAGATCTCTCTAAAATTTAGACCCTCATGTGCCGAACACCCCCTAATCTGGAAAGGCTCACCATACGGCTATGTGAGGTATTTCATTTCTCTCATGCTGCAGCAGCTCTGTCTTTAGCTTGGTATGGGTAACGTGTAATTCCTTTCTGATGAAAACAGACCCCAATAGTTTCCATGGGAGGGAAAGGAAGAACCAAGTCAAGGAAGACATATTGTCGTTTCTGGAATCTAATGCGTTTCCAATGCCAGAAGCTAGAACATACTGAAATCATATACGAAGAGGGTGGCAAAATCCAGGAACTGGTCGGGTTTTTCCTGGGTATCTCAGATTGTGCACCAAATCTTTACTCCTTATTATTTTCCTTCTGAGTCCACTCCCGTGCGCGTGCGTCGCACCCTTCTTCTACGAGAACCGGCGCCGACAGTGGGGCCCGCCGCTGTTCCTCTCTCTCCCACGCGCAACCCGTCTCGGCTCTCGAACGCGCAGCCATCCCAATCTCCTAAATCACGAATCGCCTCCCAACTCCTGATCTCCCTCTCCCTCGCCAATCCCTAGCAAAACGGAGAGAGGGACCTCGTCCCGTCTGTATCGTTACCCTCATTGCCGTTCCCTGCGGCGTCGTCCGCCGGATACTACCCGGCGCTGCGGTGCTGCATCGACCACCCGCCCACGGAGGCGCGGCTGCTGGAGCTGAGGGTCTCCTCGCTGCAGGAGAACGGAAGGCTCCGGGCGCAGCTGGAGCGCCGGACGACGCTCGCGCGCAGCTGGCATGCACCAAGGAGAAGTTGCGCGAGATCACCAAGGAGAAGTTGCGCGAGATCAAGGCGCGGGTGCAGGAGGAGCAGGAAGCGGCGGCGCGGGAGCCGGTGGCGCTCTAGACGAAGGTGGTGGAGCTGGAGAGGGGTGAAGACGAGAGGGCCTTCGCGCTGGCGGCGGAGGCGGCGGCGCTGCGGGAGGCGAACGTCGCGCTCGAGGTGTAGAACATCGAGCTTGCGCTGCGGCTGCAGGAGACAGAGCAGGCTGCTGCGTCCTCTGTCAATCTGACCCTTGAGGTAATTACCTTCCTCTGATTCTTACCTTCAACTCAAATTTTTTTGGCAACCTTCTACTGTGTTGAATTAATGGATGCGTTGAATACTAAATTCAAACAGTTGGCTGGCGATGCTATTTTTGTTGAGAAATACATTCAAACAGTTGGGGATATTAGTAGTGGAGTAGTATATACGTTGTTTGACAGATTTATCTAGTGATTAGCATTTAGCAAATACTATAACTAAATCAGAGTTTATTAGGTCCTGGAGTTTTTTTTAATGTTTAGAAATTCTTATTCCTGCACTCAGGAATAGTGCCAACAATGCTCTGTTTTATGTGATTGGCAATTGTGCTGGTGTGATGCCCTTTGTCATTCCCCTTTGTTGGGAACAAAGCAGAGGCTGAAATATTTGTGCCAAGTTTGCAATGTTTCTATCACAGCTTTAATTTGACTTGCGGTTGCCTATCGAATTAGACCACTCCTTCCTGCGTTGGTTATTCCAGTGCTGAAGTCATGATTAGAAGAACCTTCTACGACTGACTATTGGCCGTTGTTTGTCAGATTTTAGCGTACAATTAACCGTAGCTCAAGTACTTGGTTTATTTTACAGTACAGAAATTGAGCATGATGGTCTGGACAGAAACATTTGGTCACCATGTCTTTATTTTGGTTTATTTTGCAGTGGTCACGATAATCTCCTTCGAACCCAATGCTAAAAAAATTCCTAATATATATACAGCAAATGTGTATCCGATACTCTACTACGCTTTTGGTTAACAAGGATATTGGTATGTTATGCCCAGTAATGTTACTGACATGTTCATATATAAACTACAATCATCATAAAGTAAACTTTCTGTAACTCAATAAGTTCAGTTCTGTTAAAAGAGCAAAAAGAAGAGTAAAATCTGACAGAAACAGAGGTCATGGTCGTTTTTGTTTTGTATTTTGCATTGCAGATTGTGAAGAGGCTGGGCCATGTAGTTCTCAGGTGGTGTTGAGTTCCCATAGACAACTCAGACTTGGATTGCCACTTGAAAATGAAACGGTGATCGAACAAGTATTTGTGTCCAAGAGCTCGCGTTGCAGTGCTGATTTTGAGCAGCAGGTTAGTACGGGCAATCCAATTTGAGGAGGTGAAATGATCGCTTGCAGGTTTGAGAGACTTCACATGGGTGGTTTGAGAGAGTCCAGCGATGGTTCAATCCTCTCCTAAGCACCATGGCTGAGCATCACAGTGAGTTGACTCACTTCCCTATTTCTCGTGATGCATTCCTATTTGTAAAAATATTGGAGTGCAAGCTGTTCTCGGTTTGGGGCTGTACTTTTCAGAGTGCAAATGATTCATTCAAAGGTGAGTGCTGAGGTTGATTTTTAGAAATTGATTTCCTTATGCAATATAGTTGTGGAGAAATTAGAAAGGTACTTTGTTAATGGTTATCTATATTTACTTATTGGAAAGGCAGACACTTTTTTAATTGCCTTATTAAAAAATCTGTGTAGTTCACCATCTCAAATCTCAGTAGTATATCCATTTTTTTTATATAGTTCACTGGTGTCTCAAACATTGATGTGCAATCAAACTATAGGAGCAGAACACACTCATTTGTTGGATGTTGTAGAAACTCAGAATTTGCAGACTGAACTGCTATCTTCGACCAAAACACATGATGTTCCATGTCAAAAAACTGATATATCTGGTATGCTTGTACCACAAATGGTGTAAGGATGCTGTCATGGCATCTGGGTCCATGGATCTGTTATGTGTTTTTTTTTCCCTTCCAGTAGATCAATTATCTAAACACTATGTGATAGCATGAAGAGTATAAACTGCATTGCATGGCTAATTTTTTTTTCTTTTTGGTGCCATGCTTGTGAATTCATATATGAAGTTATGAACTAATAAAAGTAATTAGTAATTGGACTTATTAGTTCATTTGCAATTGTCGATGCACATTCTTGAGAATTTCCTTGATATCTGAATGACTTTCTCTATATCAGATAACATGACTGTTCATTGATGTGGTTATTTAGAGCATTTCGTACTTTTGCAATGAGCTAAACATTAGTGCCTCTCTTAGCCAAATCAGTGGACCTATCCAAATGAGGTGGTTTCATGCCTCAATTGGGGTCTGGTTATTGAAGTCGTAGGATTAATCTTTGCAATGAATTCATCATAACTGTTCCAAAATAAATGTTCTTTTCTAATGGATCTGGGTAAATGGCCATTTCTCTTTTTTCAACTACTTATAGGTAGTCACATGCGCAAGGGCATAGCTACACAAGTAAGGATTCATTTTGCTTTTCTTTGTTTTTCTTTAATCAAATTTGTTTTGCTATACAGCATTTGATAACTGTTGGCTTTATTCTATGCTTTCCGGTGGCATCTATCTATATTTCTCTTTCTAACTGCTGCTAAATTTGATTGGGCTCATTATACCTATAAGCAAGGTTCTGTTTTCTCATAAAAGGAATTTGTTAGAAAGCTCTGTTCTCTTACCAATTCCTGCTAAATTTTATTTGGTAAATTAAAGTTTAAAAGTTGCGGACATTGTCGACTCAAGTAATGATCTTCTTATCCTAGCAGACCGCATCATTTTGTAGAATTCATTCAGCAATGGAAAATTAAAGGATCTGCAGCATATACCACTTTCCCCTTCTTTCTTTTGGGTAAATACCACTTATACATCGCAATGTGGTTTAGAATAGTTATAGATATGCATGCCCTATGACCTCAGGTGATCTCCAGATAAACTTATGATAACATTTTTCCCATCATAGGCAATTTTTTTCTTTTCAAAACACAGCTCAATTGGGTTCTATGAATTCTATGTTCTCCTTGTAATACCCCAATGATATAGGCTTAACCTGTTCTGAATATCAAGATTTGCCCCATGGTGGTGTCAATGGAGAATGCATCAACTTGAGGTTAAAAAAAAAAAGAAAAACTTGCTACGATGAATGCACATCTGTTTCCATCTTACTGTCTTAAGGCTAATGCCTGAATGCAACAATGTACATTGGTGCCAACACAACAATGTACAAAAAATCTGGCTTCATTTTTTAATGATAGTTAATGCAACAATGTACATTGGTGCCAACACAACAATGTACAAAAAATCTGGCTTCATTTTTTAATGATAGTCAATGCAACAATGTACATTGGTGCCAAGTTTCAAATTGTAATGTATCTTATGAATTGAGATACAAAAGTTGGAAACAATTGCAAAATGGTAATAGTGTGTCACAGACAAGTGTTTTCAAAATCGTAGTGTGCTGGAGACAAATTCGACTTTGTTGATGTGCTGCGGACAAAGCCATCGTTTCTCAGTGTGTCTCTGACAATTTTGCCTTTTAATAATGGTATGCCTAGGTCTTTATCTGGAAGGATTATTTTTCATAGCTGAAGATGCCTCTACTACGGCTGAAGCTGATCTTCCATTCCGGTGCAAGGGATTCCTATGTATGTAGCTGACTTCATAATCATATATATAGCTTTTCTATTTACTTTTGTAAAACTAACCTGTAATGGTGGCAATCACTCTTCATGTATTATCGACTTGGCATATACTCTTTCCTTTATGTACTACTGAGTTATTTCACAGGTTTCATAATCCTATTTTGAAAAATTACAGATTTGCAAGTGCAATACAAGAATGTGTTGTTATTTGAATACTTTGAAGCCTATAGCAATCGGGTAGATGGTCAGACTTGAATATTTATAATTTTATTTTTTATTATAAATGTTGGCCTTCTATATTACACTAAGCTCTTATATATAGCCATAGTGTATAGTAAAAAGAGAGAGAGGGAGGGAGGGAGGGATTTCCAGGCTTAGGTCCCTATGGTTATTTTTGTCTGTTTTCTGCTATGCAGACTAAAATATGAATAGTTTCTTTCATCTTATTTACATGTACGATATACTTTAACCACGTAAAGGTTTGTCTTATCATTTTGACTTCATTGGAAGTAGAACAAATTATTTGTGGATTTTTTTTTTCGATCAGCCCGTGGCAACGCACGGGCACTTTTGCCAGTTACTCTTTATTATTTGACTTCTGAGTTCACTCGCGTGCGCGTGCGTCGCGCGTCTAAATCAAAAATTCGGCGCCCACAGGTGACAGGTGAGACCCGCCCACGTACGCAACGCCCTGACCCCGGTGGGAAAAAAAGAAAAAGAAAACGCCGCTCTCGGCTCCCTCGCTCCGCACGCCGCCGCCGCCGCTGCTCCTCGCTCTGTGCCCATCCCCCACCACGCCCGCCTCGACGGCGATGCTCGAGCGCGAATCCTCCGATTCCGCGCCCTCCTCCTCCTCCCCCGAGCAAAAGTCGGCTGAGCCCTCCGCCGCCGCCGCTGACGCGCCCTGATGGGTTCGTCGACTGGCTGCGCTTGAACGGGCAGCCACAGGGCAAGGTGGCCATCCTGGAGCAGTCCATGCCCTGCGGGCCACTGCGCTACGTCACCGCCGGCGAGGACCTCCAGGTTGGGAGGGCTTGGACGGGTTGATTACTTGATTTCCAGTGGTCACGGCGATGGCGGCGGCCGGCACCGACGGTGACCCAATCTCTTCTAGGCAAAGAACCTCGTCCGCAGCATCAAGTCTGTCAAGTACATGTCTCTATCTGTCTCCTCCTACCCACCGTTCCTTCCCACAGCCTTCTAATCTGGTGGCTTGGTGATTAGCGAGATTCCTAGGAGTAGGTATAGTCACGAAGATATAATCGGCGTTTTGCCGCAAAATTGGGAGCTTTTGCAAGTAAAAACATCTGCAGTCTTTAGATTTTGAACAGAGAGAAGACTTTCTTTAGGTTCAGCATTACCCTTAGATCACATTGAATTTCCGCTATGCTTGATGAATAATGAACCTGAAGTATATCATCCACAATCAGTGATTTCTAAAGCTATTTTTATCAAGGTCCCTTCCATATGCTAAAGAATGCTTTACAGAAACCTACTGTTGTATGATTATCTATTGCATTGCTATGCAAATACTTTTTGCACTTCAGTCAGAAGTAGGATTGATTGAATTCGTGGAACCAGCGAGGACCTCCATGTTGGGAGGGCTTGGACGGGTTGATATCCAGTGCTAACAATCACAATTCCTCGGTCCTTTGCAACGAGATGTGGGAATTGATGGCATCTGGCTATGAGATCAATCTGAATATGGAATCTCCGCCAGTTGATGGCCATCGCCCTCCAGGTTTGGTTGCAGTCATGGTATTTGAAATTCGATTCCTTGCATTCGGTGCTTCGTCTGACCTTTTTTTTTGTGGTTGATACAGTTCAAAGTACATCCATTACAGGCCATGTACAAGCTCATCCAGCTCCAGGCCTGAATATTATTTAGCAACTAGCGAGCGAACAACTAACAGGTGCAGTCTTTTTCCATTTCAATCTGAACAAGCAGTTATTTGGAATCCGTCTGACAATGATTCATGTGCCTTTATTGATTTTTTTATAGTCAGAAATTCTTAGATGTAGGCTGACATTGAAGTCAAATATTTGGTTTTGCAGGGTTCAATTGCTTTGTTTTTGTTTTTGACAATAGAAGTTTTAGTTCATCACTAAAATGGTTTCCTGCTGGCTGGTATTATTGTGGGAAGTAGTCTGCAGATTCAGAAGAAACCCTTTTTTTGAATTTTATTGTTAAAGTTCAGTCTCTCATAGTTGCTTTACCGGTATAAAATATACTGTAAATCTGATGTACTGTCCAAGGTATTTCAGCTAGGTAAGAGCATTATTTTTTGCTAAAACTTTCTTAATGATCTTATCAATGATTGGAGCTCATCATCTAAAAAATAAATAATTGGAGCTACCTACTTCAATACCTGTAACTGGACAAAATACAGCAGATTACCTCATCAGGAAGAAATGAGCAGGTCAGAATAGGGAGAGATAGGGGCTGACTGGCATACAGTGTAATAAAGTTTTGTTTCTGTTCTTTTTGTCTCGATTGGTTTGTTACTGATTTTTTTATTGGTTCACGAGGCATTCCTGTGTTCCTGATTTATGATGCTTATTTTCAAATAAACAATGAAATTGATTCAATGTTAGGGAAGGAGAAGGCACCGTGGGTTTGATTTGTTTGTCGCCCTGAATATAACCGTGACATCAAGGATAGTAATAGTTTCCTTACAATTTCCAGCACTAATCAAGTCAATAAACTCTTGTATGTTAGGGAAGGAGACGGTTTCCATGAGAAAGTAGTGTGATATTTTAGCCCATTGCTGAATATTCCTTGAAAATGTGTGATTGAATATTTTAGACATTGCAGTGCCCGATAAGAATAGCTAACTTTTGATGCTTGTCTTCTAAAAATCACATGTTGTAATAATTTGCAGGATAGGATCGAGCTTGTGCTTGAGGTGGGTTTCTTCTACATCAGAGTTAGTTATATACTTTATTTTTAGTACTGAACATGTTGAGTTCGGCTCATGTATGAGTTGCTGTCTAATCTATTACTTCATGAAGGGATGATATGATAGCATCAGTAGTCCATCAATCAATTCGTTCTATTTGTGGCGAGGCAATTCACTTGATGCTAGCAATGAATTTTAATCATTTTCATGCTGAGGCAAATCCAGAACTGAAAGCATTCTTTTTTATTTGCAGGTAAGTGTTGAGATGGGTACCGCTGGATGATGGAAAGCTGAAGGTGAATGTGGATGGTGCTTACAATGAGAAAACTGGAGCAGCTGGCCTGGGCGTTATTACCCGTGATCATTAGGGCCAGCCGCTTCTAACTGCTACCCGTGTATTATTCCATTGCAGGGACGATGAGGAAGCCAAAGTTACAGCATGTCTAGATGGTATTTGACTCTCTGGCAGATGGCCGGCATGACTGCACCACCGTCGTCTCCAAGATAGTAGCTGGTGGGGTGGATCATTTTTTGGCGGGGCCGCTGATCAATGATATCCGGCTGGAAGGTGCCCAGTTACAACAGCAGACGGTGAAGAAGGTAGGGAGGAGTCAGAATAAGATTGCGCTGGTAACGAGTTAAGTCGAGTCTCTTTTTCTTAGGATCGTGTGTTGAACTTGTAATAACATTACTTGATCTTTAATAAAGCTTATTATCGTATTTTTTTATTATGTTGACGTGCATAGATTCGTGCTGTAAAAAAATGCATAAATTTTACCTCAGTGGTAAATGTAATTACCAGAGAAGATTGACTTACAGAAATGTTATATTTTAATTTTGCTGGAGGTGTTTGTAAGATTCAAGTGCATGGGCTGTTTCGGCTGGGAACATTTTCCTTTGATTAGTTTGAGTTCAGTTTCAAGGCTGATAATTATTCTCCGTATATGTTTTGCTGATTGATTATTTTTAGTACCTGTGTTGCAGGAAAAGGCCCTTGTTAAAACAACATGAGATTTTTTTTTTTCCAGCCAAGCTGTGGCAACACACGGGCATTGATATTCATGTGTGAAGTGAAATACAAAAGAAACTTTGAATTATTATTATCAATCCATCATCAGTACGTTTTGGTGTGCTGAGGATTCCATAGAGTAAAAATTAAATTTGATCCTTCATTTATAGTAATACTGTTTAAAAGAATTGTGGGAGGTCCTCATTTCGTTTCAATTCCACATTATATCATACATTTATCATCTATCTTTTAAGCATTTCTTGAGGGAGGGAGCGTGGGTGCCGGCAAGTGCATGACGGTGCACTTGGGTCGTTGTGACAGCCACAACAGGAACTTTTGGGTACAACATAATGATGGTGGCTGATTGGGTAACCTGCCTAAGGTAAGGCATATAACTCTTGCCATTGTAAATATTTTTGGTATATTTTTTATCTTGACAATATTGGAATTAATCAGAAATGTTAATGGTGGAAACACTTCCTGTTGGATATAGTCATTGTTAACCTCCGTAAAAAAAATATAGAGTGATGTGCCATAACTTTATGAATGACAATATAATATGGTTGTATTAAAATAATGTGGAGGGATTTTTTCGGTCAGCCCGTGGCAACGCACGGGCACTTTTGCTAGTAATACTATAACGCTGACCAAGTATAAAGAAGTGGCGGAACCATCAGGCTGACTCTGGCCGGTCTTCTCAGCTTTCTGATTTGGTGGAAGTGGAACCATATACTTTTTTCAGACATAAGTTTCTCTTGAATGTAATGGCAACGAATCTAGTACTGATCGTATTAAGCGTGCTGCATAATTTTGTAGTAGTATATGTTGAAATCAGAGCACTTCAACTAGTACTGTTTCTATCAGAGCACCTCAGCTATAGTGCGCGGACCGTCCGACCTGTGCAAATTACGGTCACGCAGCCATGGCTTAGCTGCTCCTTTAAACTGGTGGGATGGCGGTGAAGAAATGACATTTATTTGGTGTTTGGGTCTTCCAAAATACCCGGGCCCCAAGCACCTCCGATTAACCTATGGAGAACGCATGATATGCATTTGAGGAAGTAAAGCGACCATTCGCCGTCTATTTCCACCAAAATTGGTCAGGGGTGGCGGATAGTTCGACATGGGAAGTAATGGCCCGCACTTTAAAGAAATCAAGTAGAACTTAAATTGCACGCGGCCCGCGTACATCTCGAATCCAATGACACCCGCTAATGGTAGTAGCGACCAATCTAGTGTTACGGAGCCTCGGCGGCATCGCGGTGAGCAAGTTTGGAGCGATGGTGGCCAATGATTGACTATCAACCCACCGATCACGTCAAAACAGGGCTGATTTGCCCTCCCCGATGGGGACCGAGAGCGCGGACCGTCGCTCACGCGGGAGCGACCAATCAGCACCCATCTCCCAAACCAGCGAACTCTCAGCGTGGCCGTGGGCATACTCACCGGTTCCGCCCTAGCCGGCACGCCTAGCCGTTGATGATGTTGCCGTTTAGCACGCACCAAACCTAGCCGTTGATGATGTTGCCATTGAGCACCAAACCCTGTCCTCTTTCGTGCAATGCTTATTCCTTTTGTTTTAAAAAGGAAAAAACGTAGGGAACAGATTGGAGAGACCTTGAATCGAAGATGGGCTCACTCAACTCTTTGTTGCTACAATCCGAAATCAGATGTAATCAACTAGTGGCGCATCGCTGACTCCAATTATTTGCTGCCTCTACTGAGCCTA
Organism: Eragrostis curvula; assembly: GCA_007726485.1. Classification (NCBI taxonomy): domain Eukaryota; kingdom Viridiplantae; phylum Streptophyta; class Magnoliopsida; order Poales; family Poaceae; genus Eragrostis; species Eragrostis curvula. The sequence goes on from RWGY01000031.1 coordinate 9,145,530, forward strand.
GCATCTTCAACTCGGCTGGTCACCCGCCACCTCTCTCGGGGAGCCAGTCTGGGTTCGAATCCTGCTGAAGGCACCAAGGATGCCAGTCGATTTATTTGGCTCACCTCCCTGCTATGGGCTGTGGCTCTTGGGCTGCTGAGTGTGCGCGCGCCGGTGAGGTCCGGCCCAACAGGCTTCGGTGGGTTTCTTCTTCTTAATGAAAATTCAAGGGGACGTCGGACCCTTGGGCTCGTTTTTTGCTGCCTCTACTGGTTGCTTTGCTACATTAGTGCTCCTCCTGATTCTACAATGAAAAGTAGGGCTGGAGACCGTATAATAGTACAAGTTGTGAGAAGCTCGATTTTCGAAAAAAGAAACGTGTTTCGAAAGTGTTTCAAAGTTGCAAAATGAAATGAATATTCAAAGTTCCACCTTGAAACGACCTGCAAACATCATTGGACGTAAAACGGGCCAAATTTGTTTTCCTAGTCCGTGGGCCGGTCCTCTGCACTCTGTCCGCTTGCAAATCGGTTGCTGTTGAAGTGGCCCAGCTGCACACTGCCACTTGCGACTTTCTTCTCGGCCCGACGCCATTTCTCCTTCCTTCTACCGCCTTCCAGTGTGAACTCTGGGATGCCGGCGGCGGGCGGCGGCTGAGGCAGCAGAAGAGAGTCCGGTGCCGCGTCTTGAGCACGGGAGGGCGTGTGATGTTCTAGCCCGCCCCCGGCCCCTTGGCCTAGCCGCGATGGACGCCACCGCCAAGCGGGTCCGCGCGGGCGGCGGCTCGGCCGAAGACCGGTTGGGCGCCCTGACGGACGAGCTGCTCGGCCACGTCCTCTCCTTCCTCCCGTCCCGGCAAGCCGTGCAGACCACCGTGCTGTCGAAGAGGTGGCTGGATCTGTGGCGTTCGGTTCCCGCCATCAACCTCGACCTCCGTGATTTCGGAGGCTACGATCAGGGCGGTGTCGGGTGGAGGAAGATGAAGGATTTCACCACGGAATTGCTGATGTTTCACAATGTCGAGTGCTTGGATGCGTTCCGGCTAACGATCTGTGATTATGGTCTCTATCACGACCGCTATCCAGATTTCAATAGATGGATTAGACGTGCCATCAAGTACAATCCTTTAGTGCTCAAAATCTGTGTTGATGACATCGAGCTCCAGTTCCAGATCCCCAGTCTGGTCTCCACCTTCCTTCGCCTCAAAAGGTTGGAGCTTCGTGGTGTGTATTTGGACCAATCTTTTGCAGAGCGGCTCAATTCTAGGTGTCCAGTCCTGGAAGATTTGGTTCTTGACTATTGTATAAATGAATTTGATAGCATTCAATGCAACACATTGAAGAGCTTGGCAGTTAAGAATTGTTCAAGTCTAATTGCAGATGTATTGGTTGTCAAGGCTCCTTGTCTTGCTTCCCTGCGCCTAACGTTTCCCAAATACTGCTATGAAGATGGCCTGTCATTAGTGGCAGGAAATTTCCTTTCTTGGGCATCAATTTCTGTGTGGGATTTCTCAAGAAGTGCAACCATGCTTCTTGGAAGCCTAAGCAATGTGAGGAGTTTGAAATTGAAAGGAATTACTGCTGCGGTATGCCTTTCTTACTGTAATCTGTTGAAGACCAACTGAACTAGAAATATAAGTTCTTATTGCCTCAGTGTTTCTGTTCTCTATTTCAGGCAATCCTAGATAAGGAATTAGATGAAGTCCCGACATTTGGCAGCTTGAGAACATTCTGCCTTAACTGGTGTTTTGGAAGTGAGCATGGTGCACACACATTTAAGGCTCTTGGAAGATTGCTGAAGAAGTCTCCTAATTTGGAGAAGCTTACTCTGCAAAATTTTTTGGTAGGAGTACTTTACATTTTCTCTGTTAACAACTGAATTTGTGGCTGGTATATGCGAATTGTCTCAATGATTCTGTACTATTGAAAGTACTCACAATGTTTTCTCTTTACAATTGACTGCGTAGCTTGTATATGCAAATTATCTGACATGATTCTGCACTATTGAACGTTATCGACACGAATACGGTAACACCATGATAGAAATTTGCTCTCTTCTCTGTCTCTGATTAGCAGCATTGTTTGTGTTGTTGACATTGTAATATCTTCACCTAAATTAGAAGTTTAGCTGTTTAGGACGGGCGTGTTCGTTTCATTTAGGACTAAAGTTTAGTCCAAAGTTCTTGCTATTTAAAGGTATTAAATAAAGTGTAATTACAAAACTTTTTGCAGAAACCTGAGCTACTTTGCGAGACGAATCTAACGAGGGTAATTAAGCTGTTTTATAGGCTAGTTGTTTTCTTCTTCTTCTTTTAACATGCGTGGGCACTGGTGCCAAATCATCTGATCAAAGAAACAACAGTTGAAAGCACAACACTGAGTGACAATTTTTTTAAAAAAGGAACAAATGCTCTACTTAAAATGGTACAAAAACGACTGGCGTTAGTACTTAGGAACAAAGCCTAGACTAACCAAGCACCACATGCACGTCTTGGGTGGCACCATGAAGGCGTACTTGTTGCCACAGCTCCCAACTGACAAGGACTATCGTGGAGCAGGCTAGGGCTTTTCACCTCTTCCACGAGATTAAAGAACACTAATCACAAATATTCCACAGTCCACATTTCATCTGTGCCAACTGTAGAGGAATTAGTACATATAGATAAACTAATCATACAAGTTTACATTATCTTCCTGGAACGTATCATTTTTAAGTTTCCAACTTTCCATACCATATTACTCAAGTACACGACAAAGTGTCTTCAATTTTGGGTTAGAGTTCTTTAGCTTGATGCTCTGAGAATTGCGACCAACTGATCTTTGCTTTCTGCTAATGCTCATTTGTCAGCCATGCTGTCTATAAGTTTTGCATCCCTGTTTATTTTCTTGCCAGCAATTTCGCAATGTAACGTGCTTTATTGGAGGATGTTAACATGATGTTGCTTTCGTGTACGTGTCATTCTGATCATCCGCCTCTCAGATCATTACACCTTGCCAACTTTATTTTTCCTAAATATTGTATGAGCATTGAAGCGATCTTAATACCAAAAGTAAGGTACTTCAACTGTGCTAGCTGCTTAGTCTATGTAACTACAGCTATTTGTTATGTGTTTCTGAAGTTACCTGTACAGATTGTTGCCGACGATATCTAAACAAGTCGTGCCTTTGTTTCAGGTGGCTCCAGTTGCAGGACCAATTGAATGTCCTGTGCTCCAAAACCTGAGAACATTGTTTCTCGATGAATGTGATCTGTGTGAAAATTACCAGTTATTGCGTCACTGCCTGCGGAACTCCCCTAATCTGGAAAGGCTCACCATACGGCTATGCAAGGTACTTCATTTCTCTCATATGGCTGTAGCTTGCTATGCATGACATTCAATTTCTTTCTGATGAAAACAGACCCCAGAAGTTTCCATGGTTGGGAAAGGAAGAACCAAGTCAAAGAAGACATATTGTCATTTCTGGAATCTAATGCGTTTCCAATGTCAGAAACAAAAAACATACTGAAATCATATACGAAGAGGGTGGTAAAATCCAGGAACTGGTCGGCTTTTTCCTGGGTATATCAGATTGTGCACCAAAGAATATTCCTGTTCGTTTCGCTGCAGCTGCGGCTGCGGCTGCAGAAAAATAACTGCGAACACTGTAGCTGCTGCAAAGCAGCCGCTGCAAAGCAGCGAGACGAACACGCTACGCTGACCAAGTATGAAGAAGAAGTGACGGACGATGAAGTAGCGGAACCATCAGCCTGACTCTGGCCGGTCTTCTCAGCTTTCTGATTTTGTGGAAGTGGAACCTTAGACTGTTTTCAGACGTAACCTGTCTATTGAATGTAATGGCAACGAATCTACTACTGATCGTATTGGTCATGCTGCATGATAGTATCTGTTGGAATCAGAGCGCTTCAACTATTATTGGTTCCCCTTTCTTTCTGAACGGCGGCACCATTGGAATCTTTGTCTCACTTTCTTGGAAAGGGGCATCAGCGATTTATGTTGTTCGCTACTTATGGTACATGTTTGCTGCCTCTCTTATCAAACGCACCGCTTGAGAGCGTTTATTGTCTAGTTACATCTACGAAGAGCGCCGGTGGCTGGCGCATACTAGATTTTCAGTAAACTGCACGTAACCCAAGTTACAAATCTGGAACTTGTTTTTCTTCTCAAAGTTCGAGAGAACTCGTCTCCGCGTTGTCAAAACTGAAACTTCTGCAAATATGTTGTTGTACAATTGCTGTGCGTGGAGCATGATGACTCACTCGACGGTTTTGTCCTCCGTCGCGCCAACCGTCGAGCCCCGCTCGCGCGGGAGCTATCAGAACCCGTCTCCTGCTTGCTTTTTTTTTTTAAAGTACAGAGTACAACTACGCACGCACACTCCTCTATGAACAGTACACAAAACTTATCTCTATGAGCATCTTCAAAAACTATGCCGGACAGCATCTTTGAAGACTGTACCGGCACATCCTAAATATTGACAAAGTCACCACTGACGCCTTGCTGTCGACGGGAGCGTCGCTTACCACTGAAAACACAATGTTGTTAAATGTTAGAAAAATCGCTCTAAGAGTCGAACCCAAGACCTCATGTGCTACTGAGACTTGTAGGTTACAGGCCCTTTCGCGTCTCCTGCTCAAGGTTTGCATTATCGATGGGATCGCTAAAACCGCTCGCCACCGAAATCTCCGATTTGACCGGTTTTCGCGATAACTGGTCGGTTTTCGACTGAAAATTCAAATTTTAAATTTTGAATTCGAAAATCATGAAACCGGTCGATTTTCACCGGTTATCGACCGATTTCGACTGGTTATCGACCGGTTTTACCGGTTATCGACGCAGAACCAAAATATGTCGAAAAGAGGCTTAAAATGTTGGAATTTTGAAATCGACGACTCGGTCGATTACCGACTCATCTCGCCCGGTTATCGGTGGAAGAGCGGCGGCAGCGCGGCGGAATGCGCCGATTCGACGGCGGACGGCGACTCCGGCGTGCGCTTCACGACGGCGAGCGGCGGAATCGTCGAGCGCGTGCGTGGGGGACCGAGGGCTGGACTTGTTCGACGAGGGGGATCAATGATTGAGCCGTGGGGAGGGGATAAGGGTGGTTTTCCTTTTTTTTTCATTCCTTTTCGCCCAGAAATCTTTCGCGAATTAATTGACCGATCAAACGAACTCCAATTCGTGTATGGTTTTCACAAATGGATTGCAAATAACGTCTATTTTTTTACATATTTTATGTTTCAAATTTTTTCAAATTTTCAAAAAAATTCAAATTTTAAATTCGAAAATGGGTCAACCAAACTTATCGGCTTGGACCGATAACCTCGATAATCGCGATTATCGCCCGATAATGGTCGATTTTGTAAACCTTGCTCCTGCTAGCCGCTGAGCCGCACACCGGGAGGTTTCGTAAATAAACGAGCCGAAACGGGCCCGATTAGGCAACAGGATGACTGAGGCAACGGGCCCAGGCCCACAACAAGAAAAGGCGTCGATCAAAAAAAAAAAAATCCAGCCGGTTGACCGGAGGCATCTGACAATTCAGAGAGTGTGACCTGCTCTTCCTTTCCGCTCTCGCCACTGTGGGAGTGAGCCGGCGACGAGGTAGGGTTTCTTCCTCCAGCCGTGATGCCGTTGCTCCTCGCCTTCCCACATCCAAGCTAATGCGATGTTGTAATTTGGGTGCAGGTGGGAATGATTTGGGCCGCCGGGTGATCTGGGGTGGCTGCTGCTCGTGCTCTGCTCCGGGTGGGAGAGATCCCGCCGAGGCGGCGTCTTGTGCGCGGGAAGGCCGCTCTGGGCCCCTTCCCTTTGCTGCTCCGGTGTCCGCAATGGTGGCCGCGCCCAAGCGGGGCCGCGCTGGCGGCGGCTCCAGCGACGACCGGCTGGGCGCCCTGACGGACGAGCTGCTCGGCCACGTCCTCTCCTTCCTCCCGTCCCGGCAGGCCGTGCAGACCACCGTGCTGTCCAAGAGGTGGGTAGATCTGTGGCGAACGGTTCCTGCCATCAACCTCAAACCCTGTGATTTCGGAGAGTACCCTCCGGGCCACAGCAGGTGGAAGAAGATGAAGGATTTCACCAACGAATTGCTGATGTTCCACAATGCCGAGTGCTTGGATGCGTTCCGGCTAACGTTCCTTGATTATTATTTTGATCCGGATCCAGACGTCAATAGGTGGATTAGGCGTGCCGTCAGGTACAATCCTTTAGTGCTCGAAATCTGGGTTAATTCCTCCTCTCGGTACCATTTCCATATCCCCAGAGTCTCCACCTTCAATCGCCTCAAAAAGTTGTATCTTGGTGGTGTGCGTTTGGACCCTTCGTTTGCGGAGTGTGTCAAGTCTGGCTGCCCATTCCTGGAAGATTTGCTTCTTGTCGGTTGCAGCAATGAATTTGATAGCATTCAATCCAACACGCTGAAGAACTTGGATGTTGCGAATTGTTCGAGTCAAATTGCAGATGTATTGGTTGTCAGGGCTCCTTGTCTTGATTCCCTGTGCCTAGGGTTCACCTATTACAACTATGAAAATGGCCTTTCATTAGTGGCAGGAAATTCCATTTCGTGGGCAACAATTTCTGTATCTGATATCTCTCCAAGATGTGAAGCCAGACTTTTTGGAAGCCTTTACAACGTGAGAAGTTTGGAATTGACAGGATTTAGTGCAATGGTATGCCTTTCTTACTGGAGATTGCATATCTATTATGTGCCATTCAAAGATTTTTTTTTCCATGGACATGTGACCATCTGTAATCTGTTGAAGATCTACTGAACTAGAAATGTATAATTTGCTTATTTTCCCAATGTTTCGGTTCTCTTTTTCAGGCAATCCTAGATAAGGAATTAGATAAATTCCTGACATTTGGCTGCTTAAGAACATTGTGCCTTGACCGGTGTTTTGGAAGTGAGCGTGGTGCACACACAATTGAGGTTCTTGGAAGATTGCTGAAGAAGTCCCCTAATTTGGAGAAGCTTACTCTGAAAAATTTCCGGGTAGAGTACTTAACTTTTTTTCTCTTAACAAATGAGTATGTGTCTTGTATATGCAACTTGCCTCACATGATTCTGTACTATTGAAAGTACTCAGAGAATATGGCAAAAGATCAACCGGCCCAGGTTTAAAACTCTATGCCTTTCTTTTCTCATGTTGGATAGACTGACCTTCCAAGTTCTAAATCCATCTATTTCAGTTCACCATCTGGACTTTTGTTATTGGACTGTATTAACTATTACAATTGCAATATGGTATTTAGTTACTTGTGTTGACTGGTTGGCTATTAGGTTATGTTATCGACACGAATACTATACAACTATGCTATAAAGTTGCTCTCTTTTCTGTCTCTGATTACTGATTAGCAGCATTGTTTGTGTTTTTTTACAATGAAATATCTTCACCTGTTTTGGACACTCTTCATGCTACTGATAAGCTGTTATATAGGCTAGTTGCCTTCTTTTTTTTAACACACATGAGCACTGGTGCCAAATCATTTGATAGAAGATATAAAAGTTGCAAGCACAACACTGAGTGACAAATTTAAAACAATGAAACAAGCGCTCTACTTAATGAAACAAAAATGACCGACATTAGTACTAGGAACAAAGGCTAGACTAACCAAGCACCACATGCACATCTTGGGTGGCACCAGACACATACTGACAAGGATTATCATGGAGCATGCTAGGGATTATCACAGTTTGCACGAGATATCATAAAATATCACTAATCACAAATATTCCACAGTCCACACTTCATCTGTACCAACTGCAGAGGAATTAGGTCATGCAGACAAACTGAACATACAAGTTCCTATTAAACTTTTCTTGGAACATGTCATGTTTAAGTTTCCATACCAGATTGCTCAAGTACACTACAAAGATCACCTACGTTGGAAAGTGTCTTAAGTATGTTCTGCTTGTCTCCTTTGGGTTTAGAATTCTTTAGCTTAATGTTCTGAGAACTGTGATCAACTGGTCTCGCTTTTTTCTTGTCTCATTTGTCAGCTATGCTATCTGAAAGTGTTGGATGACCTGTTTATTTTCTTTCCAGCAATTAAATTAACAATGTAACTTGCTTTATTGGTGGATGTTAACATGATGTTTCTTATCGTGTGCACGTCATTCTGCTCACCCCCCTTTTGTAAATAATAACTACACCTTGCCAACTTCTTTATTTTTACTAAATATTATACGAGTATTGAAGTGATCTTCGTACCAAAAGTAAGGTACTTCAATTGTGCTAGCTGTTTAATTTGTGCAACTACAACTAATTTTTTTATATATACTTAAGTTCTCTGTACAGGTAATTGCCGTTGATATCTTAACAACTTGTGCCTCGGTTTCAGGTAGCACCAGTTGCAGGATCAATTGAATTTCCTGTGCTTAAAAATCTCAGAACCTTATTACTCGATAGATGCGATCTGCGTGACAACTACCGGTTATTGCGTCACTGTCTGCGGAACTCTGCTAGTTTGGAGAGGCTCACCATACGGCTATGCGAGGTATTTCATCTCTCATAGTGCTGCAGCTCTGGCTTTAGCTTGCTATGGGTAACATGCAATTCCTTTCTGGCGAAAACAGGCCCCAGCAGTTTCCACTGGAGGGAAAGGAAGAACCAAGTCAAAGAAGATGTATTCTCATTTTCAGAATCTCATGCGCTTCCAATGCCAGAAGCTTTAAACATACTAAAGTCATATACAAAGAGGGTGGCGAAATTCAGGGACTGGTTGGTTTTTTTCTGGGTATCTCAGATTGTGCACCCAAGAATACTATAACGCTCACCAAGTATGAAGAAGTGTCGGATGATGAAGATCAGAAGACGTGGCGTAACCATCAGCCTGACGCTGGCTAGTCTTCTCAGTTTTCTGGTTTTGGGTGGAAGTGGAGACATAGACTATTTTTCAGACGTAATGTGTCTGTTGAATGTAATGGCAACGAACCTATTACTGATCGTAGTGGGCGTGCTGCATGATATTGTAGTGTCCGTTGGCACCAGAGCACTTCAACTGTATACTGATTCTGTTTTCCGAATTGCGCCCCTATTGGGATCCTTTGTTCTACACTTGGTTCTTGGAAAGGGTCATCAGCCTTTTGTGGTGTTCGCCAATGGTGGAATTTTCTTCCCGCTCTTACTTCTGTGAATTAAGAAAGTCTAGTTTTAGTAATCGACCAATTTATCTGATAAATGCACTGCTGATCACGAGGGCTTTTTTTCATCTACTAAGAGCGCTGTTGGCTGGAGCGTAGTCAGTGTTCAGCAAGCTTTCCGTAACCTCTGAGCTACAAAACTGGAACTTGTTTTACTGTTCTCAAAGTTCGAGAGAGAGGGAAAACGAGTTCTCACGGGTCACGGCGCTGTCAAAACTGAAAATCTGAACTTGCGCCCACAAATGTGCTGACTCACTCACCGGTCCTGTCGTACGGCGTGCCGCCCGTCTCCTCCTTGCGGTCCACGTTGAGCTCTTGCACCGCCACCGACCAGCTCGCTCGCTTGGATGAGCCATATATGCTGACCACTTCGCCGTTGCGCGACGTAGAGCATCCATCTTTAGCTGGTCCGTCTATTGCCTGTCCCGCCTGCACAGCACTCGCGAAGTAATACCAGAGCAGAGCAGATGGGAGACGGGGACGTGCACGTGAGTGGGATGGGAGCAAAGGCGCGCTCGACAATAGATCCCTTTGATCTCAAGAAAAGAAAAGACCGTGTCAAAAAAAAAGAAGAAACAAGACAATAGATTCCTTTGCTGCAAGAGCAAGCCCAATAATTTAGACAAACACTTGTCTTGTAGCCTAGTCACTAGGGACACAATAACTTGTCTCATACTTGTCTGTATCAGTCTTTATATATTTTTCTATTGCTGAGAGACCCACTGGCATACAGGGTAGCGGAGCATGTTTACTCCTCTCTCTCACACACCATGCTTATGTGGGCCCGCGTGCATGGGCTGGCGACGGTCGCGGCAGCCAGCGCCGAACCATCATCTCTCTCCTCACTTTTCTGTTCTGTGTCAGAAAAAACAATCGATTGCTTGGCGTTCAGCCCATTGTTGAGCTTGCTCTAATGTAACATCTGGGATGTGTAGTCAGTATTGCAATATGGGCTGTCATGCCATCCAAATCAGGCCCACGGCCCAAGCCGGAGAACAGCGCACGTATAAAGCATCGGCAACCAGCTACGGGAGACAGATCAGAATATTCAGAAACAGAGTTTGGGTTTCATCCCCTTCCTCCGTCGTCTTCCTCACGGAGGAGAGATTCCGGCGAGCTCGTCGTCCGCTTCGCTCGACGGCGACGCCCTGTCCACGTGCTCACGTCCCGGTATAGCTCGCCGGCGGCCACGGGTCGTGACAGTTGGTATTCAGAGCCTTATCCCCCTTGGCTGGTGGGTGTGTGTGGTGTGGTCCGATTTGGAGGCGTGTCCATGGCGGCAGCGGTCGAGGTGTCGTCGGAGAGGGTGAAGGGAACGGTCAGGTGGTTCAACGCCACCAAGGGGTCTGGATTCGTCATCCCCGACTACGGCAACGAGCTCATCTTCTTCCACCTGTCCTCCCTCAAGTCCGACGGCTTCCACACCCTCAACGTCGGCGACATTGTTGAGTTCGTGGTCATCACAGACAGGTACGGGATCTCCAAGGCCGTCGATGTCACTGCTCCCGGCGGTGGCGACCTCGCGGGTGGCTTCCATGCCGACGGAGGCGATGGCGGGGACGGGGACCTTGGCTATGGTGGCGGCGGCAGATACGGCGGCAACGGCAGTCGCGACTGCTGCGTCGGTGACGGCTACGGCGGCGGCGACAGTATCTGCTACACCGGCCGGGAGGTTGCTGCTCTCCCGGTAGTGTTTGAAGGTACTGCCCTTAAGGTGCTCGATGGAATGCCTCTTGGGAAGGTGATCTGGGATGAGGAGTTTGGGAATGGCCTCGATTTGGATGGTGGATTGTTGCACCAGTTAGCCATGGGTGCAGATTATGTGATTGAGGAGGAGACGATAGCAGTTTCAGACGAGCAGGATATACATGTGGCTGTATCCTTGTCTGAGAGCACACCCACTGTGTTTGATGAAATGTCTTCTTCAGATGTGTTGTGGGATGATATGTCAACAAATCAGGTCACCCACGATGGATTATTGCAGCAGATAGCACAGGTTGAGGAATGCCCAGATGATGAGAAGTTAGAAGAAATTGCAGAGATGGATGCTCCAGCTAGCACGGGGCAGGAATGTGGTTTCTGCTATGATTCAGTGGAGCAATTAGCTCAGGGTGGAGAGGAGAGGAAGTCAACCGTTGGGTCATGTGACAACGTTCTCACTCATGACTATGGAGGAGTTGTTTATGCAATGTGTAATTTGGAGGTCGAAGACGACACACTGTTGGAAATGGGGCAGCCATACCAGAAACCATCAACAAACATTGCACAGTCAGTGGTCAGTAATTTGTCTCTCTCACCATTGAACAAACACGTGGTTCTTGAGAATCAAAACTGGCATTTAGATGGTTTCAGTCCATGGAGTTCAAGGTCTCCACTTGTGCTTAAGGTGATGCCAGCATGGTGCTATGGGGAATTTAGTTGTCAGCATTGCCCTGAATTATATATGGCTACTATCAGGATATGGGATCCAGGAGTTCTTGAGGTTGCTTACAGGAGCCTGTACATTTCTGTCAGGCAATTGGATCCGGGGATTCTGGGGTATGCTGCAGCAAATGCATACGAAATTTCGTGCTCAGTTCAACTACATGTTCAGAGTTCAGGAGAAAGAGTGCTGTTCGAAATGTTCAGGATGGCTAGAAGAAAATGGGACTCATCTATTCTCAGGCCTAATATGCATGTAAATTCAGATATGGCCGCGATCTTATTCGTGAGGAATTCAAGATGCTCATTCTTGCAACTGAACTGGTGTATGCTGGACAAGGAGTGCAGAGAGCTATGCCATTTCAGAAGTGATTGCAATACAGTCTAGGCTGCATACACGGACAGTCATTGCCAAATGGCCTTACACAATGTTGACTACCTAGCTGACGCTCTTCAGTATTCTTCAGTTGCTGAATACAAGAGTAGAAAATACACCTTTGCTTGGGGACAAGCAAAGTTTTCAGGGGGCGGTAGTGTAACACCTGAGATGTGTAGCCCAAGCCAGAGAACAGCACACGTATAAAGCATCGGCAACCAGCTACGGGAGACAGATCAGAATATTCAGAAACAGAATTTGGGTTTCATCCCCTTCCTCCGTCGTCTTCCTCACGGAGGAGAGATTCCGGCGAGCTCGTCGTCCGCTTCGCTCGACGGCAACGCCCTGTCCACGTGCTCACGTCCCGGTATAGCTCGCCGGCGGCCACGGGTCGTGACATGTAAGTAAGACTGACTCCAATGGAGACCCCATTCCTTAAGTTATACCCAAAATAAGTTGTAAAATGTACAAAATCACCCTCCAACGGATGATCCAAACCAATGACCTATTCCGCGCCTCCTCCCCTCTGTCGCCTAGAAATGAAGCACTAAGAGAGCGATCCACAGCAGCCGTCTCCCTCCCCGTTCTTCATCCAGCGCATCTCCCCCTCCTCTTCGTTGCCGCAACAGGAGGCAGGGCGGAGCGAGAGCACGGCAAGGAGGCGGCGCGGTGCGGGGACGATGCCCAGGAAGGAGGAGACCGTCGCGGCAGCAGCAGCAACGCGGGGGCGCGGAGCGGCACGAGAGTGCGGGCGGCGGCGCGGCGCAAGCGCGGCAGTGCGGTGAGAGCCGAGGAGGAAGAAGGTCTTGCATGTTTGGGTCTTCTATTGGAGATGAGTGTTTTTTAGTCGGCTATTTTGAAAGAAATTAAACACTTAGTTTAGGTTTGGGTCATCTCCATCGTTAGAGTCAATCTAAGGGGACTATACAAGAGATTGGAGAGACCCTTTGTTAATTCTTTATTGTTAGTGAACTATGATCAACAATGTGCATACATTTGAGCGCATATTGTATAATAAATTCTTTAAAACTAAGGAAACGACTACTCTATCTCGACAAGGGTTGAAGGGTAAAAAAGGAACGTGTTTCGGAAGCCTCAAAAGCCTGGTGCTTTATGGTCTGAGTTTGGACCGTTCTTTCACGGAGCGGCTCAATTCTGGGTGCCCAGTCCTGGAAGATTTGGTTCTCGACTATTGTAGGAATGTATTTGATAGCAACGCTGAAGAGCTTGGTAGTTCGGAGTTCAAGTCAGATTCCAGATGTATTTGTTGTCAGGGCTCCTTGTCTTGCTTCCCTGCGCTTACAGTTTCGTGATCCCTACAACCAAGATGGCCTTTCATTAGTGGCAGAAAATTCCCTTTCGTGGTCATCAATTTCTGTATTTGGATTGTCTCAATCTCAAAAATGTGCAACCATGCTTCTTGGAAACCTAAACAATGTGAGGAGTTTGGAATTGGGAGGATTTAGTACTTCGGTATGCCTTTCTTACTGGAGACTGCATATCTATTATGTGTCATTCGAAGATTTTTTTCCATGGACATATAGCCATCTGTGACCTGTTGAAGACCTACTGAACTAGAAACATGATTGTTTATTTTCTCAATGTTTCTGTTCTCTATTTCAGTTAATCCTAGATGAGGAATTAGATAAGTTCCCGATATTTGGCAGATTGAGAACATTGTGCCTCAACATGTGTTTTGGATTTGAGCGTGATGCACGTAATAAATTCAAGGCTCTTGGAAGATTGCTGAAGAAGTCTCCTAATTTGGAGAAGCTTACTCTGCGGGATTTCTGGGTAGGAGTACTTAACATGTTTTCGCTTTACAACTGAGTGTGTAGCTTGTATATGCAAATTATCTGACATGATTCTGTACTATTGAACGTACTGTGGAGGTACTGAGGGTATGGCTAAAGATCAACCAGCCTAGACTTAAAACTGTATGCCTTTCTTTTCTCTTGTAGGATAGACTGACCTTCCGTGTTCCAAATTGATCTATTTTAGTTTACCATCTGGACTTTTGTTATTTTTCTATATTAACTATCACGACTAACTACAGTATGGTGTTTAGTTACTCTTGTGTTACTTGTGGTGACTGGTTCCCTATTAGGTTATTATGTTATTAACATGAATACTATGCATTTATGATATGATGTTCTATAGGATAGTGTTTTTTTTTTTTTTTTTGGGGGGGGGGGGGGGGGGGGGACATGCATGGGCGCTGGTTCCAAATCATTGAGAAGCGACAAAAAGAAAAAGGAACAAACACTCTACTTAAAATGGAACAAAAAAAACGGCAGTAGTACTAGGAACAAAGCCTAGACTAACCAAGAACCACATTCATGTCTTGGGTGGCACCAGGGCACCATTGAAGACGCACTCGCTTCCAGAGCTCCCAAGTGACAAGGACTATCACAAAGCAGGTTAGGAGTTTTCACTGCTTGCACGAGATAAAACAACACTAATCACAACAGCTCACACTTCCATCTGTGCCAACTGCAGAGGAATTAGGTCATGCAGAAAAACTGAACATACAAGTTCCCATTAAGTTTTTCCTGGAACATATCATTTTTCTGTTTCCATACTATATTGCTCAAGTACACTACAAAGATCACCTAAGTTGGAAAGTTCTTCAATATGTTCTACATGGCGCCTATTGGGTTAAAGTTCTTTAGCTTAATGTTTTGAGAATTGCGGTAAACCGATCTCGCTTTCTGCTGATGCCACTTATCATGTGCACATGTCATTTCGGCCATCCCCCTCTCATAAATAAGCACTACAACTTGCAACTTCTTTAATTCTTTTTTCTAAATATTGTATGAAGCGATCTTAATACCAAAAGTAAGGTACTTCAATTGTGCTAGCTGCTTAGTTTCTGCAACTACAACTAAATATTTTTCCCCCTAAGTTTTCTGTTAAGGCAATTGCCGTCGATATATCAACAAGTTGTGCCTTGGTTTCAGGTGGGTGTAGTGAATTCAGTTGCAGCACCAATTGAATTTCCCATGCTAAAAAGCCTGAGAACCTTATTACTTGATAAATGCGATGTGCGTGACAACTACCAGTTATTGCGTCACTGTCTGCGGAACTCCCCTAATCTGGAAAGGCTCACCATACGGCTATGCGAATGCGAGGTATTTCATCTCTCTTTCATACCGCTGCAGCTCTGGCTTTAGCTTGCTATGGGTAACATGCAATTCCTTTCTGATGAAAACAGACCCCGGAAGTTTCTATTGGAGGGAAAGGAAGAACCAAGTCAAAGAAGATATATTCTCATTTCTGGAATCTCATGCGTTTCCAATGCCAGAAGCTAAAACATACTGAAATCATATACAAAGAGGGTGGCGAAATCCAGGGACTGGTTGGTTTTTTCTTGGGTATCTCAGATTGTGCACCAAAGAATACTATAACGCTTACCAAGTATGAAAATTAAGTGACAGACGATGAAGAGGTGGCGGAACCATCAGCCTGACTCTGGCTGGTCTTCTCATCTTTCTGGTTTTGGGTGGAAGTGGAGCCATAGACTATTTTCCGATGTAATCTGTCTGTTGAATGTAATGGCAACGATCCTATTACTGATCGTGCTGGGTGTGCTGCAGGTGTAGTGTCCGTTGGAATTAGAGCACCTCAATTAGTGCTGATTCTTTTTTCTGAATTGTGCCATTATTGGAATTTTCTGTTCTACACTTGTGGTTCTTGGAAAGGGGCATCAGCGCCACTTATTATGTACATGTATGCTGCCGCTTTTTATATCTGATAAAAAGCACTGCTCGAACGTGGAGGGCGTTTATTTACATCTACAAAGAGCTCTCGGCTGGCGCGTACAGTCGGTTTTCAGCAAGCTTCTCCGTAACCTGAGTAGCAAATCTGGAACTTGTTTTGCTCGTCACAAGTTCGAGAGAAAGGGAATGAGTACTTCTCGGCGTTGTCGAATCAGTTGTACAATTGCTGTAAGCGGGGCATGCTGTCTCACTCACTCGAGGGTTCTGTCGTCCGGCGTGTCGATCATTCCCGCTTGCTGTCAGCTTTGAGTTCGTGTACCGGACTAGAGCATCCTTCGTTGCCTGGTCCGTCTGTTGCGTGACGGCTTCCCGCTTTCACTACTTTCAGTTCTGCTGTCTTTTGTAAATGCAAAGTTAACATACAAATCTGTTTATGACCAATGGCAATAATTATAAGGAGGTGTGAGTGACGTAAGGGCGTCCGCATTTAATTTTCGATAGACTAAAGAATATTCAAAATTGGGTCGATACTAATGTGCTGCTGGAAACAGAGAAACTACTTGTATTTTAGAGTTACAGTTTTGCTGGTTCTCGGGCCGGAGCCTGCGTTCAGCCCAGCTGTTCAGTAGCCCTTCCCTTCCCCACAGCACCAGGCCGTGAGTTGGGCATGGGCTAGGTGTGCACGCCTGTGACGCGTTGCTGCTCGTCCTCTCCATATTTCACAAAAAGCTACTAGGGTTTTCATCTTCTTCCGCTCCGACGCCGCTCCTCCCGATCATATCATGGCCTAATCTGTGTCCATTTCGGCAGTCTTAGGCAGCGATCGATCAGCACGCGAAGGAAGGCAAGTGATCATAGTGATGTTCGAGTTTGCCCCGGCCCCCTTCGCTTCTCCGTGCTGAAGAAAACCGCCATGGCCGCCGCCGCCGCCACCAAGCGGCATCGCGTTCCCCGACCGGCTGAGTACCCTGCCGGACGAGCTCCGTCGCCAGATCCTCTCCTTCCTCCCGGCACAGGAGGTCGTGCGGACTACCGTGCTGTCAAAGAGGTGGGAAGATCTGTGGCGTTTGGTGCCCGGCATCAACCTCGACCTCAGTGATTTCCTAAGGGAAGGGGTGGCGGAGGATGCGAATGAGATCTGGCAGAGGTTTGAGGATGTCGGCACCAACGTTCTGCAGCTACACAACGCTCGTTGCCTGGGATCGTTCCGGTTGACTGTGATGATGGATGGTCAAGAAGGCCGGCACCGAGTCGTCGACGGATGGGTTCGTCGCGCCCTCGACGGCAATCCTTTGGTGCTACAGGTCCGTTTCCAGGATTCAGTATACAGAAGATACAGTTCTTTAAACAATCTGCTGCCCAGCCCTCGTCGTCACCTCAAACAATTTGAAATTAGTGGTGTGTCTTTGGACGAATCTTTCGCGGAAGATTTGATTCTTAGGCGTTGTTACAACGAATTTTCTGCAATTCATTCAGACAAACTGAAGAATTTGGTAGTTGATAAATGTGAAAGTCAACATCCTGATGTATTTGTCGTCAGGGCTCCTGGTCTTTCTTCCCTGTGCTTGGACCTGTCTCTTACCACCTACAAAAAAGGTATTTCATTGGATGTAGGAAACTCCCTTATAAATGCATCAGTTTCTATGCCATATGGTCAGCCAAGAAACGAAGCCAAGCTTATTGGTGCCCTATTCAGCGTGACAAGTTTGGAGCTGATACGTTTCCAACCAACGGTATGCCTCTTATCCATGAGTATATTGTTTGGTGTCACATGTGCGTAGGGTTTTCCCTACTGAACTAAGATATAGCAGATCTTGATTCCTATTCATCGTTTTCAGGCAATGCTAGATGAGGAATTTGACAAACTTCAAATATTCAACAACTTGAGAACCTTGTCTCTCTCATGCTTCATCAGCAACGACGAACATTATGTGCACACATTCAAGCCTCTTGATAGATTTCTGCGGAAGTGTCCAAATCTCGAGAAGTTTACTTTGGAGCGCTTCCCGGTACGGGCACTTAATCTTGTCTACACTTGTTACTTTAGTTCTTTTATTTGTTGGTTTCCTTTTTTTCTATTAGCTAGGTTATGTTGAAATTGATTTATTGTATAGTATGATGCCTAGTTGATTTTACCCTTTTGTTGCTTGTATTGTATGTTTCTCACCACCATCCCCATTTGCAAGATTGTAAACTGCGAACTGCCTTATTAGGGTATGTTTTATTATTAGTGGAATACAACTTGATCTATTGCATTTCTTCTTGACAATCAATTCAGCATTGCTCCTGTTTTTTTTTTCAAAAACAATTTACCCATGTTCCAATTAGGACTACCATGGTGCTAATGGTGACCAAGCTTTTTAAATCTTTGTTAATGATCAATCATTATGTTCTTTTGTTGTTCTGTTGGCAAACCCCAAATATATAGGGTGCAAAAACTGACAGTAACTATCATTATTCTAGAACTGTTGCAAGAAAAGTTGGCCAAATGCTAATTAAGAGTGTAAAAGTTGTGGAATATATTCAATCAAATTAGAAGATAATTTCAGACTACATGAAAAGGGTAAATTTGGAAAGTGCCCCTGCTATGAACAAGTTATGGTGTTCAAAATATGTTTAACCTGTTCTGCAGTTCTAGGCTTTTTTTTTTCATGCTGTCTCAAAATGGTAACACCATTCATTAAATTACTTCATGTTGTTCACTTCTTCCGAGTGCAACTGTTAAGAATTAGATATAACGAATGCAACAGTTTTCATTTCTTTTCCATGGAACTAAACTTTTAAGTTAATGACGAAATGGCCGGCTCAGTCATTTGTAGTAAAAAAATTTGGTTAGCATGCCATACTAGTCAGTCTCACACTAGATGGTACCAAATTGTGCACTTTATCGTTGTAAAGAGCTAACTCTTCTGAAGTTTTCCTACTAGGATTGTTATTTTTGTTCACCCTCTGTGCTACATGTTATTTGGTTTATTTCTAGCCTTGTATCTAATATGCAGTAAAAAAAAAGAGAGGATGATTACTTGTTTGTTGGAATCATCTGAAAAGTTGTTGCATTGGATGGTTTAACAAGTTATATCTTGATTTCAGCCGGTGCAAGCCATTGAGCCGTTTGAACTCCATAAATTAGAAAACTTAAGAACCCTGTTCCTGGGTATGTGTGGTTTACAAGTCGACTTTGCATTGTTGGGTCACTGTCTACAGAGATCTCCTAATTTGGAAAAGCTCACTTTAGACCTCTGCATGGTATTTCATTTTTCTCTCACCCATTTTTTTAACTCTTGCTCAATTTATATTACTAGTAGTAACTTAGACAAATCTCTTGTGACGGAAACAGCTCTCAGACTCCGCTGGACAGGAAGGGAAGGCCGAGCCAAATGTGCAGTCAAGAAACCTGATGACTTTCCAATGTCCGAAGCTAAAGTCTACTGAAATCAGATACGGCATAAGCCATGATGATATCCCAGAACTCGTCAGGTTTCTGCTGGACTCAGGCTGCGCACCAGAAAATTCTATCAATTTGAAGCCGTTACCGTTCTTCTAGTTTAGTGTCATCAATTTTCTGATTTGTGTCGAAATTGGTTGCTGTAATCGTTTTATTCTTTCAGACGCTCAGTCTGTTGTAATAAATGTAGGAAACGAATGTACTTTTCACTGTTTCTAGATAGGAACAAGAAAACTTTAACTAGTATGATGCTGTTATCTGAAATTCAGTGTTGGTTTTGCTCAGCTAGCTTCTTGGAATCGTGTGGCATCGATTGTTGTCCATTTGTATTGCTCATTCTTGGAAATGTGTTTGCACTAGTGAGATTGCTACTTACGCACTGGTACTCTGATTTGCTGGAAGTATTCGTTTTCTTTTGGAATGCTGGAAGTATTCGTGATACACTGGCTTGCTGGTTCTTCAGTTCGGTGCTTTTTACCGCGTTCCGCTCAAAGGTTCCAGTAGTCTGCTTTGGCCCAGCGGCACCCGGTCACGAGTTGGGCTTGGGCTATGTACATATCTACTCTTGATACGCCCTGCAGCCTGCTGCTGCTCTGCCGGAGTGCTCCTGCCGTCGTCTTCGTCGACCTCGTGTCCCCTCCACGTTTCCCCGTTCTTCCTCTCAGCCTAGGGTTTAGCTTCTTCCCTTTTCGCTGCTCCCAGTCCAGTACCATGGCGTAATCTGTGTGCATTTCGGCAGTCATAGGCAGCAATCAGCACGGAGGCCTGTGATGTTCGAGCCCGCTCGCGCCTTCCTCGCTTCGTCGCGCTGAAGAACACCGCAATGGCAACCGTCGCCAAGCGGGCCTGCTCGGCCGGGGACCGGCTGAGCGCCCTGCCGGTCGAGCTCCGCCGCCACATCCTCTCCTTCCTCCCGGCACAGGAGGTCGTGCGGACCACCGTGCTATCCAAGAGGTGGATAGATCTGTGGCGTGCGGTGCCCGGCATCAACCTCGACATCGACGATTTCCGAAGGGAGGGAGAGGAGACCTGGGAAAGTTTTGAGGATTTCACCACCAACCTGCTGATGTTACACAATGCTTCATACCTGGATGCTTTTCGGTTGAACATGGATTCGAAAGTTCAAGACCGGCAACGAGTCGTCGAAAGATGGATTCGCTATGGTATCAAAGGCAACCCTTTGGTCCTAAGCATCAAGGTTTATTGTCTCCCTGGACTAAATGACATGTTGTCAATCCATCTGGGCCCTTGTCGTCGCCTGAAAAGGTTGGATCTTTTTGGTGTGTCCTTGGATCATTCTTTTGGGGAGCAGTTCAATTCTTGGTTCACAGACCTGGAAGGTTTAACTCTTGTAAATTGTCGCATTGGGTTTGCTGGCATTCAATCAGACAAACTGAAGAATTTGGTAGTTGATTTTTGTCAAAGTCAAACACTGGATGAATTTGCTATTAGGGCTCCACTTCTTGCTTCCCTGTGGCTGGACATTACTTCTCAAACCTTCGGAAATGTTTCAATAGATGCCGGAAACTCCCTTGTGAAGGCATCAATTTCTGTGGCAACAGCTAAATTATCTCCAAGAACTGAAGCCGCGCTTCTTGGCAGCTTATTCAGTGTGATGAGTTTGGAATTGTATCGTTTTCAGTCAATGGTATGCCTTCTTTTCTGGAGCCATTTTCTGTTACATACATAGTTGTCTACTGTCATGGAGGTTTTGCCCTGTTCACTTATGACAATTGATCTTTTTTCAGACAATTATAAATGATGAGGAATTTACTAGAGTCCCAGTATTTAACAACTTGAGAATTTTGTCTCTTTCGCGGTGTTTCAACCTTGGCGAACGTGATGTGCGTATGCAATCATTTGAAGCTCTTGGGAGGTTTCTGAAGAAGTCTCCTAATCTGGAGAAACTTA
The DNA here is from genome assembly GCA_007726485.1 of Eragrostis curvula. Classification (NCBI taxonomy): domain Eukaryota; kingdom Viridiplantae; phylum Streptophyta; class Magnoliopsida; order Poales; family Poaceae; genus Eragrostis; species Eragrostis curvula. The sequence goes on from RWGY01000031.1 coordinate 9,166,521, forward strand.
CTCTGAAGGATATCGACGTAGGAGCACTTAACACTCTTTTATGCCCATCACCAACCTTATTAGCAAGTTTTAATTCCATCTGTGTTATGAGGGTGTGGTGCTCATATCAATGGGATAGTTTTTAACTCAATTTCTTCTCTGATTACCATTGCTCCCCCCTTTTTACTTTTAAATATCGGCATTTTTGTAAGATTGATCCCAATGCTAATGATGATCTTCAGAAATTTGTGAATAATAAATGGTTGTTTTATTTCTTGTCGGGATGCTGGTGATCCCCAATGATCTAGGGGAATAGGCGACAGTAATAGTTCTAATTGTTTACTAATACTCCAGAATTGTTAGAAGAAAAGTTTTCTATTGCTATTTGGTTGATTCTGCATGACTTCAGAAGTAATTGAAGGAAATTTTTGCTTAAGAGCTTAAAGTTGAGGTAAAATTTTCAATCAGATCAGGAGAAAGTTCCACAATTTTATAAATTGTTTCCTGTTATATAATATAGACTATAGTAAAATGGGTAATCTGGAAAGTGGCCTTGTGATCAATAGTGTGCAAATGATGATGTTCATATATGTTTCACGTGTTCAACAGTTCTAGGCTTGATTTCTTGTCTGCTGGCTTGAGAAAGGGCAACATCAATCATTTGTTATTGCACGTTCTTTATTTAGGTGAACACCTAAGAATTATGTCATGCATATGAAACTGAATGCATTAGTTCTTTTTTTTTCCTGGATCAAAACATTTAAGTTTCAGTGATAATTGTTCAACAGTTCTAGGCTTGGTTTCTTATCTGCTGGCTTGAGAAAGGGCAACCCCAATCATATGTTATTGCATGCTCTTTATTTAGGTGAACACATAAGAATTATGTCACGCAGATAAAAACTAATGCATAAGTTCTTTTTTGTTTGGTTTCATTGGATGCAATTCACACATATTTTGCTGTTGTATGAAGCTAATATCCCACTACTTTTGCAAGATTGTTATATTAGTTTTTCCTCTGAATGTGTTGCAAGTTTGGTTAACTACTATGCAGTACTACTTTCTTTATTAGAAGATTATGCATGATGTTGCTTGCAGTGTGTTTCTCTTACCTCTGTCATCTCCATCTAAAATATAAATGAAGGCGCACTGTACCTGGCTTTACTATTCGTTTTTTTTGGGAAAAAGTATTAGTATCAATCAATCCTAATACCAAAATTGAAGTGCTATCTTCCACTGTATTGGCTACCTAGTTCGTAATACTCCAAGAAAACAAAGCGTATTTGTTTATCATTCTTCTAGAATTCTCTGGGCACATAGTTGCTTTAGATGATTTAACAAGTTTTGTATCTTGATTTCAGGTGATGCCGGTTGCTACATCGGTCGAACTCCCTATGCTCGAACACCTGAGAATCTTAACTCTGTTTCGTTGCAATTTACATGATAACTTCAGGCTATTGTGTTACTGTCTCCGGAGCTCTCCTAATTTGGAAAAGCTCAGTTTAGAGTATTGCAAGGTATCTATCAGCCCATTGCACCTTTTGCTTAGTTTATCTTGCTACCAGGACTTATGCAAATCCTCTACAATGTAAACAGCTATCAGAAGGTTCTGCAGGAGGGAAAGAAAAGGCCAAGTCCAATAACATGTATTCTCAGTCTAGTAGCCTGGTGCCTTTCCAATGTCCGAAGCTGAAGGATACTGAAATCATATATTTCGGACGCCATGACAATATCACAGAACTGGTTGGGTTTCTGTTGGACTTAGGCTGTGCACGAGAGAATACTATAAAGTTTACCAAAATTTAGAACCTATATTGTTGTGTCTTTAGTTGGAATGTGGGTTATACAGCCCAGAGTACTAGTATCAGTATGCTACTGTTATCTGAGGTGTTAAATATTGCTCCTTGGAAAGGGCTGCTGCTTCTAAACAGCAGCGCAGGTGACCTTGGTACTTTTAATGTTTAGGGGAATGTTTACTGATTCTCAAATCCATGGAGAGCACTGCCGGAGGATGGCTTGTAGGAACGTTGGTTTCCAAACAGAAACTACTCGCAGAGTGTTTTCGACCACTTGCTGTGCGGCTCATATGCTCGCGTTTATACAGGCTTACGGCTACCGCCCGTTAGCTCGCTTGATAGTGATCATGGAGGAATCGTTCGCAGAAACAAACGTATGAACGGTGAATCAAACAGCCATGCCCATAACGACCCTGGAAGACAAAAATGTGGTCTGGTGCCTATAATTGCCAAAAAAGAAAAAGTCAGCCGTTCCTAAAATTTTGGCATAAAAAAAATATGGTCAGCGACTCGGCCATATCCATATGCTTAATTGACGTTTGACTGTGAATGAGAACAATGTTGGACCCTCTTCCAGGATGGCCTTTGTCAGTCAGGCTGACTCGGTCCAAATCGGCGTGCGCTTCCCGGAGTATGGTCATGCAGTCAGGCTGACTCGGTCCAGATCCGAGTGCGCTTCCCCTTTCCCTCGCCGCTGATAGCTTCTTCCGCTCCCTGCCCAGTGCCCATTGCTTCTCGCCTTCTCAGCCGCTGCCACCGCTTGATTTGTGCCTAGCCGGGAAGTTTTAGACTGCGGCGTCTCTGACGATCGGGGGCGGCTTCGGCAGTGGGAGAGATCCGGGCGGGGCCTCGTCTGTGCAGGCACGGGAGCTCTTCCCTTCGCTGCTCCGGATTCCGCAATGGAGGCAGCCGCCAAGCAGGGCCGCGCTGGGAGCGGCTCGATCTGTGACCGGCTGAGCGTGCTGCCGGACGAGCTCCTTCGCCACGTCCTCTCCTTCCTCCCAGCGCAGCAGGTCGTTCAAACCACCGTGTTGTCCAAGAGGTGGGAAGATCTGTGGCGTTCGATGCCTGGCATCAATCTCGACCTCACCGATTTTCAAAGAGGCTCGATGGTATGGGAGTTCCGGGATGAGGCCTGGGAAAGGCTTGAGGAATTTGCCACCAACCTGTTGGTTTTACATAATGCGCCATGCCTGGATGTATTCAGGTTGAAAGCAGACTTTGTTCCCCACTATTCGCGTCGGCATTTGGATGCATGGATTCGTCGTGTCGTCAAAGACAACCCTTTGGTGCTGCAGCTCTTGGTTTCGTGTTTCGATGCTGAGGATGAATACTATTACTACCAGTTACCCCATCTGGGTTCCAGCCCATGCCGCCGCCTCAAAAGATTGGATCTTAATGGTTTGTATTTGGACCATTCTTTCGCGGAGAAGCTCCAGTCTTGGTTCCCACACCTGGAAGATTTGATTCTCAGGGAATGTCGACAGGGGTTTTCTGTTCTTCAATCAGACAAGCTGAAGAATTTGGATATTAAACAATGTGAATATGTATCATCAGATGTATTTGTTATCAGGGTTCCTGCTCTTGCTTCCCTGCACCTGGACATTGTCTATTGCTACTACAAAAAGGGTATTTCATTAGATGCAGGAAAATCCCTTATGAAGGCATCAGTTGATATACACACTACTAATTGGTCTCAAAGAAGCGAAGTCATGCTTCTTGGTGGCCTATTCAGTGTGGCAAATTTGGAGCTGATAGGTTTTCAACCAGAGGTATGCCTTGCCTTCTTTATTAGATATGTTTTTGGTCCATGCATGTATGTTTGGTGTCATGTGAAGGTCTTGTGTTTTCAAACTAGTATAACAGATCATTAGCTCAGTTTGGTTCCTACTTCTTCTTTTTTTCAGGCAATGCTAGATGAGGAGTTTGACAAACTCCCAATATTTAACAACTTGAGAACATTGTCTCTTGGGTTACGTTATCATGCTCATGATGCGCACGCATTCAAGGCTCTTGGGAAATTTCTGCAGAAGTCTCCTAATCTGGAGAACCTTTGCAGAATTTGCAGGTAGGAGAACTTGACACTTGTCTATGTCCATTTACTTTAGTGCATGATTTGTTGTTCTTCTTCTGTTAGGCTATGTTGAATTGATCTCTAGTATGGTGCCGATATGTTGCTTGTGTTGTCTGTTTGCCACCACCACTACCAGCCCAAATTGCAAATTAAATACCTTGTGGCGTGGTGTTGATACTAATGGGATACAACTTTGACTTAAATCCCATTTCTTCTCTAACAAAATAGCATTGTTACTTTTTATTTATTTGATGACGAACAAACCTGATACTAATGATGAACCGTTTCAGAAATTTATAAAAAAAATCAATAATAGTTTTTGTTCTTGCTGCTGGTAATCTCCAATGATATAGAGTTAGAAAAATCAACACTAACCGGTTCTTGTTTATTATTACTCTAGAATTATTGCAAGAAAAGTTAGCTGAATGCTTCTTGTTTGATTTTTTTACATGACCTGAGAAATAATTGAAGAAATATGTTGCTTAAGACTAAAAAAAATGGATTTTTCATTCAAATTATAATTTTTTCCCAAAATTTGGGATAATTTGCCCCGTTACTGACCACATGAAATGAAAATTCGGAAAGTGTTCCTGTTGTTGATCATCAAAGTGTGCAAGTGATGATGTTCAAAATACGTATCACCTATTCTACAGATGTAGGGTTGGTTCTTTCCTTGCTGGCTCGTGAAGGGCAGACCGAGTCGTACAATTACTCAATGCTCCTCATTTGAGCCAAGTGCTAGCTGTTAAGAATTAGATCAGGCAGATAAAACCGAGTTTGGAATTGTTCTCTTTTGCTGGAACATTAAGGTTCATGGTGAAATTGCTGAGTTTCATTAAAAAGATCACTTGAGTTAAAAAATATAGTCAGCATACGCTATTTGTCTGCCTCACATTGGATGGTGCCTATTTGCACATCTTTAAAGCTCTTTAGAGCTAATTCTTCCGATATTTCATATTATTTTTCACATGATTGTTATCTTCATTTACCTCTGAATATGCTGCAAGTTCGGTTTATTTCTTGCCTACAATCTAATAATCATGACTTTCTTTATTAGAAGAGGATTGCATCGTGTTGCTTGCAGGGTGTCTCATAACCCTGCTCATCGCCTTTCCCTATACACACAAATATTCTGTGCTTGGGCCCTGTTATTTTTGTTTTGTAAGAAAATTCAGTATTGAAGTAATCATAACTTCATTTATTTTTAAAAGTTTACTATGGAAGCAATCTTAACAGGAAAAAACAATGAGATATATTGCACTATGTCGGCTACTAAATTCGCAATACTGCAACAAGACATGCTATTCTTTATACAGAATTCTAACAAGTTGTATATTGGTTTCAGGCAATGCTAGTTATTGAACCGGTTGAACTCCCTTCGCGGGAAAACCTGAGAACCTTACTACTGTATCGTTGCAGTTTACATGATGACCTTGGGTTATTGCGTCGCTGTCTGCAGATCTCTCCTAATTTGGAAAAGCTCACTTTAAAGGATTGCAAGGTATTTCATTTTTCTCTTAGCCCACTGTAACTCTTGCTCCATTTATATTGCTGGTAACTTACACAAATACTTTATGATGGAAACAGCTCTTAGAAGACGGAAATGCCAAGACAGAGAATACATATTCTCAGTCTAGAAATCCGGTGCCTTTCCAGTGTCTGAAGCTAAAGTCTACCGAAATCATATACCACGGAGGCCATGACAATATCCCAGAATTGGTCAGGTTTCTGCTGGACTCAGGCTGCGCGCCAAGGAATACTATAACATTTACCAATATGGAGGAGCTATTATCAGCCTGATTCTAGGTCTGTGTTCTTCGTTTTCTGATTTGTGTCGAATATGCTGCTGAAAACTATTTTCAGACATATTCTGTTGTCAATGTGTGGGCAAGAAATCCACCCGTGATGGTTGCAGATAACTAGCGGACGTGCCCGTGATGGTAGTGTTGCTGGTGTCCTAGTTGGACGGGGACTACAATCCAGAATCTGGGAACTTTAACTAGTAATATGACTGCTAATGTATTATTGTTGGTCTGTTGAGAATGGGATTCTGTTGTTGACTGTAATGTATTTGGTCTGAGTAGCTCCTTTTGGAACCAGTTGCCAACGTTTCTTGTACCCTTGTATTGCTCCTACTTGTGAAGGGCAGCCGTGCGTATGTGCACAGCTGAGCTAGCTACTTGCATTTCGCTGCTTCTCTGATCTACTGAGAGGGCTGCTGTAGGACGTATGCCATGTTTTCTCACGGGAACGTCAGGTTCGCAGAGGGGTTTCAATGTACAAGTAAAGAACATTGAGTTTGAAAATCTAACCATTTGTTTTTTTTTAAAAAAATCACCACAAACTGAGTTGCACTAATTTTGAGCCCGGGGCAGCCGGACACACCAGACGACGCCTCCTGCGCGGCAAGTATCGGGCAGTAACAGGTTTACAACTTACAAGCTGCAACCAATTTATCTGGGCAGAGAAAATAGCGGAATCAAACACCTTGAACGGTGAATGGGAAGGCCAAAATATATGTGCACTAATTCATCTAAAATTATCAGAGCTTTTTTCTTAAAGCATGTAAAAGGTGTTTTCCCAGCGGCTATGCCCTTCGGTCCAGCTACGCCTACGCGCAGTGGTTCTGGTTCCTACAGCTGGGTGCGTCGGGCTCGGGCTCGGGCTCGGGGCCCACTGCCCCCGCCACGAAGCCCACGAGGCCACGACCCACGAGCTTCAAGCAGAAGAAAACCAAAATCCCAGTTTAAAAAAAAAAAAAAACGAAATCCCCATCCGGTGCCCCCAGCTGCTCATCCCTTCCGTTCTCGCCACTGGGGGAGTGAGGCCGGCACCAAGGTGAGGTTCCCGCTGGGTTGTCATTGCTCCCACCTTCCCCCTGCCCAGCTAATGCTATTTTGGTGTCAAGAAAAAAAGCTAATGCTATGTTGTATTTTGCGTGCAGCTGGGAAAGATTTGGGCCGCTGGGTGATCTGGGCGGCTGCTGCTCCAGAGCGCGCGAGGCCGATGGCGGTCGCCGCCCAGCGGCCCCTCACTGGCGGCGGCTCGACCCTTGATCGGCTGAGCACCCTGCCGGAGGAGCTCCTTCGCCACGTCCTCTCCTTCCTCCCGGCGCAGCAGGTCGTGCAGACCACCGTGCTGTCCAAGCGGTGGGTAGATCTGTGGCGTTCGGTGCCTGGCATCAATCTCGACATCACTGATTTTCGAATAGACTCGAGAGTAGGGCCGTTATGGGATGCCCCGGAAGGAGGTCTGGGAAAGGCTCGAGAATTTTGCCACGAACATGCTGGTTTTACATAATGCTCCATGCCTGGATGTGTTCCGATTAAAAGCAAAGTTGGTTCCCGACGATTCGCGTCGACATGTGGATGCATGGATTCGTCGTGCCATCAAGGACAACCCGTTGGTGCTACAGCTCTCGTTCTGGGATTACTTTAAGTTACCCCATCTGTCTGCCAGCCCTTGCCGTCGCCTCAAAAGATTGGATCTTTATGGTTTTTCTTTGGACCATTCTTTCGCGGAGCAGCTCCATTCTTGGTTCCCACACCTGGAAGATTTGATTCTCGGTGGATGTTGCCATGGGTTTTCTTTCATTAAATCAGACAAGCTGAAGAATTTGGAAATTGAAGAATGTGAATATGAATTAGAAGATGTATTTGTTATCAGGGCTCCTGGTCTTACTTCCCTGCGCCTGCGCACACCTGATTGCTACAGAGATGGTGTTTCATTAGATGCAGGAAACTCCCTTATGAAGGCATCGGTTGATCTACCTGGTGTATGGTCTCCAAGAAGAGAAGTCATGCTTCTTGGTAGCCTATTCAGTGTGACAAGTTTGGAGCTGGAAGGTTTTCAACCAGAGGTATGCCTTCTTTGTTAGATACATATACATTTTTTTTTCCTTAGTGCATACATTTTTGGTCCGTGCATACATGTTTGCTGTCATGCAAAGGCTTTGCCCAATTTGAACTGGTCAAACAGATAATTAGCTCAGTCCGGTCCTGTTCTATTTTTCAGGCAATGCTACACGAAGATTTTGACCAACTCCCAATATTTAACAACTTGAAAACATTGCTTCTCGGGACAAATCGCAGATTGTGTGATGGAGAGCACAAACACTACAAGGCTCATGGAAGATTTCTGCAGAAGTCTCCTAATCTGGAGAAGCTTGTTTTGGAGTATTGGCCTATGAGAACTTAACACCTGTCTATGTTTGTTTACTTTAGTTCACGTTTTTTTTCCTAGTAGGCTGTGTTGAATACTTGAATTGAATAATTGATCACTAGTATGGTGCATAGTTGGTTTTAACTTATACAATGCTTGTGTTGTATGTTTGCCAAGTGCCACCGCTAGCCCATTTTTTCAAGTTTGCAAACTGCAAACTACCTTATTATTACAGTGTGGTGTTGATATCAATGGGATGTGACTTTGACTTCAATCTCTTTTGTTCCCTCTGCCGAAAGAGTATTGCTACTGCTTTTTCCGTGCTAGCGCGAAAGCGCAACCCCAGTCATACAAGTACTCAGTGCTGTTCATTTGTGCCAAGTGGCAACCATTAAAGAGCTGGGTCAAGCGGGCAATACTGACAGCATAAGTATTCTTTAATTTTCCTGCAGCAAAACCATTAAGGTTAATTGCTCAGTTTCAGTGAAAAGATATCTTGAGTTGGAAAATAATAATTACCATGGCCCACGTCATGCTGCCGGATTTTTCTATTAATTTATTTCTGGATGGACTGCAAGTTTGGTTAATTTCTTGCCCTACTTGTCTCTTTTAAGTCTTAACCCTGCTCATCCTTCTCCTTTATACATAAACATACACTGTAGCTGGCCTTGTTATTTTTATTTTTCTAAGAAAACGTAGACTATTGAAGCAATTAATATTATATGTATTTGCTTACAAAATGTAGTATTGAATCAAGCTTAACACAAAAATGGTGTGCTAACATGCCCTGTGTCAGCTCGTTAATGTGCGATACTGCAGCAAAACATAGTATATATGTTTGTTCTTTTTCTAGAATTCTGACAAGTTGTATCTTTGTTTCAGGCAGTTCCGATTGAACTCCCAACGCTAGAAAACCTGAGAACCTTAATTCTGCATGAATGCAATTTACAGGATGACTTCAAGTTATTGCATCATTGTTTGCAATGCTCTCCTAATTTGGAAAAGCTTGGAATAGAGTTGTGCATGGTATTTCATTTTTCTCTCAGCCCCCTATAGCTTTTTTCGATTTATATTGCTACCAGTAACTTACACAAATCCCTTGTTATGGAAACAGCTCTCAGAAGACTGGGAAGGAGGGGAAGGAATGACCAAGTCAAAGAAGACATATTTTCAGTCTAGAAACTTGGTGACTTTCCGTTGTCCAAAGCTCAAGTCTACTGAAATCATATATGCGAAAGATGACAATATCCCAGAACTAGTCAGCTTTTTGCTGGGCATTTCAGGCCATGCATCGAAGAATACTACAACGCTCGTGCCACTATGAAGTGATGGACTGTCTGGTTTCTAGCTTGTGTCAAGCTTCCTAGCAGTAGACCTTTTTCAGCCGTTTCCTGTGTGTTAAGCATTTGGTAATGGATCGACTTCCTCTGTTTCCTCTATTTCGTGATGGTCGAGTGTTTGGAACCATGGTATTGCGGTGCGTTTATCTTTGAACCCAACATCAGAGAACTAGTACTGCTTTGTCTGCAATGCTCAAACAGCTTATGCTATGTCTTGTTTTGCACTTGTACTGAGCGTTCTTGGCTATGGATACAGCAGCCACCACGTGCTTCCTGCAGGGAGTACTGCTGCTTCTGTTGAGAGCACTGCTGGACGTATTGCAAGTTTCAGTGTGCTTCTCCTGTGGAGTTCCGAAACAGAAACTGGTTCTGATGGCTTTCAATGTCCCGAAAACGGCCAGACTTAAGTGTGAAAATTTACACCTGAATTTCCACCTTCGAATGGGTTCCACAGGAAGATGCGTCCGGGCATGTCTGATAACGACATAGCCGGTGCGCCCTGCTTGATATACTGTCTATGGCGAGCTCGAGCAGCCGCACATGACCACCCATTTGGTGAGTGGTGACAGCTGCCATCGCCTAGCAAACATTCAAACGCAATGCGGCGTTCGTCGACCATACACCGCTTGGTTTCTCCAAGGCGAGACCTGCGTCCGCTCCGGCACGGGCTCTCGCTGCCGCGCCGTGAACGGGGTCGTGCCAGCGCCTACGAGCGCAGCTCTGCTCAGCACCCAGCTGAGCCCTGGCATTCACGGCCGTGCTTCGGCGCCACGAGGAACACATCCAACAGAGACACTGAAATTGTTCAGGCTCGTTACACAGTAGCATCGGCCCGAGGAGAGCCCAACTCATTGTTTGTCAGTCCATCTACAGCTAAACAGATAATAAGCCCCAAGAGATATGGAGGAGATTTTTTTTTTGTTTGAAGAACAGATATGGAGGAGATACGACTTACAAGATTGTTATGGCTTTCCTAACTCGCTACGTTTTCATTCGATGCTAGATAAACATCGAATGGTACCCTCCTCCTTGACCAAGGGTCCAAGGCAGCGCAACGAATAAACGATCCCAACGGCGCAAGTCTTCCGGGGCACGGCGCACGACACGATGAATCCCCAGTAGGCCAGCAGTGTGCTTTTGGCCCAGCGGCAGCCACCCGGTCCCGAGTTGGGCTTGGGCTGTTTACATCTACACTGCCGAGCGTGCCTGCCGTCGTCGTCGTCCTCCCATATAGGGTGGGCGTTCGGTCATACCCGATGTTTCGGTCCGGTTTTTTTGGTCTTTTTAATTTTCGGTTATCTAGAAATGCTACCTAAAATGACAACTAAAATTTGGGTACCTGACAACTTTAGGTACCTAAATTTCGGTTCGGTCTTCGGTTATACCCAAACTACCCAAATTAGCATTAATTTCCAGAGAAAAAATGAAATAAACTTGATTATACTTAAAATACACTATGCAATCAACTTGATAATGAGTTATGATTATATGATAGGAGAAACATGAATATGATGAATGAGTAACAAAGGATGTTATGTGACCGTGGTTTGAGTTTATGTGCTAAATCCTACATCGTCATACTAATTTGAGTAGTTTGGGTAGTTCGGGTACCCAAGGGTACAACCCGAAATTGAACAATAAAATTCGGTTACCTAAGTCTAGTACCTAAACAAGTACCCGAAGACCGAGATTCCGGTCTTTTCGGTCTCGGTCTCGGTTTTTTCGGTTTCGGTGTTTAGGTATCGGTTTTTGTGCCCACCCCTACTCCCATCCCCTCCACATTTGAGTCTTTCACTATTTTAGCCACGAATTCGGTGGGTTTCGCCCAAATAGCCTCAGGAGATTAGACTTCTCTAAAATAACCTTGAAATCGTTGACGCATCCGCTTAAATAGCCATGTTATGCTTTTTATTTATTTTAATCACTTTTCACAAAATTAATCATTTGAAGCGACGAAATTGCCCCTGGAGTTTTCACGTACACCAATTGAATCGAATGGAGATCGAGCCCGTCCGCCTCACGACGGCTCGTCCAGTGCCATGGACGAACATGGCGTCGGCGCGCTGCCACCTGCAAGCGGGCGCGGCCCGTCTTCTCCTCCTGGCGCCTCCCTTCCCCCGCCCCCTGCCTCCTAGCGACCGGCACAAGCCAGCCCGGTCTGCGATTTGGGATGGAATTAGTTTCAGAATTGTGATTTGGCTCGAATTTCTTTGAGGAATTTGGTGCTAGGACACGTGAGAACTTGTATCGGTCATGGATTTATTGATTACTCTCTCGAGCATCTTTTAATTTCAGTTTCCCCATTTGCTTAGGGTTCCATGAATTCATAAAATTGGTGCGAATAGCTTGATCTTTCTTGGGGATTTCACTTGGATTGGGTCACGCATGATGTTTTGGTTCCATTTTCATGATCTCTGATCTCGATTGGTTGGTTTTTGAGTTGGATTTCAGTGAGGAGCTGCACTTGTTCTACAGTTCCTGCATTTATTCATGTGCTCCCGGACCATACATCTGTAGCATGCAAAGTGCCAGAGCCTAGGTTTTTTTTTTTTTCATGTGCCCGACGACCTTGTTCCACGGGTTGCGACGGCCGGAGGCGGAGGGGGCGGCAGCGCGCCGCCGCCGCTGCCTACTTTCATGGCGCTCAGGCCGGACGACATTGGGCCGGGAGCTAGGGGCGGAGGGGGGGGGGGGGGGGGGGGTGGGGAGGGGGGGGGGGGGGGGGGGCGCCTTCTCTGCTGTGTTCTTCCATGGCGGCGCTGGTGTAGTCGCGAGGAGGAAGAAGGGCTCGGTCTGGATCGATCGATTCCATTCGATTTGTTTAGCCTGGGCAGTTTCGTCTCTTCAGCTCATTAATTTCACAGAAAATGATTAAAAGAAATAAAAAACACGTTATAGCTATTTAAGCGGATGCGTCAATGGTTTCGTGGCTATTTTAGAGAATCAGGTGGTTATTTGGACGAAGCCCACCGTGTTCGTGGCTAGAATAGTGAAAGACTCTCCACATTTTCCCGTCCTTCCTCTCTGCTAGGGTTTAGCTTCTTCCCCTTTTGCTGCTCGACCATGGCCTAATCTATCAATGTGCATTTCGGCAGTAATAGGCAGCAATCAGCACGGAGCCCTGTGATGTTCGAGCCCGCTCGCACTTTCCTCGCTTCGCCGCGCTGAAGAAAACCGCGATGGCAGCCGCCGCCAAGCGAGCTCGCTCGGCCAGGGATCGGCTGAGCGCCCTGCCGGACGAGCTCCGCCGCCACATCCTCTCCTTCCTCCCGGCGCAGGAGGTCGTGCGGACCACCGTGCTGTCCAAGAGGTGGATAGATCTGTGGCGTGCGGTGCCCGGCATCAACCTCAACATCGACGATTTCCGAAAGGGAGAGACCGAGTGTGGGAATAAGATCTGGGAGAGGTTCGAGAATTTCGTCACCAATCTGCTGGTTTTACATAATGCTCCATGCCTGGATGTGTTTCGGTTGAAAACAGTTTTTATTCCTCGCGATTCGCGTCGAAATGTGGATGCATGGATTCGTCGTGCCATCAAGCATAACCCGTTGGTGCTACAGCTCTCGTTGGGGGATTACGATGAGTTACCCCATCTGTCTGCCAGCCCTTGCCGCCGCCTCAAAAGATTGGAGCTTAATGGTTATTTGTCTTTGGACCATTCTTTCGCGGAGCAGCTCCATTCTTGGTTCCCACACCTGGAAGATTTGATTCTCAGGCAATGTTACCATGGGTTTTCTTTCATTCAATCAGACAAGCTGAAGAATTTGGAAATTGAAGAGTGTGAAAATGAATCAGAAGGTGTATTTGTTATCAGGGCTCCTGGTCTTTCTTCTCTGAGCCTGGACATTTGGCCTGATCGCTACGGATATGGTATTTCATTAGATGCAGGAAACTCCCTTGTGAAGGCATCGATTGATCTACCTGGTGAATGGTCTCCAAGAAGGGAACTCAAGCTTCTTGGTAGCCTATTCAGCGTGACAAGTTTGGAGATGATAGGTTTTCAATCAAAGGTATGTTCTTCCTTGTTAGATACATATACATTGTTTCTTTAGTACATTCATTTTTGGTCCATGCATACATATTTGCTGTCATCTGAAGGCTTTGCCCAATTCGAACTAGTAAAACGGATCATTATCTCAGTTCGGGTCCTATTCTTTCAGGCAGTGCTAGATGAAGAATTTGACAAACTCCCAATATTTAACAACTTGAGAACATTGTCTCTCGGAACACATTTCGATGTATTTTATGGTTATGAAGACCACTACAAGGCTCATGGGAGATTTCTGCAGAAGTCTCCTAATCTGGAGAAGCTTACTTTGCAGAAATGGCCGGTAGGAGAACTTAACACTTGTTTATGTTTGTTTACTTTAGTTCACATTTGGTTTTTCCTGTTAGGCTGTGTGGAATTGCTTGTTACTATGATGCATGGTTGGTCTTAATATGTACCCTTATGCTGCTTGGGTTGTATGTTTGTCAATTGCCGCAATGCCACCACTAGCCCAATTTGCAAGTTTGCAAACTGCAAACTACCTTGTTATTACAGCGTGGTGCTGATATCATGGGATACAACTTTAACTTTAATCTCTTTTTTTTTCTCTGCCGAAATAGTATTGATGCTGCTTTTGCCATGCTGGTGCATGAAAGCGCAACCCCAGTCATACAATTACTCAATGATGTTCATTTTGTGCCAAGTGGCAACCACTAAGACCTGGGCCAAGATGGCAGAAGTATTCCTTTTTTTTTTCCTGCAATAAAACTGTTAAGGTTCATTGCAAAATTGTTCAGTTTCAGTTAAAAGATATCCTGAGTTGAAAAATTATAGGTAGCATGCCCTACTTGTCATTCTACAGGATTCTTATCTTTATTTACCTCTGAATTGGCTGCAAGTTTGGTTTATTTCTTGCCCTACTTGTCTCTCTTAGTCGTGCTCACTCCTCTGCTATATACATAAATACACACTGCACCTGGCCTTGTTATTTTATCTTCTAAGAAAATGTAGTATTGAAGCAATCATAACTGCATTTATTTTCTTGATGAAATGTAGTGTTGAAGCAATCCTAGCACAAAAATGGGTGTGCTAAGATGCTCTATGTCGGCTACTTAATTCACGATACTGCAACAAAATATAGCGCATATGTTTATTCTTTTTCTAGAATTCTAACAGGTTGTATCTTGATTTCAGGCAGTTCCGATTGAACTCCCAACGCTGGAAAACCTGAGAACCTTAATCCTGCATGGATGCAATTTAGAGGATGACTTCAACTTATTGCGTCATTGTCTGCAATGCTCTCCTAATTTGGAAAAGCTCGGGTTAGAGTTGTGCGAGGTACTTCATTTTTCTCTCAGCCCACTGTAATTCTTGTTCGATTTATATTGATACTCGTAACTTACACAAATCCTTTACAATGGAAACAGCTTTCAGACCGGGAAAGAATGATCAGGTCAGAGAAGACATATTCTCAGTCTAAAAACCTGGTGACTTTCCGTTGTCCAAAGCTCAAGTCTACTGAAATCATGTATCACAAAGATGACAATATACCAGAATTAGTCAGCTTTTTGCTGGGCGTCTCAGGCCGCGCGTCAAAGAATGCTATAATACTTGTGCCATCTATGAAGGAGTGATTGACCGTCTGGTTTCTAGCTTTTGTCAAGCTTGCTAACAGTAGACTTCTTTCAGACGTTTCCCATCTGTTGTAAATAAGTATTTGGTAATGAATTGACTTCCTCTATTCGAGATGGTCTAGGGGGTTTGGTCCATCTCCGTGGTATTGCGGTGCGTTGGCATGTTCTGACTAGTAGTTCTTTGTCTGCAATGCCCAAACAACTTATGTTATGTCTATTGTCCTTGTGATATGGCTGCTTCATTTTGTTTCACTTTCGGATATGGATAGGGCCGCTGCGTGATTAGTGCAGAGTGTACTGCTTCTGTTCTGTTGAGAGCCTTGCTGGACGTACAGCAAGTTCAGTATGATTCTCCTGTGTGAGGAGTTCCAAAACAGAACTAGTTCCAAAACGAAGGTTCACGTTTGAAAATTTACACTTGAATTTCCACCTTCGAATGGGTTCCCAAATAATCTGAGCCTGGGCATGTCTCGTGGCCTAGCCGGTGCTCCGTGCTCCGCGGCGGGACCTGCGGCCGCTCCCACACGAGCTCTCGCTGCCACGCCGTGAACGGCGGCGCGACGAAGATGGGACGGCCGTGCTTCGGCGCCACGGCCGTTCGTGAGGCTGAGCACATCGCACAGAAACACTGAAACGTTCAGGCTCGCAGGCGCCGTGCTCGTTACTCCGTGGCATCTGGCGCGGCCCCCAGATGCATCCGACGAGAGCCCACCAACTCATTGTTTGGCAGTCAATCTACTACATCTGACAGATAATAAGCTACAAGAGATACAGCGGAGATACGAGTCACAAGATTGTTAGCCAGGGCTTTCCTAACTCATTACGTTTTCTTTCCATACGAGATAAACATCGAATGGTACCTCTCCTCTCCTTGGCCAAGGCCGCGCAACCGATCCCAACGGCGCAGACGACACGATGAAGTCTCCAAGCAAGAGGAGTCGCGTCAACTACGACGCCGGCGACCGGGATCGGTTGAGCGCCCTGCCGGACTGCCTCCTCCACGAGATCATGTCTTACTTGAAGGCCCGGCAGGTGGTGCAGACCAACGTGCTGTCCAAGCGGTGGACGCACCTCTGGCGCTCCGTGCCGTGCCTCGACGTCGACCATGATGAGTTCGCCGTCGCCGACGAGGATGTGGGCAGGAGGAACAACAGCTACAATAATGCCAGGGAGCGGTGGAACAAGTTCGAGGAGTTCACCGACAACCTGCTCATCCGCCACGACATCGGCATCGCCCGCTTGGACAGGTTCGGGTTGCACGTCACCGCCGGACTCGCTCGGGCTAGACTGGCTTCTGACAGATGGATGCGTCACGCCATCAAGTACAGCCCCCGGGCGTCGAGTTTGAGCCCCTGGCGCGTCAAGAAACTGCATCTGTCCAACGTGCGCCTCGACGGCTGCTTCGCGGATCATGTCAGGTCAGGGTGCCCGTATTTGGAGGACTTGGAGATGAAACGTTGCAGGTGTCAAATCCATGCGATCGTCTCGGACTCATTGAAGAACTTGACTCTGGAAGGTTGCGTCTTGAATGGACTTTCTGCTCTTACAGCGCCAAAGCTGAAGAGCTTGGTTGTTGATGGCTGCAAAATGTATGAGCCTCCCCTCCTAGTCACGGCCCCTGCTGTTGCTTATCTGAGTCTGGCCACGTCGGTTAACAAGCGTCTCCGCCGTGTTTCTTTCGAGGCGATGCCTTCCCTTGCCACGGCATCAATCTGCCTACGTCATAACTCGATACAAACTCAAGTCCACAAGGATCAGATCAAGCTTCTTACTAGTGTGTCAAGTGTGACGACCTTAGAGTTGTCAGGATTCAAGAAGATGGTACTGCCTTCTGTAACTTTGCTGATTTAATATTTTCAATGTACAGAAATCTATTCCTGCCGTATTGTCGTCTGATACTTCATGTGTCGATTAGGTACCCTTGATATATATGTCATTCCCGGAATTCAAGAACCTGAGGGCCTTAACACTAAACAGTTGTGATCTTAGTGACGACTTCCAGATGCTGGGGAGATTTCTTCAGGGTTCACCTAGTTTGGAGAAGCTCACTTTGCGGCGTTGCAAGGTATGACATTAGCCTTTACACTTTCCCATGTAAGCAAAATTGCATCTTTACCTCACACATTTATGCTGCAAACAGTTGCCAAACCATCCTGAGAGAGACATGCGGTGGGATAGTTCCAGGAAGACCAGTTTATTCAAACGCCAGAAGACCTCTTCTTCCATGTGTCGGAGTGTGATAGATCTTTACTGCGAGAACCTCAGTCTACCTGAAATCATATATGAAGATGAGGACCTTTCAATACTTGTCAAGGATTTGTCAAGCATTTTCTGGGAACCTACGAAATTATAATATGGAACTCACCAAGATAGATTAGTATATATTTTTGTTTATCATGATCAGCTTTCGGTCTCTGTCTTATTATCAATTTTCTGGCCACTCGTGATTTTACAAGCACATCGTGCACGGACCACAGTGCCAATATGTAAGGTTTTGAACAAGTCTGATATAGACTACTGTATTTATTCACCAGAACAGTGAAACTAGAGCCTAAAGATCTGTGAATATAGATCAGATCATTACATTGAATCAAAATTCACTCCAACGGTCATAGAATCAGAACTCCAACGGTCACCAGGACCTCAGGTGCTACTGAGGCTCTTGTAACCACTAGATTATATGCCCTTTTTCGCATAGAATCAGAACTCTATTAAGTTCTATCCAGCATCATATAATTTTCAGGCACAATGCAATTATTCTCTTCATGAACTTTACATGGACCAATTCATTGGTTCTCTAGTATCGAAAGTTCACAAATTCAGAAGCTACCATCTAAAGGTTCACATTGCTCTGCAGAATTAGCATTCTATTTCTGTTACTTTTCTACTTTACGCTGTTAGTTGGGACAAAATTAATAATGACCGTACATGTCCCCACCCTCACCTTATTGCTTCCTCCGTACATGTCCCCACCCTCACCTTATTGCTTCCTCTTCCAGGCCTTGTTCGTTTGGCCGGGAATGCCCAGGATTTGGGCCAAAAACCAGTGGGATTACATGGTCTGGGTAGAATCCTAGAGTAGGCTGGAAATGTCGTTCGGTTATCTCTAGTCTGGATTCCCACCGAGCCAAATCCGGGCATTGCGCCCAACAAAACGCTAGGAATCGTTCCTTGTGTTCGACCCCATGGAACGACTCCCACTACCAGACGCTCGCGACCGCAACGCTTGGATGGTATGGAAGCTTAGCTTTTGCAAAGGTTTTGATCCCGGTCAACCGAACAATATTTTGGGTCATGGAATTAGAAGATGTGGAAATCAAACCCATGAGGTATAGGGTTAAGTGACAGGCATGGAATCACTCAATCCATACGTGGTGCGGATCCTACACGGGAGTCATTCCCATGCTGCCGAACAAGGCCCCAATGGGAATGGTGCACTCGCCATGGCTGCTTCGGGCGACGGTAACCTGCATGTGCCAGCGGAGCATTGCCGCGTCGAGGGCTCACGGTGAAGCCGCGCAGCGTGGGCCACCGCCGTGGAGCAGGGATGCACCGGGGACCCATCGTGGAACAATCAAACGGCCATCCCGGACTGCCTCCTCCACGAGGTCGTGTGCAATTGGGCTCCAGGGCCGGGATGGCCGTTTGATTATTTCACGGACTGCCGCCTCCTCCGTGCTGAGCGCCCTGCCGGACTGCCTCCTCCACGAGGTCATGTCCCACATGAAGGCCCGGCAGGTGGTGCAGACTTGCATGCTGTCTGCCAGGTGGCAGCACCTCTGGCGCTCCGTGCCCTGCCTTGACGTTGACCAGGAGGAGTTCAAGACCCGGTCCGCCGGGGTCGCCGGCGGTAAGGAGGCCCGACAGAAGTTTGAAGACTTCGGCGTGATCCTGCTTGGCAGCCACGTTTCCGTTGCCCATCTGGATACGTTCCGCCTCAGCACTACAGGGTCAGATGATTTGTTTGGTGAAAATAGACTTGCATCAAGTTGGATCCGCCGTAGTATAAAGTTTGGCACCCAGAAGCCTTGGCGTCTCAAAAGGCTCCATCTTTCCAATGTCGATCTGGATGATTTCTTCGCCGAGCATCTCAGATCAGGTTGCCCGTCTCTGGAGGATTTGGAGCTGAGTTGTTGTACGTGTGACTTTGGTGCAATCACCTCGGATTCGTTGAAGAACTTGGGTCTGAAATGTTGCCGATGCAAGGAACTTTCGGAGATCACGTCGCCCACACTGAAGAACTTAGTCATGCACAGCGGAGCTCACAACAAAGATCGTCCACTGGTTATCGTGGCCCCAGATTTGGCTTGTTTATTTCTATCTGTGATAACTAGCAATGGCATTTTCTTGAATGAGATGGCATCCCTTGCCAGGGCCACGATTCATCAAAGATGGAATGAGGAGGCAACACAGAGTAAAATCAAAGACGCTCAACTAAAGATTCTTTCCAGTGTGCGTAATGTGACAAGTTTAGTGCTGTCAAGTTTCAAGACGATGGTATACACATCCCTTGTTCATATTCTTTGTCAAAACTTTCCATTTTACTTGTTTTATTCATGTTGTGATGTGTATACTCCAGGTGTTTGGCGAAGAATCTGACACATTCCCAGAGTTCAAGAACATGAAGACCTTAAAATTGAGGGACTGCGATATTAGTCATGATCACCAAATTTCGAGACATATTCTTTGGAATTCACCCAACTTGGAGAATCTCTTTTTACGGCATTGCAAGGTATATTTAAAAATTCAATTCATTACTTTTCTTGCCATTTTTAACATTGCTGGCACTTCTCAAACAACAGTAAACGGAAAGACTGTCCAAATAACTTGGTTTATTGCACTAATAAAAGATTTAAAATTGATTTCGTGGTTTTACATCTTTTACACTTTTCAAATG
Source organism: Eragrostis curvula (assembly GCA_007726485.1). Lineage (NCBI taxonomy): Eukaryota > Viridiplantae > Streptophyta > Magnoliopsida > Poales > Poaceae > Eragrostis > Eragrostis curvula. The sequence goes on from RWGY01000031.1 coordinate 9,186,387, forward strand.
ATTGTGCTAATAGACAAAAAGGAATTCGTTTAAGTGGCATAGGACGATATTTAACCTTCTCTATCCTTGATGATGTTTATTAATTTTCTCCTTCATGACAGCGTTTGTTTTCCACCTTATTCAAGATTTGTCACTGCTTCATCTAAATATTCTCCAGGTGCTTAATGAGGAATCCCATCCATTTCCAGAATTAAAAAAAGTCAATGCCTTGTTACTAGGCTATTGTGACCTTAGTGACGATTTTCGGACACTACGAAACTTTCTTCAGAGTTCGCCTAATTTGAGGAAGCTTGTTTTGTTTCGGTGCAAGGTACAATGTAACTTTCATTTTACTTATGTGTAATCCTATGTGACTAAATATGGCTTCACCTATCTTACCTCTTTTATGCTGCAATAGTTCACAGATGATTCCAAGAAAAAGAAACAAACATCGAAGCCAAAGAAGAACCCACCTTCAAAATGCAACAACCTTCTAGATGTCCGATGTGAGAATCTCAAGCAAACTGAAATCACATATAGAGATGACGATATCCGCCAGCTAGAGCTTTGGCTACACGTTTCAGGGAATTTCCCAAACAATACCATAAAACTCACCAAATTTGGTTAATGTTACGGTTGTGCTTTCTTTTCTGTGGTCTGATCAGTACTAGTTTATCTGAAATTTGAATGCAATCTGAAGTGCAGGCATGCACCTTTGATAGTTTGATTTTTTTTTTCTAGATGATCCATCGCACAAGCCATTCTGTAACTTGATTTGTTCAAGGTTCCTTTGAAATGTTCTCAAGGAACAATTAGTAAATTAACGCATTTTTTTAATGGAAACTCAAAATCAGCCCAAATGAGCAGTGAGAGAGTGCGCTCAACCGCAATCTCATATGTTCATTTTGCTGATTTGCCCAGAATGCCGCAGTTTGGCATGATTTCTCTTTGCTCAAGCACTGCTGGACGTGCACTCGTGCTGGCCCATTCGCAGAGTTGAAGACACGTTTGCAGACACCGCCCCAAAGCCGTGGGTTCGCTGTCTTCTTGCTACGGTTGCCATTGGGTGCAAAACCTGTGTGGGGTTGGTTGATGTTTTTTTTTGACGGAAAAGTGTAAAGTATATTTGGTAGGCTAGATATTGTATATCACACGCAAATCAGGATACTTTGTGGTGTGTCTAATGTGACAAGTTTAGCGTTGTCAAGTTTCCAAAAGATGGTACTACGCACATGCCCGTCACATCTTCTTTGTCATTGTTTCCTCTTCATTCTTTTTAAATCATGTCATTATGTCATTTAATATGCCCAGGTGTTTGGTGAGACATTCCCAGAGTTCAAGAACATGAGGACCATAGAATTGAACTGTAATCTTAGTCATGACCACCAAATATGAGAACATGTTCTTCGTAATTCACCCAACATGGAAAATCTCACCTTAGGGTGTTGCAAGGTATTCAAAATTAAATTCACTATCATACGTCTTTTACACTGTCAACATTTCAATCTCAAATGATTACCATAAATGAAAAGAAACTTCCAAGTCGTCGGATAGATTTAGTATTTAGTTCATTGGCTTGCATCTCTTACACCTTCCACCGATTGTAACAAACAATCAAAGTTGCTGAAGACAATATTGCCTTGTCCAGCCTTGAAAATGTTTATTGTCATTCAGAGCACTGCTATAGAGTACACCCGTTTGGCAGACTTTTGTACGACCAAGTGCTTGGATTGTCGTTGCTTCATGTAATATTTTTCAAGTGCTTGGTGAGGAACGCCATTCGTTTCTAGAATTCAGAAATCTGAAAGGTCTTATCAATATTCAACTGCGACCTTAGTGACGATTTTCAGACACTAGGACACTTTCTTCGGAATTCACCAAAAGAAGCTTTCTTTGTCGCACTGCAAGGTATAAAGTACTTTGATTTTTACATTTGTGTAAATTCTATGTGACTAAAAATCGTCACTATCTTTCTTCTTTTATGTTTGCAATAGTTCACAGATAAATCCAAGAAACGAGCATCCAACTCGAAGAAGAACCCACCTCCACAATGCCACAACCTTATGGATATCCGGTGCGAGAACCTCAAGCACACCGAGTTTGTATATAGAGCCGACGATATCCGCGGATTGGTTGAGTTGTTACTGCACATTTCTGGGAATTCTCCAAATACTAACATAAAGCTCACCAGAGTTAATCAGTGATATCGTTGCTCCTTTTATGTCGTCTTGTCACGTCCCGATTTATCTGATGAATTTGGCATGCATGCCCAATGCTAGTTGGGTGCAGACATGTACCTTTGACTTCGCCCCCCTAGATGTCTCGCCACATGTGCAAAAGCCATTTTGTAACTCGAATTAGTCACGGGTTTTAGAAGAGGCCCTTGTAAAAACGTTTGCGAGAAAAAGCTAATGAAAATATTTGTTTTCTCATACGCTCGTGAAAAGTATTAGTTCTCACAGAGGAAGCAAAAGAGAAAAAATTGCATATAAAGCTGGGCGCTCGGTGCTCTCACTGCCAATCCCATGTGATTCTTAAGTTTGAGCTAGCCCTTGATCTCGAGCATTCATATGAGCGTGAATTCTTGAGGTACTGACCTTGTACGTATCTGACAATAATAATGGTCTGTTTCCAATGTATGTGTTTGTTGGGGGGTTCGGGGCAATCATCGCGATTATCTCTCCTCCACCTAACATAAGCAGTATAACTAGTGGAAAGATGGGACAAATGGATGGATCACAATAACTATCGGGGGTAACAGTACACCATGAACCGTCCCATCACACGGTGCCCGTGATGGGGTATTTATAGGGGAGTCGAAGGGACATTTACATATGCCCAATATGCCCTTCGACTTTCATTACAAGATATACTCCTGATAATGTACAAAAATGTCCAAAAGGGTACAAGTGTTATTTCCAACTAGAGACTAGAACCCTAAGGCCTTGACGTCATCAGGTGTCTCAGTGGTCGTCGCCATTTCCCTGACGCTTCATCTTAATAGCGATACTTCAGGAAATCGCGGCGACCCGGAGCTGGTCCCAATCCCCAACATAGCCCCTCGAGGAGACTGGTCGCTTCGCGATAGAGCTGATCCGCGACGAACTTTCTCCGTGAACTTATAAGGATGGTGATCAGCGCGTCGTGATGTCACCCCCCCCCCCCCCCCCCCTTGAAAAAAAATCAAAAACGGAAAAGGGGTTTTTTTTTGGAGTAACTGACGCTCATTAACTGCTCAGCGCGATTTTCGGAGCGACTTGGCCTATATAAGAGTGGGAGGTGGGGGGGGGGGGGGGGGCGATCATTTCTGCCTCGGCTTGCCCTGTTCCGCGCTCACGCTCGGGATCTCGCTTGCTGTCGCTGATTCGTGGGAGTTTCTGCGACGGGTGGGCTTTTGAGGTGAGTTTTCCTTTGCTGATTTAAGGTCATTGTGCTTCGCGTTTTTTGATCATCGCGTTTTTTGCAGCACGATGTCTCGTGTGGCGCAGACTGCGAGGCTTGTCGTCGTTGGTGGGGAGGTGAGATCTGGCGACAATGTGAACCCAATCTCGGCTTTGCAAAGGCGAAGGTTCGAGGCGCAGGCCGGCTCCTCTGCGGGTGCCGCTCAGCAGGCGCCTGGTTTGGCCGCTGATAAGGGCGATGACCAAGGTAAGGAGTTGGGAGAATCTTGCTATTTTGATCTGTACATTAATTGAGTCGGCTCTTGCTGAGTCCGCTGCTAAGGAATGGAAACGTCGTCGTTCTGTGGCTGGGGGAATTTCAGATGATGAGGTTGGTGTTGATGCCCGCCGGGAGGTTGTTGAGGTTGAGCCATCGTCATCTGGTGACCCTCGTGAACGTGCTGGCCAGCTAAGACAACCTAAGGAAAAAGAGTATAAGGGGACTTGTCGCATAGGACCTTCTAAGGTAATTGATGATGTTATCGCTGATTATGTCAAGCTCGGGTACTTTGAGGAAGGTCAAGCTCGGGCTCCATCCGAGGAAGAGACACCGAACCCTCATGAAGATGAGGCAGTCGTGTACCGTGATCTGTATGAGGCTGCGCTGCGTATTCCTGCACATGATTTCTTGTACAAGGTGCTGTATCGGTTTAATATTGATCTTCATCATCTTGCTCCCAACGCAATGGCGATGCTTTCGAAGTTCGCCTAGGCGGCCAAGAGTTTCGGCGGTGCTCTGGACTCTGGGTGCTTTTGTCAGTATTTTGATGTTCATGTTACTCCTCGGATTATTTCCTTTGGAGAGGAAGATGTCAGCGCTCAATATGGGACATGCAGCTTCAAGTCCCGCAGTTTCGATGGAAAGGCGAAACTTGACAAGGTCAAGTTTGCGGGTGGTGACAAGAACAAGTGGCCGGATGACTGGAGGGATTGGTGGTTTTATGCGAGGGTTCCGAGCATGGAGAATTGCGAGGGGGCGACCGTTTATCCGTTGCATAGTCGGATGATTGATCTGGATTTGAACAAGTCTCCAACCTTCAATGAGATCTGGAATTACAAACGCTGTGACACCGCCTTTCAGAAGGCAATTGCACTTGTCGGGGGACGTGACATGGTTGAGGAATTCATCGCTGCTAGTGTCTGGCCGATCCGCGATGGTTGGGTACCCAAGAAATTTTTAAAGCAAAGTTTGAAGGATCTGCGGGTAGCGTATAAGGTGCCTGATTTGAAGTACCGGAAACCTGATACTATCAATGCCGCTGGGTTTGTAAAGGCTGTTGAAACTGCGGTGTCTTGCATTTGCGGGCCCTTTACCGCCCTTGAAAAACAGCAACGATCTGAGCTCCTTGTTCCTGGTCGTCGGCTAAACCGTGTTTTCGACGAACTAGAATTGAAGTATGGCGACCATGTTGTTCATGTTACCAAGAAGGGTCGCAAAAAGAAAGGCGAAGAGGTGTTCCTCAGTTCTACTGACGTGGAAAGAAGAGTATGGGAAAAAGAGACCAGTGCTGCTGCTCTTGGTGATGCTGCCCCAGCCCCTAGGCCGCTGGCAGCGCCTAAGGCGGTGTCTGTTGTTAAATTTGCAACTAGTTCGCGGGCCGCTGAAAAAGCGAAACGCCGCCTGGTCTCCCGGAAACAGTATTTCCCAGGCTATGGGTGTGGCACTGCTGCCTCTGCGTCTGTCGCAGTTTCTTCTGGTTTGCATGAAGCTTCGGAGAAAGACCGAGGGGGTTCTACTGCTGGTGGAGATGGTGCCGATTCTGCTTTTGTTGCTATTTCTGCCGGACTGCACGAAATTTCGGAAAGAAATCGAGAGGGTTCCACTGCTGGTGGGGATGGTGCGAAGGATGTTGATGAAATTTTGGAGGCTTGTTCTCGTTGTCGGAAATTGATGGTGTAACATCCGGGATGTTAATTCAAGCCCAAAAATAGAATCGGCCAGTTGTTCGGCCCGTGGGCTGGGCCCATTGGGCCGTGGTACTGTAGCGTCGGAGCGCTGTAGCGAGGCTACTGTAGCTGTTGGGCACTGTAGACGCGGAACACTGTAGCGTGGGTACTGTAGCGATCCGGTTAGTCCCATACTGGAAATTGACCAGGAGCTTGACCAGCTTAAATACTCAGTCCTGGGTGCAGTAGTAACCGGGTTAACCCTTTTACGCGAAGCGAGGACGAAAGCGTAAGAGTTGCTGCTGTTAGGTGGGGCCTGCACTGCAGACGTACGGGTCTGGAGCCGTACTCTGGGCTGGGGTGTTACAGATGGCGTCTGGATTCGACGATTCAGACGAGGAGTTTCTGGAAGAGGAACCTGACCGTGGCTCGGAGGCGCCGCAGTTTCCTGACATAGCAGCAGTATTCGACGCCCCTATTGCTGATGTTGGAGATAAACGGCAGGAGCCCCGGCGGACGCTGATGCCATCTCTTTATGGCGACGATGAGGAGGAATTGCAGGAAGAAGATGTGCCTGAGGCCGAGACTGCACCGCATGTGCAGAATCTCGACGATGTTGGGTTGCAGAGAGATTCTCCCACTATTGACGTTGTCGGGCGTAGCCCTAGCTCTGAAACTGCAGTGGGCTCGAGTTCTAGTGGGTTTGGGTCCAGCGACTCGTCTGAGAGTGATTCCTCTGACGCAGGTTCAGGTGATTCCACAGGTGCGCAAGAAGAAGCTGCAAATCCTATGGCAGACCTCGTTGCTGGCTCGCTTCAGACTGGCGCTGAAGGTTTTTGCCTCGCTATTCTTTTTGACTTTTTAGCATTCTCTCTGTACTTATTTTTTGTTGTTTGCAGAATTCGCGGCATATCTTGCCGGTGCCTGTTGACGGCCCTTAAGTACCACTTTTGACCGTCAATTACCTGCATAAAAGAAACAAAATGAACAACAAACATAGTGGTAGGAGTTTATTACTAACGATTTCCATGAGTGTTGGTGAATTTGTGAGTGCAGGTACATTTCATATCAAAAGGAGGGAATTCACATCAAGAAGGCCACAACACATCACTCCGAGAAAATCAGCACAGGCAGCCCAACAAGATATGGATCAAAAGTCATACAAAACTCAACCAACTTGGGCCAATGCACGAAGATCATTGAACAAGACATCAAGGAGGACCCCTCGGCCAAAGCCCAAGGCCAAATGGGCCAAGGGGGGGGGGGGGGGGGGTCGGCCGACCTGCTACAGTGGCCAATCTGGCCCATCTTTCTCTGGCTGGTCGCCACCGCCTTCCTGATGTCGGTTCTGCCTGCATTTAATGCGTTGAGGCGGTGCATTGAGGCGGTGGAGGCCCCCAAACCGACCTACTCAAGACTATAAATAGAGGGGTACCCCCTCCCCTCAAGAACACACAAGAAGGAGAGCCTCATTCCACTCCCAAGGGCCTAGAGCCCTTTGTACACTAGTAGAGTAGGGAGAGAGTAGGGTAGGAGAGAAGGGTAGTTCTCCCTTTGTAAGGACTTGGCCCAAATCTTGTATCTTGGAGGATACTTATTTATGGTGAAGTGTTCTTCGTTCGTTCATCGTTCGTTCGTTGTTCGTTCTTCGTTCATCGTTCGTTCGTCGTTCGTTCATCGTTCGTTCGTCGTTCATCTTCATTACAAGTAAGTACTCTCGATCTCCTTTTGGATTGTATGTTTCTATTCTAGTATAAGTTTTTCCTTTACTTGCTTGCATGATCATCGTTCTATTCAAGTAAGCATTTAGAGGCAGAATTTATCTTTAGTCTTGTGAACTAGAATAGGTCTGGCAGCGAGGACTTGATTGCCTTGCTGTCACGTGACCTTGGGACTGGCATAGGGACTTAATAGCCCTGGTGTCACATGTCCTAGGAGAGGGTCGCCAGTAGGTGGTGACAGCCCTGCTGTGCTTAGTCCTTTCTGTTCTAGGGAATTGACTTCTTGGAATCGGTCTGGCAGCGAGGACTTAATTGCCTTGTTGTCACGTGACCCTAGGACTGGCCTAGGGACTTAATAGCCCTAGTGTCACGTGTCCTAGTAGGGGAGTTTGCCGGTAGGTGGTGACAGCCCTGCTGTGTCTACTCTTCCTTGTTCCAGATAGAACTTCATCCATAGGAATCCTCTCTACCCATACCTACCATCCTTCCTCGTGTCCTTGGACCAGCTAGACTAGTAGATAATTCCACTCCATTCCCTTGGGATAATATAAATAACGATACCCTTGAATACTCACGGGTGAAGTGCTACAACGGTATTCTCCGTACGCTTGCGGATTTATCTGTGACGTTAAGAAATACCAACAAGCATTTCTGGCGCCGTTGCCGGGGAACGGTAGTTGCTTTTTGTCTTCGAACCTAGTTGGTCCTCGTATTGTATCCCTTTTATTTATTCTTCTTTTTATTTCTTACCTTTTATCCATCATCAATCTTCCACCATCTATCATTTCTATCCTTTCCTTGAAAACACCAATGTTGACGGTCGTTACGGACCAATTTCGACCGTCAACTAGCTCAATAAACAAGAAGGATTGGACACCTTTTACAATCACTTTATTTAAGAATAACCTAGTTCCACATGTACCTCTAGATTTCAGTGTGCAGGTGGAATAAGGGAGAAATCCAGGTGAACTCATGCCCCAAGGCGACGAATCAACACTTGTACACAACAACGTTCGCCGCGGGAATACAATTCCAAGACAAAAGGCCAAATCTCGTCAAAGTCCAACACAACTAAGGCCAAATGCACCTGGACCAGAGAAGTGGACCCAGAGGGGGAGCCACCTGCCAAAGCCCAGCCCAGGAGGGGCCAGGCACAGGTCGGCCGACCCCCCCTGGCCAGGTCGGCCGACCTGGCAGGGTGGCCTCCTGGGCCCATCTTTCTATGGCGGTTTGTAACCGACCTCTGGAGGTCGGTTCCCCCTACATTAAATGCCACCGACCTCGGGAACCGCCTCAAAGTTGCCGACCTTCAAGGACTATATAAGGAGGGGTACCCCCCCTCCTTCCAAGACACACAATACACAAGGATCATTCCCTCCTCCTCACACTAGAGCTAGAGGCATTTCTAGGTAGTGCTAGGCTGAGTAGTGGGCTGCCCTATTGCTCCCAAAGTCTTGTGGAGAATTGGGTAGCGCTCTTGTATCCTTTTCCTTCTCTTTGTAAGACTTGTTATTTAATCTATGGAATACAAGTATTCATATAGTTGTTGTGAGCTTGCTAGTTCTATCATGATCTTGTATGATCGTTCGTTGTTCGTTCATGCTCGTTCATCGTTCGTTCTTACTCGATCATCGATTATTCTTGAACTTGCTTAATCGTTCATTGTTCGTCGCTCGTTCTTGAGCGACGAACGCTTATGCATGACTTAGTGCTAGCTTTGATCCCTTTTATCTAGTTTATGCTAGTTAGGCTAGTTGTTCTCTTGTTTAGGCATCGGGCTCATTGTCCTGCAAAGGTGCTCTAGATTTATCACCCCGTCGATCCGAAGGGTTGGGGGTGCCTCGAGGGATCTAGAGTCGTGGTTAGTAATGCCGGCATGGTGCCGGGGTAGTCTATCCACCCTTGGGTATGTGCGTGTCCCACGGTTTGTAGAGGTAGGTGGCAGGAAGTGACAGCCCTGTCCATCCAAAGGAACCCTCCACGTTCGGGCACGGCATAGGAGTACGTAAATAGGCCGGAGTCGCGAGGCAGACCTTGCGTATGCCGGATCTCCCGATGTTGCCTAGGCATTAGACGCTTGCTTGTGCTTGCATGACGCTAGATGATAGGTAGAGGTTGTGCACGCTATATGAATGTTGTACCTTTGGAGTAGTAGCTCGCTAGTCTAACTTAGCATTGCTTAGGATTGTCTCTCGCCTTTTATTAGAGAGAGTGGAATGCCTTCGTGTGTGTCACACTATCCTTTATTATTAAACCTTACCCCTGCATTGGAATGTGGTTATATCATCTATCATTTGTAACACCATGAACATAAGTACTCTTGTCAACCATGTCTTCCTTTGGGAAAATATAAATACGATACCCTGGAATACTCTCGGGTGAAATGCTACAACGGGTTATCCGTCCGCTTGCGGATATTCTATTTATCATGACAAACCTTATAATTCATATCTAGTACTTGTTACTAGTTGTGGATTATTTGGTTAAATAGTGCAAGTGAACAATTCCATAACCCCCGGCGTCTCCCCGCGGTCGCGTGTTTCCCGCGTGACCGTAAGAGACGCCAACAAGCATTTCTGGCGCCGTTGCCGGGGAAGACATTGGTTAACAAGAATACAATGATTGTTCATGATTACACTTGATGTGGTTTAACCATTGCCCATGCAGGCTAACCTTGATCTGTTTTCTCTTTGATGTGAAAACAGGATAGTGTATGCGTGGATTCGACTTGCCGAAAAACTTCGTTGATAATCCCGAGTCTCTTGTGAGGAAGACTCGACACAGCGTCGTCGTCTCCCCTCAAGTACTCTCGACAAGTGAACCCGCATCTTCCGCGCCATCTACGTCAAACGTCATGGCTGAAAAGACCCTTCGTGAATACTCCGCGCCCACCGTCGCCAATGTGCCCATTGGACCCAACGTCGACGTTGGTGACGCCGGACTTAACATAAGGTCCAGCCTTATCACGATGGTGCAAGCCAGACCCTTTTGTGGGAAGGCTTCCGAGGACGCCAACTCTCATCTCCAACAATTCCTAGAGATATGCAACACGTCAGGCACGGGAGAAGGCAATCAAGATGCTATCAAGCTCCGTTTGTTTCCGCTCTCCCTCCTTGGGAAAGCGAAACAATGGTTCTATGCAAACCGCGCCAATATTGACACTTGGGACAAATGTTCTACGGCGTTCCTCGCTAAGTTCTTCCCGATGGGCAAAACCAATGCTCTTCGTGGAAGAATTGCAAGCTTCCAGCAAGCAACAAATGAATCCATTCCCGAGGCATGGGAAAGGCTCCAAGAATACACATCTGCCTGCCCACACCATGGGATGGAAGAATGGCTCATTCTTCAACACTTTTACAACGGGTTAACACCAACAGCCCGTGGACATATGGATGCCGCTGCTGGAGGAGCCTTCTTCTTCAAAACCGTTACTCAAGTAAAAGACCTTATAGAGAAGATGGTCTCCAATCAAGGGTGGAGCGATGATCGACTCCAAACACGCTCAAAAGGCATCCACCCTGTCAAGGAAGTGGACATGTTGTCCGCCAAACTTGACCTTCTCATGAAGCGTTTGGATGAACACACTTCAAGTGGTAGTGTTCGTGCATTGGACTCACACATGACGTGTGAGGAATGCGGGGATACGGGCCATATGGGGAAGAATTGCCCCCACACCCAAGAAGATGCGTTCTACATGAACAACAACAACGGGTATCGTCCAAACGGAGGTCAAGGATATAATCAAAATCAAAATAGAGGTAACAATTTTCCTGGTTTTTACAATAATCAGTCCTCTTTGAAAGATTTGGTTCTTGGCCAAGCTAAAATTAATGAATCAATCAACAAAAAGCTTGCTGCCAACGATAAAGTTTTAGAAAATATAAATTCACAGCTAGAAGGTTTTTCTTCCGCTTTCAAAAATCAGCTGAGTTTTAACAAAATGATAGAAACCCAACTTGCTCAGCTTGCTGCTCTTGTTCCTACCTCTAATTCTGGGAAGATCCCGGGGCAACCTGAGTCTTCTTTAGAAAATGTTAACGCGGTTACCACGAGGGGAGGAAAATCCACTCGGGACCCGCCATATCCTAACCATGCAGGTAACAAGGACAGGATTGAACAAGAAGAAGAAGACCCTTCTATCATCCAGAAAAAGAATGATGAACCAAAGGCAACCACTGGGAAAGAGGCACTGGAATTCCAAGACACTAGTTTCATGCCCTTCCCACACAGAAATAAGAAGCCGAAGGTGGATGAACAATTTGACCGTTTTGTGGAAGTCATCCAAAAGATTCATGTCAACGTGCCTTTGATGGACATGGTACAAGTACCCACATATGCACGTTACCTCAAAGACATCCTCAATAACAAGCGACCACTGCCCAAGACAGAGATGGTCAAGCTCACCGAAGAGTGTAGCGCGGCTATACTCAATCGGCTTCCAGAAAAGAAGAAAGACCCTGGTTGCCCCACCATATCATGCTCCATTGGGGCACATCACTTTGAACACGCCTTATGTGATCTTGGGGCAAGCGTCAGCGTTATGCCCAAAGAAGTCTTCGATCGATTGAGCTACACGGAGTTAACTCCTACACCAATGAGGCTACAGCTAGCGGACTCATCTGTCCGCTACCCCGCGGGAATAGCCGAAGACATTCCGGTGAAAATCCGTGGTAACTTCATTCCGGTGGACTTCGTGGTGCTAGAAATGGACATTGATAAAGAGACGCCCCTCATATTGGGACGTCCCTTCCTTAGCACCGCGAAGGCTCAAATTGATGTTGGGGCCGGAGAAATCCGTTTCTACATCAATGGGAAGGAGGAAAAGTTCGAATTTCAACCCCGAAAAGAACAATGCTCGATGATCAAGATCAAGTATGGGCCAAACCCCTCAAACATCAAAGAAGTTGAAGTGACCCCGAGAAAGACGGATAGTCTCATTGCTCTTTGGAAGCAAATTGACAAACGTGAGAACCCGTCATGGTACCAACCCAAGAAGCCCGCAACAACAAGGCCGAGGTTATGGGTCAAGAAATCGACCCCTCAAATTGAGAAGCCACCAACACAACCCAAGATCAAACAAATGTGGCAGGTAAAGAAGGTGCAGCCATCTTCATCCTCTTCTCCAAGGACGGCGCCGGCACCTCAAGAATGAAACGCATGGAGAAGTCCTTGCTCGCCGGACTTAAAATGGCGAAGCCCTGGCCGACAGGATAATCGGCATTATCATTTCTTTTGATTCCTTTTTGATTTTTCTTTTTCAAACCCACCACTTGCATTTAAAAAAAAAAACTTTAAAATCACCTTGCATATTTTATTTCACCACAAGAAATTCTTATTTCAATCGTTTGAATTTTTTTTCCGCCAGCATATTTGAAATTTTCATCTCGCCATGCATACAAAAATTAATCTCCAAAAATATTTGGTTCTTCAAAAACCTTTTCACTTTTTTGTGCAAAGTTTTGGAGTACCTCTGTACCATTACAATAACCTTTCCACATGTTGGGATTTTTCCGACACTTTTTCTCTTCTAGTTTCAATTTTTCCGAAAACCATTTGAATTTCGAGGCATGATTTTATTTGGAAATCTTTCTGAGCAATATTTCCGAGGATTTACTGGACATAGCAACCATGGTCAATCACTATTTGGCCGTTGGGGGCTGTGGGCCAAGAGGGGGAGCAAGTGGGCCCCACAGGGGGTCGGCCGACCCCACCAGGACAGGTCGGCCGACCTTGGCTAGCCGTTGCTGCCCCCCTGTCTTTTCCCAACGGTCACACTGCCCTTCCAACGTTCAAAAACGGCTACTTTGAGTCGTGTATAAATGGAGGTGGCCGGCCATTGCTCTCTCCCTCTCACACTCTCATTTTCACTCCTCATTCACTTCACTCCATTGCTCTCAAGTTTTCCATTGTGCTCACTCGAGTCCATGCCTCAAAGTTCTGCAGAAATATTTCTCTCCTAGTGTTTTCTCAGTTTGTGTTTTGTTTTTGGTTTGCTCGATTTTCCCGAGTTGCGATTTTCTTGCTCACAAGAACAACCGACGGTTTTACCGATTGGATTTTTTCTAACATAACCCGTTCGGAGCTTTTGTTCTTGTGTTCTTGCTCTCCTTGTGTGCAGCCTAGAACCAATCACATCCATCACCCTACTTTGCGCTTTTTGCACATGTGGATTGGCATCACTCTTTTTCCTAGGAGTGATATTAGAGTTGTGCGCGAGGATGAAATGAAAATTCTTTATGCTATGGTTGAGAAAATTAAGATTTCTCCTGTGCAATACATGATTCACCAATGGCTAGATAATTTTGGGATGATAGGACCTATCGAGTGCACTTCGTTGATTACACGTATCGCTGCAGGAGTAGGTGCTTTGCATGATGCTAATGTTGAATATATTGATACTCCTCGCATGCTCATAAACAAAGATTATCTTATTCGCGGACATACACTTAAGCGTGGTCCAAATGATTCCCTCATATTTTATTTTGTCGGGTATACAAACGAATTTCGGTTACCTAACCCGGATCTTCGCTTGTATACTTGCAAAAATCTAACCATTGAGCTCCAAGAAATAGAGAGTGCGCGCAGGAGTATTTCTTCTCGCAGGAGAACGCGCAGGTCAGATCAGCCATCGAGCTCCGAAGCACCCACACCGCAGCCCATGCCTCATAGTGCGCCGGGGCAAGGTCACGCCGGACTCTTTCCCGGTGCGTACCCAGTCCCGCCACCATATATGGCCGGCGGCTCGACGTGGCAAGACTCGGTACATGGCCCAAGGATGTTCACTCCGCAGCAGCAATGGGAGGAACACTCCTCCGACTCCGGTGCGACACCCATGGCCGGGAGACGTCATTCATTTTCTGCTCAAGGTTACTACTTTGAGCAAGAGATGAACAACCTCTCCGAGCAAATGGGAAGACTCGAGACCATGGCGGAAGACACTCAACACACGCTGAATCAACACGTCCTACAAACCCATCAGTGGCAAGAACGCACCGACACCCAGCTCACCAACCTCACCAACATGACGGAGCGGGGACAAGCCGATCTTTCGGCTTACTTTCGCCACATGGGGTTCGATCCACAAAACCCATGAGCAAGAACAAGCTTGGGGGGGAGACACCATGCCCCCCGCTAAGGTATCATGTATCGCAACTTGTATCCTTTTTTTGCTTGTTCTTGCTTCTCATATGAAAAACAAAATAAAAATAACAAAACTAAAAAGAACAAAAATAGTTAGTATAGTTTCTTTTTATGTGCTGTAAAAATGTTTCTTTTCCTTCTATGTTGAGATGATGAATAGTTGCTCTGCCGTATTTCTCTCTTGTGCCTATTTTATAACTTAGTACTCTCCAAGTTTTGAGTTTGTTGGCTGAAAAATACTTGCTTAGAACCTGAAACTTGTGGGTAGCATACACTTGCACTGAACCTAAGTTGTTGTGAGAGATGATATGGTAAAAAGAGCTGATGCAATCTTGTTCCAAGTTAAGCTTGAAAACTCCGGAGATTTTGTTTTCGAAAATCATAAAAATTTATAAGTTCCTCAGTGATGTTAATTTCCTACCAAAGCCATATGTAGTACTTCATGAAAAACCTTACATATGCTGCTTGTCATTTCATTGAGCTTTATCAAAATTGTGTGACCCTAGTGAGATGCTCTCCATACTCTCATGATCAAGATCACGTACACATTCCACCTCATATGCTATACTTCTACACCGGAAGTTAGCAACATGTCATGCCATCCACCAAAATAAAGACACTCCTCACAATATATCACCTCTCTTGAAATATCAAAATTAGGCATGGCTATGCAAAAGAAAGAAAGAAAATAAAGCTCACAAAAGATGAGCATGAAAAGAAAAAGAAAATTTATCTGCTCTCATTTTGAGCATGGAAAAAGAAAGAAGAAAAGATAGCCATGCCCCAAAATATAAAATAAAGAGAGGTGAACAAAAAGAGGAGTAGTCACTTACACCACCATCCACATATACACACTTGCACATCTTGATCGTTGATTGTATGGCTTGCTATCTCCGTGGATCCACTCTTTTGGTTTTGCAAAATATGAGTACAAGTATGCCTCTCTTCATATCCTACCTTGAGCTCCACAAAAAGCCTATTAGATGTAGGATGAGGCAACACACATGCCTTGGTGAGGAATAAAAAATACCACTTGAGCGATTCGAGAGTATCATTTGAGGAACTTGGTTTTATTTTTGAAAATCTTTTTGAAAACCTCCGGAGAATAAAAGCAAGACAAGGAATGAGAAAACAAATGCTCGTACACCGTTCTCTCTCTCAACCGCCCAAGGTGAAGTATAAAGCAAAAGCCCCATAAGGACTAAGGGAAGGGTGAGTTACCTTGGTCAACTTATTCAACTCAAGGATGAGTATCTTTGTTATACACTCGGTACCTTTGAGAAGTAGGCATTGTAGCAACTCCTGATCAACAACCTAAAGTCCTACTTCTTGCTCGGGACGAGCAAAGGGTAAGCTTGGGGGAGTTGTTGACGGTCGTTACGGACCAATTTCGACCGTCAACTAGCTCAATAAACAAGAAGGATTGGACACCTTTTACATGCACTTTATTTAAGAATAACCTAGTTCCACATGTACCTCTAGATTTCAGTGTGCAGGTGGAATAAGGGAGAAATCCAGGTGAACTCATGCCCCAAGGCGACGAATCAACACTTCTACACAACAACGTTCGCCGCGGGAATACAATTCCAAGACAAAAGGCCAAATCTCGTCAAAGTCCAACACAACTAAGGCCAAATGCACCTGGACCAGAGAAGTGGACCCAGAGGGGGAGCCACCTACCAAAGCCCAGCCCAGGAGGGGCCAGGCACAGGTCGGCCGACCCCCCCTGGCCAGGTCGGCCGACCTGGCAGGGTGGCCTCCTGGGCCCATCTTTCTATGGCGGTTTGTAACCGACCTCTGGAGGTCGGTTCCCCCTACATTAAATGCCACCGACCTCGGGAACCGCCTCAAAGTTGCCGACCTTCAAGGACTATATAAGGAGGGGTACCCCCCCTCCTTCCAAGACACACAATACACAAGGATCATTCCCTCCTCCTCACACTAGAGCTAGAGGCATTTCTAGGTAGTGCTAGGCTGAGTAGTGGGCTGCCCTATTGCTCCCAAAGTCTTGTGGAGAATTGGGTAGCGCTCTTGTATCCTTTTCCTTCTCTTTGTAAGACTTGTTATTTAATCTATGGAATACAAGTATTCATATAGTTGTTGTGAGCTTGCTAGTTCTATCATGATCTTGTATGATCGTTCGTTGTTCGTTCATGCTCGTTCATCGTTCGTTCTTCGTTCGTTCATACTCGATCATCGATTATTCTTGAACTTGCTTAATCGTTCATCGTTCGTCGCTCGTTCTTGAGCGACGAACGCTTATGCATGACTTAGTGCTAGCTTTGATCCCTTTTATCTAGTTTATGCTAGTTAGGCTAGTTGTTCTCTTGTTTAGGTATCGGGCTCATTGTCCTGCAAAGGTGCTCTAGATTTATCACCCCGTCGATCCGAAGGGTTGGGGGTGCCTCGAGGGATCTAGAGTCGTGGTTAGTAATGCCGGCATGGTGCCGGGGTAGTCTATCCACCCTTGGGTATGTGCGTGTCCCACGGTTTGTAGAGGTAGGTGGCAGGAAGTGACAGCCCTGTCCATCCAAAGGAACCCTCCACGTTCGGGCACGGCATAGGAGTACGTAAATAGGCCGGAGTCGCGAGGCAGACCTTGCGTATGCCGGATCTCCCGATGTTGTCTAGGCATTAGACGCTTGCTTGTGCTTGCATGACGCTAGATGATAGGTAGAGGTTGTGCACGCTTTATGAATGTTGTACCTTTGGAGTAGTAGCTCGCTAGTCTAACTTAGCATTGCTTAGGATTGTCTCTCGCCTTTTATTAGAGAGAGTGGAATGCCTTCGTGTGTGTCACACTATCCTTTATTATTAAACCTTACCCCTGCATTGGAATGTGGTTATATCATCTATCATTTGTAACACCATGAACATAAGTACTCTTGTCAACCATGTCTTCCTTTGGGAAAATATAAATACGATACCCTGGAATACTCTCGGGTGAAATGCTACAACGGGTTATCCGTCCGCTTGCGGATATTCTATTTATCATGACAAACCTTATAATTCATATCTAGTACTTGTTACTAGTTGTGGATTATTTGGTTAAATAGTGCAAGTGAACAATTCCATAACCCCCGGCGTCTCCCCGCGGTCGCGTGTTTCCCGCGTGACCGTAAGAGACGCCAACAACCAAAAACATTTATCATGGAGCCAGAACCTACAATCCTATCCTTCTCTGCTCCAAGGGGAGAGTTATTTGAGCCACCACCATCCTCCAAACCCATTTCCACATCCGGCTATATGATCGACCCCACCTTTATAACCATGGTACAAAGCCGACCCTTCTCTGGAACTGACCAAGAAAATCCATATCACCATCTGCGAGAGTTCGAGCAAGTGTGTTCGTGCGTCGTGATCCAAGGCATGGCACAAGAAACTTTGAAGTGGAAATTATTTCCTTTCTCCCTTCAAGAGAGAGCAAAACAATGGTACACCTATACCGTCGGGAACACGAGGGGGGATTGGGAAAAACTCCGAGATAAATTTTGCTTAGCCTTCTTTCCCTTATCCCGAATCGTTGCTCTCCGATTGGAAATCATGAATTTCTCGCAGAATGAGAAGGAGTCCATAGGTGCAGCCTGGGTTAGGTTTTCCTTGCTAACTCTTACTGGCCCAAACTTGTCTATCCCCGATCCCATGTTATTGCAACATTTCTATATGGGATTAGACAAGGAATCTGCCCTATATCTTGACATCACCGCTGGAGGGTCTTTTGCTTCCAAAACCCCGACCGAAGGAAGAAAGATCTTGGATCTGATCACAGAAAATAATTCCTTCAATCATCTTAGTGAGTCCCTCCAAGAGCGAGTCGTGTCAAGCATCGAGGAACCCTCAACATCCGAATCCATCCCTTCTTCTTCCACATCCCAAGATTCGCCTGTTGACCCACTTCCCGTACCAAGAACAGTGATGAAGGAAGAAGAAATTCATCCTCTTGACTTCCCGTTTGAATTCAAGGATGATCTCTTTGAAGGTTATGAAAACACCTCGAAGCATTCCCATCAAAAGAAACCACCAGCTCCTAGGCCTCCTCCTGATCCTTTTGAACGTGAGTTCCTTAGAGAAACCGTTCGGGAGTTGACCACCCTCATGAGTGAGGAATGGTTGAGAGAAGTTGAGCATTCCCCCGAGGTAATTCGGATTAACCAACCTTCTTCAATCATTCAATGCAACATAAGAGGAGTTACGGTCGATGTTCACTACAACCCCACTGTTGGTGCAAACCTAGTTTCTGATTCCTTTGCACATGAAATTCTTGGTGACAAACCTTTGATGCCAACAACCAAATCCTTCAAGAGCCCGTCTGGACATCTTCAAGAAGGACTTGGAGTTTTACAAAATGTGACCATTGGTCACAACAATCTTGAGGCCATCCTGGACTTCCTTGTCTTTGAGATCGATGAGTTTAATATTCTTATTGGGCATCCAATAGAGAAGCTTCTCTTTGATGCACCAACACTAGGAACCCTTGACATGAAACTTGGGAGAGAATCTTTTTCCATTCCGACCACCCGATCGAGAAATGCTTCGGCAGATAGTCCCCCCGAGGATGAGCTCATTGATGAGGAAGTGAGGGCTATCTATCCTATCGAGTCTCCTGAATCATTCCTAGACGAGTATGCTCATGATTTTATCCAAGAAAAGGCAGATCTAGAAGAACCTCTCGAGCTTCCTAACTTCAAAACACCATCAAAATCTCCAATTGAGCTCAAGCCCTTACCTCCCGGCTTACGCTATGCTTTTCTTCATGGCGATAAAGAGGCTCCCGTCATCATAAGTGACAAGCTCTCTGGAGACGAAACTGCTAGACTCATTGCCATTCTAGAAAAGCATAGATCCGTCCTGGGCTACTCTCTTCAAGACCTCAAGGGGATTAATCCCGCTCTCTGCACCCATCGCATCCCTACCGATCCTGATAACACACCATCTAGGGAGCCTCAAAGGAGGCTAAACAATGCGATGAGAGAGGTCGTCAAAAAAGAGGTCCTGAAACTCCTTCATGCTGGAATAATTTATCCTGTTCCGCATAGTGAGTGGGTTAGCCCCGTTCAGGTAGTGCCCAAGAAGGGAGGAATGACGGTCGTAAAAAATGATAAGGATGAGTTGATCCCTCAACGAACTGTCACGGGATGGAGAATGTGCATTGATTACAGAAAACTTAACAAGGCAACAAAGAAGGATCATTTTCCGTTGCCTTTCATTGATGAAATGTTAGAACGGTTGGCAAAGAATTCCTTCTTTTGTTTTCTTGATGGGTATTCTGGTTATCATCAAATCCCCATCCATCCCGATGATCAAAGCAAGACTACCTTCACTTGCCCTTATGGAACCTACGCCTTTCGGAGGATGTCTTTTGGGTTGTGCAATGCACCCGCCTCATTCCAAAGGTGCATGATGTCTATCTTTTCTGACATGATTGAGGAAATCATGGAAGTCTTCATGGATGATTTTTCTGTCTATGGGAAAACCTTTGATCATTGTCTTGAAAACCTAGACAAGGTCTTGCAACGATGCCAAGAGAAGGACCTGGTGCTTAACTGGGAAAAGTGCCACTTTATGGTCCGAGAGGGGATAGTTCTTGGACACCTTGTGTCCGAGAGAGGTGTGGAGGTGGACAAGGCTAAGATCGATGTTATAGAATAGCTGCCACCTCCAACCAACGTGAAAGGGGTCCGTAGCTTCTTGGGTCATGCAGGGTTCTATCGCCGTTTCATAAAAGACTTCTCTCACATCGCTAGACCCCTCACGAGCCTTTTAGCCAAGGAAGCTCTTTTTGAGTTTGATGATGAGTGCATGAAATCCTTCAATATCCTTAAGAAGGCACTCATATCAGCCCCTATCATACAACCCCCTGATTGGACGTTTCCCTTTGAGATAATGTGTGATGCTAGTGATTATGCCGTTGGGGCAGTCCTTGGCCAAACCAAAGATAAGAAGCATCATGCTATATCTTACGCTAGCAAAACCCTGACGGGAGCTCAATTGAATTATGCAACCACTGAAAAAGAGCTTCTTGCCATTGTTTTCGCTATCGATAAGTTTAGATCTTACTTAGTGGGAGCAAAGGTTATCGTCTACACCGATCATGCTGCTTTAAAATACTTGCTCACTAAGAAAGATGCTAAACCGCGCTTGCTACGATGGATTCTTCTGCTCCAAGAGTTTGATCTTGAAATAAGAGATAAGAAAGGAGTAGAAAATTCTGTGGCAGATCATCTGTCTCGTATGCAAGTCACTAACATGCAGGAACTACCAATCAATGATTTCCTGCGAGACGATATGCTTCTAAAGGTGACAGATACCAACCCCTGGTATGCAGACATTGTGAACTTCATTGTGACAGGTTATGTCCCACCAGGGGAAAACAAAAAAAAGTTGATCTATGAGAGTCGACGTCACCATTGGGATGACCCATACCTCTATAGAGTTTGTGCTGATGGCCAATTAAGAAGATGTGTGCCGACAGCCGAGGGCACCAAAATAATCGAAAAATGCCACGCCGCACCATATGGGGGACATTATGGTGCATTCCGAACACAGGCAAAGATTTGGCAAAGTGGTTTCTTCTGGCCAACTATGTATGAAGACTGCAAGGAATTTGTGAGAAGATGCAAGAGTTGCCAGAAAACTGGAGGCATCACAGCTCGCGATGCAATGCCCCTAACATACAATCTTCAAGTGGAACTGTTTGATGTATGGGGCATTGACTTCATGGGACCCTTCCCAAAGTCCCAAGGCTATGAGTATATATTGGTGGCAGTCGACTATGTGTCCAAGTGGGTGGAAGCAATGCCATGCACAGCCGCTGATTCCAAGCATGCCCGCAAGATGTTCCACGAGATCATCTACCCTCGTTTTGGAACACCAAGAATGGTGATAAGTGACGGAGGGTCTCATTTCAAAGATAAGACCTTCTGAAGCTTTCTCAGGGAGCTTGGAGCACAACACAACATTGCAACTCCATACCACCCCCAAACAAGTGGACAAGCAGAAACATCCAACAAACAGATCAAGAATATTCTGCAGAAAACTGTCAATGAAATGGGGAAGGCGTGGAAGTCAAGGCTACCCGATGCACTATGGGCATATAGAATGGCATACAAAACACCCATTGGCATGTCACCCTACCAACTCGTGTACGGGAAAACATGTCATCTACCCGTTGAGTTGGAACATAGGGCACATTGGGCCATTCGCAAATTCGACATGGACTTCCAAAAAGCCGGGAAGCATCGAAAACAACAAATATCCGAGCTGGAGGAAGCAAGAGATAAAGCATACCATAGTGCCAAGATCTACAAAGAAAGAACCAAGAGATGGCACGATAAGAGAATAAAAGTAAAGGAATTCAAGGCAGGGGGCAAGGTGCTACTCTTTAATTCTAGGGTCAAGTTGTTCGGGCATGGAAAACTTCGGAGTAAATGGGAAGGGCCATTCACCATCGTCGATGTTGCAACACATGGAGCAGTCACACTTCAAGATGATGGAGGTAACCTTTTTAAGGTGAATGGTCAACGCTTAAAAGTTTTCCTGGAGCCTAATAAAAACCTAGATGAGGAAGTAGATGTGATCGATTTAGTTGACTTCAATAACCCACCGTAGCTTCCTACCTTGATTCCCCCTTTAAAAAAAAAAATGTGTTAGGTGTTTTTACTTCTTTTTTTTTGCAAACATCTTTTGCACCTTTAGTTATTTTTGCTTTATTCAATAAATTTAGGCTCGCCGGCCTTTAACCCCGGTAGAGTCCTTTTGTGTTTCCACACTCTTTTGTTTGTTTTGAATAAATAGGCCAGGTACAAGAACAAGTGTGGGGGAGACCTCTTGTCCTTCATCAAGCACACATTTGAGATCTCCCACCAACATGATGCACAACATCGCACCAATCAACACGCAAAGGAGTGGAGCCATCGGGACAAGAAGACAAAGATCAATCCTATGACCCCTCTTGGCCTCCACTTCATCTAATGCGACGGTTTGCACATCCTATACCCTACTCTCCAATTCTTGAGTTGAAATAAATTTCTTGCATCATTCACTAAAATTTAACTCAATGATAAAACAAATCTTTTATCCCTCGACAAACATGCATGCTTCTGTTTGGTTGGCCTGCATATTCTTTATTCCTCGCTTTGCACACCTGTTGCTTGTGAACACCATTATCATAGGAACCCATGTTTATCTAAGTTGTTGGCGACTGTGATATGGTTGGATGATAGGAATCTTGCTTCTTCTGCAAAGAGTGCTTGGGATTTTTATCCTGAAAAATTTAAAATCAATAGCTTTGCACTCCTCAAGGGTCTTATATTCCTACCAGAGCCAAATAATGATCACATTGAAAACCCCTACAAAATACTGCTTGTTATTGCTTTGAGCTTTGTCAAATTATGTGACCCTTGTGAGATTCTTGTCATACTTTCCTGGTCGAGATCACGTACACATACACCACTACCACTACAAAACATGCTAACTTCGACACTGGAAGTTAGCAACATCCTTTCCATTCATCCATCCACCTAAATAAAACACTCCTTCATCTTTTGTTGATATCTCTCTTCAAATACTCTTGCAAAAGAGGCATGGCTATCGAAAAAAAAAAAGAGAGAGAGAAAGAGTTCATGAAAAAGAAAGAAAGAAAGAAAGAAAGCAAGAAAGAAAGTGTTAGTGCTCAAAAGCATGAAAAAAAAAGAGAGAGAAGAAAGAAAAGAAGCGATAGCCATGTTCTCAAACAAAATTCAAGCACGAGAGAGATATCATCACATCAAGGAGTATCCATCTCGTTCTATCTTCCACACACATATCCACACACATGCACATTCTTGATCAGATTGTATGGCTTGTTTTCTCTTTTGGATCCACTCTTTGACTTCGCAATATAAGTGATGCAAGTATGCTCCTTTTTATCCCTACCAAGCTCCACATAAAGCCTTACATAGAAGTAGTCTGAAAGGAGGCAAACACATTGCCTTGGTGAGGAATCATACACATTGAGCGAATTGAGAGAATCATTTGAGGAGTACAAGCTATGCTTTTACTTTGAAAATCTTTCAAAAACCCAAGTTACTCAGCAGAGGGGTATTGATGACTTGAATCAAGATCGTTCCATTCCTCAACCGCCCAAGATAGCATGTTAGCCACTTCAAAGTTCACAGGTGCAGGTATGGCTTGGAATAACTTGTATGCTAGCATCATACCATAGGAAGTCATGCTTTATCTTAATCTTCCACCTTCACTCGAGGACGAGCAAAGGCTCAAGTGTGGGGGTGTTGTTGACGGCCCTTAAGTACCACTTTTGACCGTCAATTACCTGCATAAAAGAAATAAAATGAACACCAAACATAGTGGTAGGAGTTTATTACTAACGATTTCCATGAGTGTTGGTGAATTTGTGAGTGCAGGTACATTTCATATCAAAAGGAGGGAATTCACATCAAGAAGGCCACAACACATCACTCCGAGAAAATCAGCACAGGCAGCCCAACAAGATATGGATCAAAAGTCATACAAAACTCAACCAACTTGGGCCAATGCACGAAGATCATTGAACAAGACATCAAGGAGGACCCCTCGGCCAAAGCCCAAGGCCAAATGGGCCAAGGGGGGGTCGGCCGACCTGCTACAGTGAGGTCGGCCGACCTGCTACAGTGGCCAATCTGGCCCATCTTTCTCTGGCTGGTCAACACCGCCTTCCTGATGTCGGTTCTGCCTGCATTTAATGCGTTGAGCGGTGCATTGAGGCGGTGGAGGCCCCCAAACCGACCTACTCAAGACTATAAATAGAGGGGTACCCCCTCCCCTCAAGAACACACAAGAAGGAGAGCCTCATTCCACTCCCAAGGGCCTAGAGCCCTTGTACACTAGTAGAGTAGGGAGAGAGTAGGGTAGGAGAGAAGGGTAGTTCTCCCTTTGTAAGGACTTGGCCCAAATCTTGTATCTTGGAGGATACTTATTTATAGTGAAGTGTTCTTCGTTCGTTCATCGTTCGTTCGTTGTTCATTCTTCGTTCATCGTTCGTTCGTCGTTCGTTCATCGTTCGTTCGTCATTCATCTTCATTAGAAGTAAGTACTCTCGATCTCCTTTGGATTGTATGTTTCTATTCTAGTATAAGTTCTTCCTTTACTTGCTTGCATGATCATCGTTCTATTCAAGTAAGCATTTAGAGGCAGAATTTATCTTTAGTCTTGTGAACTAGAATAGGTCTGGCAGCGAGGACTTGATTGCCTTGCTGTCACGTGACCTTGGGACTGGCATAGGGACTTAATAGCCCTGGTGTCACATGTCCTAGGAGAGGGTCGCCAGTAGGTGGTGACAGCCCTGCTGTGCTTAGTCCTTTCTGTTCTAGGGAATTGACTTCTTGGAATCGGTCTGGCAGCGAGGACTTAATTGCCTTGTTGTCACGTGACCCTAGGACTGGCCTAGGGACTTAATAGCCCTAGTGTCACGTGTCCTAGTAGGGGAGTTTGCCGGTAGGTGGTGATAGCCCTGCTGTGTCTACTCTTCCTTGTTCCAGATAGAACTTCATCCATAGGAATCCTCTCTACCCATACCTACCATCCTTCCTCGTGTCCTTGGACCAGCTAGACTAGTAGATAATTCCACTCCGTTCTCTTGGGATAATATAAATAACGATACCCTTGAATACTCACGGGTGAAGTGCTACAACGGTATTCTCCGTACGCTTGCGGATTTATCTGTGACGTTAAGAAATACCAACAGTGCCGATGCTTCTTCCGTCGTGGAAGTGGTGGAGCGGCAGGCCAGTTTTGTAAGTTGTTGTTTTAAAATCTTTAGCCTTGCTCCGTCGACACAAATTTTTTTATTAGCGGCGATAACGGTCATTGGCGTTTTGCAGGTAACCACCGGGATGGGCGTTTTGCGAGGAAAGTTGGCTGGCGCTAGAGCCGAGAATGTCGATGCTTCTGAACTTGCTCGCTTGCGCGAGGAAAATCAAAAGCTTGTTGAGCGGTGTCAAATCCTCGAGACCGGGAACTCTGATTATGAGAAAGAGGTCGCCAACATACGAAAAGCGAGCAAGGCGCTTCAGGACGAGGTGCTGAGCATGATGACCATCATCGATGGCTTGTGGACTGACCTGGACATAACTGAGAAGAAGCGTACCTCTGCTGTTTCTAAGGCCGCAGACTTGGAAGCAGCGAACCAGCAACTGGAGACTGCCGCCAATGCCTTTGCCCGGGAGTTTGCTGCCGGTGTGGCTGCTACTTTTGGCCATCTTGGCGATATTGTTAGCAAGTTTGGCGGGGAGCTGATTCCGCTTCCCGCTGAGGCAGACCGCATCCGGCCAGCCGCTTTTTTCACGTGGCTTAAGGGGGAGCTTGGCAACCTCCCAGATGTGTTTGATAATATCGGTACTTTCTCGGCGAAGGCGGCCTGTCATGCTATCTTGGACCTTCTGGAAAAGAAAGATTGCAAGCATTTTGTTGAGTTTGGGCGCCCTAGCTATGCTGATCATAATTTCGGCGGCGTCGACACCGGCAAAATGAGTGAACCTGTCCGGATTGTCTTGAACAGGTTTATGATGAAGTATTGGCGTACTCTTGGGGTGGAAGCTAGCCGAAAGTTCGCCGCAGAAAAACTTGCTGAGGTTTGCGATGGTTCTTACTACGATTTTGTGTTTTTACACTTGTCAATTTTTGTTGACGGATTTGCTTTGTTGTAGGTGAAGGGAGAGGTCGCGGGATCAAAGTCTGGTGTGTCTTCTGAAGGTCAGCAGCCGCTCAAACCCGGTGCGTCTTCGCCTGCGGAGAGTCTGGCCGCCAAAATTGCAAGGACTGAGGTGCGTTCGAGCGTCGCCAATACTGCTCCCTCTGTGGAGCAAACCAAAGCTGGTGAATCTGCTCATAAATTTGCCGCTGATGCTTCAACTGAAGAAACGATGCCGTCGACTGAGGGTGTCGCTAAAGATGCAGCCCCTGGCGCGGGAACTTCTACAGCCGAGGGTGCTGCTAAAACCGCGAAAGAGGTTTAGCTTTCTTAGGCTTTTTAGGGGAGAAAAGGGAGACTTTGGCTTGTAATATACTTTTTAATTACACTTTGAATGCACGCTGTAACAGGAATGGTTGGAGCGTAATGCTGTTCGACTTCATCCGTTGAAGTATGAACGCGATGGAATTCGCGTATCTGGGGAGTCTCACCTACAGTTTGTGTCGCGATTTCCGCGTGCTATTTTTTCCCCATTTTGGAGAGATTGCATGGCCCAGTATCGCGAAGGGAAGGAGCTTTTGACCGCTTCATCAGCGTCACGTTCTCTTCGTGCGCCAGATCTTGCGGTGAAAAGCGAGCCCCTGGAAATGATGGAGTTCGATCTGTACTTAGACTATTTCTGCTGCTCTAATGATGTGGGGGTTAACCCTGGTTGTGTAGTTCAATTGGACTTCGATGTGTAAAAAGTAGCTTCATTGTGAATCCGATTCCCTTTCGAAACGCTGTCGCTATTTTTGTAATTTGATCTGTGATGATTGCGACGTGCTGCGCGTCTAAAGTTTCTTTTATTCGCTAAAAAATTTCGTGGTGATTTGGTGTGTGATAGCCCCTTGCTCTTTTCTGGTCCTGTTCCGACCACCTAGGTACTGCGACGGTGGAGTGGCGAATTGCTCCGAGTGACGAACGTCATTCCCCTCCCCCCCCACTAGCAATTTGCGACGTAGCTACGTTGCAGTTTTAGGCCTTTGGTGGTCCTGTAAAACAGCGATGGTTATTGTTTTTCGCTTTTGTGTGCATCCCTTGGGATGAACGTCTCCTTGGAGGGTGATTGTTGCCTTTTCGGCGTTTTGGTTGTCTTAATGACTTCGAATAAAAGTAACTGCCAATTTGGCATGACTAAAGCCTATGCATATCGACTTTTTATGGATTGCACGGCTTAGGTGTTTGCGAAAGATTTTCGATATGGCGAAGCACTTTGACTTCGCATCAAGGAGGGAGAATTTTTGGGGAAATAGTGCCTTTTTATATTGATTAAAAAGGGTTACAGAGATGCTGCCTCGTTAAAAACCTCACCCCTTGTGAAAGGGTTCCCCCTGTGAGGAAAAGAGTACAGATCCCGGGATACATTTTTCTAGGAAAGCGGTAGAGTAAACCCTATTCTAGGAAATGGCGATGCTTATAACTGCACGCCAGCATTTCCGATTACATGCTATGGATAATACTTTTGAGGTTGTCCGCGTTCCATGAATGCGGCAGCTCCTGGCCTTCGCTGTCAGCAAGGCGGTATGATCCTGGATGGTTGCTCTTGATTATGATGTAAGACCCTTGCCATTTTTCGTTCAGCTTGCCGCTGCCTTCTGTTCTTGGTGTTCGCAAGAGGACTAAGTCTCCTTCCTTGAGCTCTCGAGGCATTACCTTCTTGTTTCGCCATTTTCTTGTTTCTTCTTGATATTTCTCAAGATTAGAAATCACCGCATTTTTGTCCAACTCTGATATGTCCTTGCTCACAGCTTGAAATTCGCTTGTTTGACTTGCTAGGCGCGCTCTCAAGCTTCGATGCTTTACTTCTTCCGGGGTCATTGCTTCTGCGCCAAATAATAACCTGAAAGGCGGGAATTGTGTTGTTCTAGAAACCGCGGTGTTTTGCGACCATACTACTCTGGGGAGTTCTTCAATCCACTTCCCTTTCTTTTGCCCAAGAAGATTTTTCTTGACCGCCTCAAAGATTTGCTTGTTCGAGTTTTCAACTGCGCTGTTTGATTTTGGGTGATACACTGATGCGAAGTTCACCTTGACGCCTAGGAAATGGCAGAATTCCCGAAACTCCTGGTTGTCGAATTGTTTGCCATTATCCACGGTTATTTCCTCTGGGACGCCATACCGGCAAATGATGTTTTGCCAGAAAAATTTCTGGACCGCTGCACTTGTGATGCCTACCAAGGGCTTGATTTCTATCCACTTGGTGAAATAGTCGAGGGCCACTAGTGCGTGGGTGTAGTTTCCATTTGCGGTGGGCAGAGGTCCCACTTGGTCGATTCCCCACCTTTGTAGGGCCAAACCAGCGCGATTAACTGAGTTAACTGCGACGGATTACTGATTTTGTTGCCGAATTTCTGACATGCTTCACATGTTTTGACTATATTCTCAGCATCTCTTATGGTGGTGGGCCAGTAGAAACCCTGTCAGAAGGCTTTGCTTACCAGAGACCGAACTCCGACATGAGTGCCGCATATGCCACTGTGAATCTCGTTGAGCAGCGCTATTCCTTGCTGCTCGCTTATGCATTCCAGGAGTGGGGTGCATGTTCCATATTTGAACAAGAACTCGTCGATGATCAGATAGTTTCTCGCCCTTTGCTTCATTCTCTTTGCCTCAAGTTCGTTTTTTGGCTTGTAAAACCCCTGGAGATACGCTGTTATTGGGGCTCGCCAATCTTGACTTTGTATCGCATTTACCATTTTTGACTCTTTTTCGATTGCCTTTACCGAAGAAATGCTGACTGTTTCAAAGAACACGTCTGACGGTAGAGGTTCTTTTTTTGCTGCAGCTTTGGCCAATTGGTCTGCATCGCTGTTGAGGCCTCTGTCGAAATACTCACAAGTGAACCCCCTGAAGTGCTTTTCTATGCTACGAACGAGGTCCAAATATTTGGCCAAATGTTCATCTCTGGCCTTGTAAGTTTTGTCGATGTGTCCCGCTAACACCTTGTAGTCTGTTTTGATGATGAGGTTTCTGACCCCAATGCTCTTAGTTTTCTGAGCGCCAGCAAGAGGCCTTCATATTCCGCGATGTTGTTTGTGCATTTGTCAGTGTCAGGGTCAAACTCTAACCTGACAGCATATCTGAGTTTCATTTTTGACGGAGACCGTAGAATAGCGGTGGCTCCGGCACCCAAGTGGCACCATGCTCCATCGCATTCCACTATCCAAGGTTCCTCGAATACGGGACCCTCTGTGTAAGAGCCGGGCTCTGTCCAATCTGCAATGAAATCTGCCAGGACCTGGGAATTGGCGGCGCTTCTGGACTCGAAGTCCACTACGTGCTCTGATAGTTCGAGGGCCAATTTTGCTATTCTGCCTTAGGCTTCTCTGTTGCGGAACATGTCATGCAACGGTTGGTTGGTTAGTACCTTGACCGTGTGTGCTTCGAAGTAGAGTCTTAGCTTTCTTGCAGCCATGACCACAGCGTACGCTATTTTCTCCAACTCTGAATAGAACACTTTCGATCCAGAGAGAGCTTCTGATACATAGTATACCGGTACTTGAATTTTCACTGCCTTATTTTCTTTCTTGGCTTCTTGCTCTTGGACCAGGGCTGCACATACCGCTGAGTGAGATGCTGAAACGTACATCAGAAGAACTTCGTCTTTTTTTGGGCTCGCAAAGGCGGTGAGTTCTTTCAGATATTCTTTTAGTTTGGCAAAAGCTCTGCTTTGTTCGGGTCCCCATTCAAAAATGCTTCGGATTTCTTAGGACTTTGAAGAAAGGAAGGCTTCTTTCAGTGGATCTTGAGATGAATCTATTTAGTGCCGCAATTCTTCCAGTGAGTTTTTGCACATCTTTTTGACACTGAGGTTCTCTCATGTTGGTAAGGGCCTTGATCTTGTCTGGGTTAGCCTCGATTCCTTTCAATGATACTAAGCAGCCGAGGACCTTCCCTTTCTTAATTCTGAAGACACATTTCTCTGGGTTGAGTTTGAGATTGGTGCTTCGCAGATTGGCGAAGGTTTCTGCAAATCGCTGATGTGATCTTGCTTCTTGACGCTTTTCACTACGAGTTCATCGACATATGATGAGAGATTCCTGCCTATTTGGTCGCCAAGCGCTTCTTCTGTCATTCTGCAGAAAGTTGGCCCGGCATTCTTCAACCCTTCTGGCATTCGGACGAAGCAATATGTTCCAAATGGCGTGATAAAACTTGTTTTTTCCTCATCTGGCATGTACATATATATTTGGTGATAGCCTGAGAAACAGTCTAACAGCGAAAGCAATTCCGATCCTGCCGCTGAATCGACGATGGTGTCGATTCTTGGGAGAGGGAAATCGTCTTTGGGGCAAGCTTTGTTTAAGTTGGTGAAATCTATGCATATCCTCCATATTTCGTTCTTCTTTTTCACTGGAACGGTGTTGGCTAACCATGTCGAGTACTTCACTTCTCTGATGACTTTTGCATCCAATAGTCGCTGCAGTTTCGCTTTTACCGCCTGCACTCTGTTATCGGACATTTTTCTGAGTTTTTGCTTTTTTGGCTTGGCGTTGCTGTCTATTCTGAGCTTGTGCTCAATGATATTCCTGCTGACTCCTTGTAGGTCGCTGGCGGACCATGTGAAAACGTCCTTGTTTTTCCTGAGAAATGCGATGAGCTCTTCTTCTTGTTCTTTTGGCATTCCTTCGGCGATGATGACCTCTTGGCCCGAGACACTTTTGGCATTCCTTCAGCGCTCTTTTGGTCTCGCCCATTGGTAATTGCTGGGTCTTCTTTATCCATTTGTTTCTCTAATTCTATTGGCTTATTGTGTCGCGCTTTTTCTGGTGAAGGGCGCACAACATGGACATTCGGATGCACGTACAAGTAATCACTAGTACAGATTTGCTGATTAATGACGATTTTACTGTAGATCCGTCACTATTTTGGGGTTTTTTCCACTTTTTGGCTAACTTTTATGACGTTTCGTCGTTTCGTCACTAAAAACGCCAAAACAGAGCCGTTTGGTGACGAAAAAGCGTCACTGTTGCCTTTCGGGCCCACTGGTCAGGTTGTTTATGACGAAAACTAAGCGTCACAACCGTTTATTCCAGGATTTCGCCCGCCCGCATCCTAGTCAGCACAAGAGCGAACCCACATATTCGTCATCGGAGGAGGGATTTCGCCCGTCCGCATCCTAGTCAGCACATGGTGGACCCACACATTCGTCACGGGAGGGGGGATTTCGCCCGCCCGCATCCTAGTCAGCATGTTGTGGACCCACACATCAGTAAGAATTCGTCCTTTGCTAGAGGATTTCCCGCATACGCATCCCAGTCAGCATAGCATGGACCCACACGTCATGCACAATTCGTCATTAATAAAATGGGGAAATATGCCCACACGCATCCTAGTCAGCACATGGCGTACCCACACGTCAGTCAAAATTCGTTCTTTGCTAGAGGATTTCCCGCACGCATCCTAGTCAGCACATGGCGGACCCACACGCATCCCAGTTAGCATATTTTGGCCCAACAAGTCAGGCATTATTCGTCATTAAAATTGTGCCCACGCATATCCTAATCAGCACATGGCGGACCCACACTCCCCGGTCAGCATATTGTGGACCCACACGTAAGGCAGTTTTCGTCATAAATGGGGAAATATGCCTACACGCATCCAAGTCGGCACATGGCGGACCCATACGCATGTCAGTCAGCACCACGTGGACCCACGCGTCAGGAACCATTCGTCATTAAAATGGGAAATATGCCCACACACATCCCAGTCAGCAAATTTTGGCCCCACACGTGAGGCAGTATTCGCCATTAAAATCATGCCTACGCACGTCAAAATAAAATAAAATTATGCCCACGCATATCCTAATCAGCACATGGCGGACCCACACGCATCCCAGTCACCATGTTGTGGATCCACACGTCAGACAGTGCTCGACATTAAAATGGGGAATTGAGCCCCGCATATCTTAATAAGCACAAGGCGGACCCACAAGCATCCTAGTCAGCACGTTGCGGACCCACATGTTGGGCAGTTATACTCCAGCCCAATTCAAATCTGGCTCACTGCCACTTTCCTCGGCCTGCACCGTGGCCCAAATATTTGGATGGAACTTTTTTCGTGCGGCCCGCCGATCCATAGCGATGGTCCCCGGTGCGTTATCGGATCGTGTTTTTGCTTGGGAAAATTTCATACGTGCCATGGCAAAATTGCATAGTCCCAAATATGCCACTGTCAGTGACACAGGTGGGTCCCACCAGTCACTGGAAGCCAATGGCATATACGGTCCCACCTGTCATAGGAGATGCATCCCCCTATGAAATTTGCGCCCGCTTGTTTGGGAAAATTTCTATGATGTATCAGTGACAAGTAGGACCTGATTGAATAAGAAACAGAGGACTTGATTACAATAGAATAAAAAAGGCTAAGCCATTGATGCCGTAGACGAAAACTCCCAAAGTGATGGATGGTCTGGATGCAAATAGCCTTCTTCTTCTTTCCCCTGTCTGTAGTTCGGTGCTCGTTTCTCCGCCTCTCATCCACGCCGCCGACCTCCCTCTCGCCTAACCACCTTTTCTGTCCTCCGGCCGTTGTAACCCAGGCACGAGAGAATGGAGATTCACCGCTGTCGTACCGTACAGATTCGGAACCCGGCCGCGTAACCCTAGCTCCAGCGTTTTGCCGCCATCGTGCTTCTCCGCCACGTTCCGCAACTCCGAGGTCAATTCCTGCTGCCGGTGATCTACGCTGGGTGGCTCCCTCATCGCCCTCTTCATCTTTTGCAGTGGTGAGAACCCGACTTATTTTTCCCTTTTTCTGAGCAATCCCCCAAGCTTTTTTTGAGCCACTATATTCAATTATTGTTAGAAAATCTGATACAAATGCTATTGAAAGTCCATACTTGTCATCGCTATATGCAATTTCATGGGATTTATTATCGATTGTTATCAAATGTCTTATATGATTAGTGTATGCTCACTCTCCGCCCCTGCTTCCTTGCAGTTCAGTGACAGATGGCTCGTACCAAGAATCTACGATCACATCAACATCCAAGATGGGGTGCTAATGTCCCTTTTGGGGTCCCTCAAGCCCAGACATCTGGTCCTCACACGAGGCAGAGGGCCCGATCCAGTAAACAGCAGACTGAGGTTATGACAGCTGGTGCCTTGGCCAATCAGCGTCCCGGTTATGCGCGTGCAGCAGGCAGGATTAGTTCTGTAAACAAGAGGCCTCGAACCGGCGGTGCCTTCAGAGGGTTATGCCAAGAAGCGGCGCCACTTACCTCACTCTACATTGTTACGCGATGTAGATGATGATTCTCCTGATGAGGACTGTTCTGAGGAAGAAGAAAAAAACATCAAGGAAAGCCCAAGTGATACCGGACAAGAAGTAAAAAAGCAGGCACTTGAAGGCGCTAAGGGACATGCCGGCTCATGAGTGGTTTGCACTGGACGATCGGTTGACTGATACTCATCGCAGTTTAATCGCAACCTGGCAAAAGAAGAAAATCAAGTTGTTTTGTCACAGGAAACTGGACTGGCCTGCTCTGAATAGAGCCTCGAGGGGTACCAACATCGAGGCATACTTTGACTGATTCCAGGGATTGAGTGAGCTAGTTTCAGAGCACAGCAAATATGTTGAAGATTGGGTCCAAATATTCTATGCTACAATCTACATTCCTTCTGAGCGAGGATGGATCGAATTCATCTTTGAGGGTCGTCGTTTACACATGTCTAGAGAAAAGCTAGCTGAGTATCTCGGAGTTGGAACTTACGAGGACAGTTGTATACATCAGAAAGTATATGGAGATGCATCACCTCCTCGCCGTCCTAGGATCGGTGGCAACAATTTCCCTACAGTCAAAAAGTTGGATGGCCTTTTTACAGTGCCCCTATCAGAATGTGACACAGGATCACGTGAAACTAGATATCTTAACCCAGTGGCGAAGGTGGTTCACGAAGCACTGAGGAGGACCTTGTTACCACGGCACGGCCATGCTGACAAGATGAGTAGTCTACAGCAATGGCTCCTTATTCACATCATGGATGGTGAACAGTTCGACATTGTGGACTTTTTACTTTGTGAGATCGAGGATGTCATCACTGATGGGTTAGGTTGTTCCCGACAGCAGCCGTACGCTCACTTCATCTCGTACATTCTAAGTCAGATTAACTATCCAAAGTACATGAAAAAGTACAAGACGGAGTCGTTAGATTTCCAACCATACAATCCGGCTAAACCAGACGACATACGCCGTGGCATTAGGAAAGCTCTGGATGTGAAAGATTATTTGCCGGATGTTCCTGAACCTGAAGACCATAAGGAAAATTTTGTAGAGAAAACATTTTCGATGGATGTGAACAATGCGACAATTTTGTAGAGGAGGCAGGCAGTGAATTGATCCAGCATGATTAGGAAAGTCGCCAAATGGATCGCAACGTGGAAAATTTTGAGAAACAAAGTGATCATGTTGAAAGTCAGAATCATCGCATATTGTTGTTTGGCACGGAGATGATTGAAAAGATTCCGCAACAACAACCTTGGCATACCAATGCAAACTCAAGAGACCTTAGAGTTCTAGCGACTGCGGTGGACACATCAGATTGTGATGTTTCCTCTTCTCGAGAGGAGGTGAATCAGGTGATATCAGTCATGCCACAGAGCTCTTCTCCAACTGTGGGGGTGATAGCACCTGTTGATCCGGGTGCTTATCTTAACAGGTTACTCGTTGATGATTCTTCCAAGGTAAAATAGCTATTGACTCAGAGACAAAAAACTGGACTGATACATTAGTCGTTTATTTCTTATTTTCGAGATACTGGATAATTTTTATTTGATGGCAAAGTAATTGAATTTTTTAAATGATTGTCAGATTTTGCCTGGCCTTTGTGATCAGAATCTATCAGATGACGAATTACTTCAGTCGTGGTTGAGCTAACCATTGGCAGCTTCCTAGTCCTGGGGGAAAGGAATATGTGTGAGAACGGGTTTTTTGGATTTGTGGACACCGTTGGTGATGACGCGTTTCATGGCGGCAAAGTTTTGTATAATTTTGAATTCATCTCTCAGCCAAGGTTTTGTAACCTGAACAGTGCGCTATGATGATAATCATGATATGCTTTTGTAATGAACATGTGCATTGCTACTAGTTTGTGGACTCTCCAGCGTCTGGGTGGACCTTTTTATAGTCGCAATAAGCCTCACGACACTTCCCCCTGATGCAAGAATGCAGGCACGGGACAATCCCGTGATGCGAGAATGCAGTCACGGGATACTACTGGATCTGAACGAGAATGCAAGCACGGGACAATCCCCGGTTGCGAGAACCCCAGGCCGGGACAATCCCGGGTTGTGTGTGTACTGCCCGACACGTTCCATGGCCGCAAAGGTCTACAATTTTGTTTCACCATCATCGTTTCCTTGACCGGCCATCGGGAAGTAGTCGTACACATGTTGAAGCGGAAGTAGTCGATGTGTGTTCTTTCTCATCCCGCAGCATGGTATTTATAGGCTCTTGTAAACACCTTACGGGAAGGAGAAAACCAAAAGGCTTGTACCTGTAGCAATTACTCATTTAATTGCTTTAACTTTGCATGCATATAATCGATGGGAGGTGAAAAACCAGAAGGCAAGCAACGCCACCAGCACAAACGCATTTTCCCACCACCATTAACACAAACGCATTTTCCCACCATCATTAACACAAAACCATGCATGGTTAATTTACACAATAATTCTTCCGTTTACATGGTTAATTTACACAATAATTCTTCCGTTTACATGCATTAAATTGAGCCTTTGGAATGTCTGATTTATTGGGCCACTTCCCATAAATCCGACACTCGGCGTGCCGCTCGGAACCGGCATGGAAGTGTTAGCTCCCATGCTCGAGTGCTATATTCCATCCCTACGAGATATCCAGAAATCCACATTGAGTGATTTGGTGGTGGCCATTTCGCCTGTGTGTCAGCTTCTCTGTACGAGAAGTTTGCAATGACCTAACCAAGGATTGCCCGCCGAGTGTAAAGACACTGAAGAGTGAGGTAGACACATGATTTGAGGAGCAAGGATTGTCCGGGGGCGGGAAGGGTGCGCATTGCTACTAGTTTGTGATGCTCCATTGTCTGAGTGGACCTTTTTATAGTCGCAGTAAGCCTCACGACACCTCCCTCTGATGCGAGAACGCAGACATGGACAATCCCTTGTTGTAGGTGTGTAAACACAATGGTCCACACACTCCAAGTTTTGTTTCAGCTCGCGCTACCCCTTGGATCAGAACGAGAATGCAGGCAGGGACATTCCCCTGATGCGAGAATGCAGGCCCGGGACAATCTATGATCAGAACGAGAAAGCAAGAACGGGACAATCCCAGGTTGCGAGAACCCCAGGCCTTGTTGTAGGTGTGTAAACCCCAGGCCAGTGGCGAAGTCGGGACTGAAGCGGAAGCATGAAGGTATTTGTTTTCCTTGTTTCGTAGGCACAAGTGAAACACTTGATACTCGTTTAGGTCGTCTGTGATTGTTTGTGGGATGCGGTGAGTGTTGTGCAATGCTGAGTTCATAAGTATGTAGCTTGGGTTCATTTTGTTGAGCTCCAGATCTAGAAAAAATTACGGATCTGGAGCGGCGATCTGTGGTTGCCTGATGTAGCCACTTTGATGTTGTTTTGGACTTAAAAACATAGGTTAAATTACTTCATTGCAACCATGATGATAATCTGTATTTACTTGAGTAGTATACTATTATTTTAAGCTTATTACCCAAAGAGTACAGATCTAAACCTGATGATTATGCTTATGTACTCATCAAAATGCACTGCAACCCTAAATAAAGCTTATTGCACAGTACAGGTATATACTTTAATTACATTCATTTGACTTCGCTTCTATTTACATGTGAAAGGAACAACAATTAAAGGAGACCTACCAGCCGGAGACCTGTTAGAGATGCAGTCAAGCCTCTTCCAGAAGGTATCACAACGTCAAATTGCATCAATTTTATATCTTATGAACACTGTTAATGGCTTCTTTCAATGTAAAGCATACTCTATCAGATCACCTCATCTTACCATAATACACCATGTGCAGGAAAAGTGTGTGACAATGCAACAGAAGAGTGAGGAGGTCGAATCGACAGGGTCTCAGTGCTACATCTCTGTGGTAAAATGCTAAAGGAACGTTGCCTCAGATAACCAATCACGAAAGTTCCATTTCGTTTGTCGTTGCAAGCTTACCGTTTACATTTTTGTTCGTATCTTTCCAGAAGAAAGAAATGCAACGGGCTGCGGAGGTGACCGGATCTGACACTTTTGATGGTAACTAGGAACCTTTCGTAAGTCCTTGTCCCATACTCCTATTTTATCTCATCTTGCACATTTGGTACACTTCAGGCAGTCTTAGTACATGATTGCAATCTGAGTTGACCCTCTTTATTTGCCAGGATGTTGATAAGTTACCCTCCATCATGCGCTTCGACCGTTTAATCTAAGAGTGGGCAACGTTGCAGGAGGAGTTAAAAGAAGTAGCTACAGCAATGGAATCTAATTGCGATGAGATTGAACGGATGAACAACCATTACCTTGCCGGGAGGCGGAGGATGGAGAAGCAAACTAAAGCTGCCAATGCCCACTTGAAGGAACTGCTGAAGCTCCGTCACCGGTGACTGGAGTCCTGGACAAACAGTATACTGAAATCTTAAGTATACTCTCCTTACCCTTTGGTCGTGCGATGGATGTAATTTTGTTAGTTGTTATTTGGGATTATGCCTCACGGTACATGTTTATGAATCGTCAACTAGAAGCTTGCATATATATTCTGTCATTTCTGTTCTGTCATCTGTGTAACATCAATTCCAATATAAATGAGTTTTGGGATTGTAATTGGACAAAGAAATAGGCCAACAGCAAAATGGCAACCCGCCCCAGCTGCTGTATGAACGGAATCAAATTACGTGTATGTGCTATAAACACAACAGCCCAATAATACGCTGGGCTTGAAACAAAATGTGATGAAATACGCACTGATATGCGGGCCCGGCCCTTTGAAGCCCAT
The DNA here is from genome assembly GCA_007726485.1 of Eragrostis curvula. NCBI lineage: Eukaryota > Viridiplantae > Streptophyta > Magnoliopsida > Poales > Poaceae > Eragrostis > Eragrostis curvula. The sequence goes on from RWGY01000031.1 coordinate 9,224,250, forward strand.
TACTAAACAGTAACAAACGGCATGTAAGGACCGTGTGACCGATAGGGGAGGGTGAATCGGGCACACCATGAATTAATACTTTTTGCGCTTCTAGCTACTTAAACTAATTGCATAAGTAAATGATACATAACAAGATAATACATGTGCACTAAGTGTGTGTAATCAAGCTAGGATAACCATGTGCTAGGACTTGTACATTGTTGGCGTTCCTTACGGTACACCGATATTTGGATTAAAGAGTCTTGCAATGATATTGCCAAATAGTCCACCACTAGCAATGAATGCTAGAGATGTCCTATCGGCATTCACAGATAAGAAGATCCGCAAGCGCACGGATAACCCGTTGTAGCATTTCACCCAGGAGTATTCCGGGGTATCGTGATTTATATTCTCCCAAAGGAAGACATGGTCAACAGTAGTACTTATGCTCAAGAGGTTACAATGATAGACAAACCCGCAGTCCAATGCAGGGGTAAGTGATAAAGATATATAATGGATAGTGTGAAACACACAGAGGATTCCACTCTCAGATAAAAGGCGAGATGCAAGTCTAGGCAGAAGCTAAACTAACTAACGGGTGCTACACCTAATGTACGTTACCAGATAGCATACTAGGATTCTACCTACGTCAGGCTTACACTAGTGAGAGCTAAGAGCTTATGGCTAGAGATCATCAGGAGGTCCGGTATAGGCCTGGTCTGCCAGGCCACGCCGGCCTTTTGTATAAACTCCTATGCCATACCCGAACGTGGAGGATTACAGCAGGGTGGACAGGGCTGTCACCACTTGCCACCTACCTCTACAAACCGTGGGGCACATGCACAAACAAGGATGGAAAGGGAACCTAGCACCATGCTAGCGTCACTCGCCATAACCCTGGATCCCTCGAGGCACCCCGCAGGGCGATAAACCCAGAGCTTCCCTTTCGGGACAATGAACCCGATATCTAGTCACAAACAGCTAGCCAAACTAGTCTAAACCAGTCAAGGATCAAATCTAGTACTACGCTATGCATAAGCGTTCATCGCTCAAGAACGAGCGATGAACGAAGAATGATTAAGAACGATCATCTATAATCGGTGATCGAGTATGAACGAACGAAGAACGCCCGATGAATGCCCACGAACGTTCATCGATGAACGATGAACGAACGATGAACGAACATGAACGAACGACGAACGATCATCCAAGAACACAACTAGATTAAGGATGAACAACATAACCACACAACTACTAAATGGTAAACGATGAATCATTGATAAAGAATCAAGTCTTACAAGAGAGGGATACAAGAACATACCCAACTCTCCAAGGGACTTGGGAGCACAAGGGCAGCCCACTACTTAGCCTAACTCTACCTAAACAGCCTCTAGCTCTAAGGTGAGGAGGAGGAGGGAATGAGCCTCAAGTGGTGCGTGTTCTCTAGGAGGGGGGTACCCCTTTATTTATAGGCTTGGAGGTCGGTTCCTGGAGGCGGTTCCTGAGGTCGGTGGCATTAATTGCAGGTGGAACCGACCTCCAGAAGTCGGTTTGCAACCGCCATAGAAAGATGGGCCCAGGGGGGCTCCACCACAGGTCGGCCGACCTGGCTAGGGGGGTCGGCCGACCTGGGCCTGGCCCCTCCTGGGCTGGGCTTTGGCAGGTGGCTCCCCTCTGGCCTGTAGTCTTCTGATCCAGGTGATTTGGCCTTCAGATACGGAGTTTGGTAAGGATTTGGCCTTTTATCTTGGAGTTGCATTCCCGCGGCAAATCGTCGGTTTATGGAAGTGTTGGATTTGTTGCCTTGGGACATGGATACACCTGGATATTCCCTGTTTTCGACCTGCACACTTACAACTAGAGGTACATGTGGAAATAGGTTATTCATAAATAAAATGCAAGCAAGGAGTGCCTTTTCTTCCTTATTCATTGAGCTATGTGACGGTCGAAAGTATGATATAACGACCGTCAACAAACTCCCCCAAGCTGACCTCTTGCTCGTCCCAAGCAAAGGGGTGTGACTTTAGATTGTTGATCAGGAGTTGCTACCATGTTTCATATCTCGAATGTACCATGTGCACAACAAAATACTCTCCTTTGTATGAAAAAGTTGGCATGGTAACTCACCCTTCCCCTTACTCCTTATGGGGCTTATGACTTTTCTCCTTGTCTTGGGTGGTTGAGAGATAGAATGGTTGTAACAGAGCATCATTCTCAAGTCCTAAGTTTGACTCTTATTCTCCAGAAGTTTTGAAAGATTTTTCAAATAAAAGCAAAGTTCCTCAAATGATACTCTCGAATCACTCAATGTGTATGTTCCTCACCAAGGCATTGTGTTGCCTGTATCATCCTACTTCTAAAAGGCTTGGAATGTGGAGCTTGGTAGGGATGATGTAAGGCATACTTGCATCACACATATTGCTGAACCAAAAGAGTGGATCCATGGAGAATGCAAGTCATACAACCTTGATCAAGATGTGCATGTGTGTATATGGTGGGTGGTGAGGTGGAAGTGGTACTCCTTTTTGGTGTCATCTTCTTTCTCTCTCTTTTGAAATTTATGAGGAGGACATGGCTATCTTTTCTTTCTTTCTTTCTTTCTTTTTCTTCCCCTTTTCTTTTTCTTGCTCTACTTTGTGTGTGCAGGGTTATATTCTTTTTCTTTTGCATAGCCATGTCTCCAAAGATATTTTTGAGAGAGAAAGGTGACAAAGGTTTTTGGAGTTTTTATTTGGTGGATGGAGTGGTGAAAATTGCTTAACTTCCAGTGTAGAAGTTTAGCATGCGAGGTGGAGTGTACGTGATCTTGATCAAGAGAGTATGACAAGTATCTCACTAGGGTCACACAATTTGATAAGCTCATGCAATGACAAGCAGCATATGTGGAAAGGTTTGCAGTATATGACAACAATAGGCTTTGGTAGGAATTTTTGATCATTGAGGAACTTTATCATTTTTGTATTTTGTAAAAGAAAAGACTCCGGAGTTAAGTCGCACTCATGGACAAGATCATAGCAGCCCTATTTGTACCATATCATAACTCCCAACAATTTAGACTTGGATCAAGTACTATGCTACCCACAAGTTTCAAGTTCTAAGCAAGCACACTAGCCCAAAATCTCAAAACTAGGGAGAGTACTAAGTTGTAAACTAGGTACAAACAAGAGATAAAACAGAGCACTATTCATCATCTCAACATAGGGAAGACTAGACACTCT
>RWGY01000031.1:9228446-9360642 GCA_007726485.1 Eragrostis curvula
GGAATTAGATAAATTCCTGACATTTGGCTGCTTAAGAACATTGTGCCTTGACCGGTGTTTTGGAAGTGAGCGTGGTGCACACACAATTGAGGTTCTTGGAAGATTGCTGAAGAAGTCCCCTAATTTGGAGAAGCTTACTCTGAAAAATTTCCGGGTAGAGTACTTAACTTTTTTTCTCTTAACAAATGAGTATGTGTCTTGTATATGCAACTTGCCTCACATGATTCTGTACTATTGAAAGTACTCAGAGAATATGGCAAAAGATCAACCGGCCCAGGTTTAAAACTCTATGCCTTTCTTTTCTCATGTTGGATAGACTGACCTTCCAAGTTCTAAATCCATCTATTTCAGTTCACCATCTGGACTTTTGTTATTGGACTGTATTAACTATTACAATTGCAATATGGTATTTAGTTACTTGTGTTGACTGGTTGGCTATTAGGTTATGTTATCGACACGAATACTATACAACTATGCTATAAAGTTGCTCTCTTTTCTGTCTCTGATTACTGATTAGCAGCATTGTTTGTGTTTTTTTACAATGAAATATCTTCACCTGTTTTGGACACTCTTCATGCTACTGATAAGCTGTTATATAGGCTAGTTGCCTTCTTTTTTTTAACACACATGAGCACTGGTGCCAAATCATTTGATAGAAGATATAAAAGTTGCAAGCACAACACTGAGTGACAAATTTAAAACAATGAAACAAGCGCTCTACTTAATGAAACAAAAATGACCGACATTAGTACTAGGAACAAAGGCTAGACTAACCAAGCACCACATGCACATCTTGGGTGGCACCAGACACATACTGACAAGGATTATCATGGAGCATGCTAGGGAGTATCACAGTTTGCACGAGATATCATAAAATATCACTAATCACAATATTCCACAGTCCACACTTCATCTGTACCAACTGCAGAGGAATTAGGTCATGCAGACAACTGAACATACAAGTTCCTATTAAACTTTTCTTGGAACATGTCATGTTTAAGTTTCCATACCAGATTGCTCAAGTACACTACAAAGATCACCTACGTTGGAAAGTGTCTTAAGTATGTTCTGCTTGTCTCCTTTGGGTTTAGAATTCTTTAGCTTAATGTTCTGAGAACTGTGATCAACTGGTCTCGCTTTTTTCTTGTCTCATTGTCAGCTATGCTATCTGAAGTGTTTGGATGACCTGTTTATTTCTTTCCAGCAATTAAATTAACAATGTAACTTGCTTTATTGGTGGATGTAACATGATGTTTCTTATCGTGTGCACGTCATTCTGCTCACCCCCCTTTGTAAATAATAACTACACCTTGCCAACTTCTTTATTTTTACTAAATATTATACGAGTATTGAAGTGATCTTCGTACCAAAAGTAAGGTACTTCAATTGTGCTAGCTGTTTAATTTGTGCAACTACAACTAATTTTTTTATATATACTTAAGTTCTCTGTACAGGTAATTGCCGTTGATATCTTAACAACTTGTGCCTCGGTTTCAGGTAGCACCAGTTGCAGGATCAATTGAATTTCCTGTGCTTAAAAATCTCAGAACCTTATTACTCGATAGATGCGATCTGCGTGACAACTACCGGTTATTGCGTCACTGTCTGCGGAACTCTGCTAGTTTGGAGAGGCTCACCATACGGCTATGCGAGGTATTTCATCTCTCATAGTGCTGCAGCTCTGGCTTTAGCTTGCTATGGGTAACATGCAATTCCTTTCTGGCGAAAACAGGCCCCAGCAGTTTCCACTGGAGGGAAAGGAAGAACCAAGTCAAAGAAGATGTATTCTCATTTTCAGAATCTCATGCGCTTCCAATGCCAGAAGTTTAAACATACTAAAGTCATATACAAAGAGGGTGGCGAAATTCAGGGACTGGTTGGTTTTTTTTCTGGGTATCTCAGATTGTGCACCCAAGAATACTATAACGCTCACCAAGTATGAAGAAGTGTCGGATGATGAAGATCAGAAGACGTGGCGTAACCATCAGCCTGACGCTGGCTAGTCTTCTCAGTTTTCTGGTTTTGGGTGGAAGTGGAGACATAGACTATTTTTCAGACGTAATGTGTCTGTTGAATGTAATGGCAACGAACCTATTACTGATCGTAGTGGGCGTGCTGCATGATATTGTAGTGTCCGTTGGCACCAGAGCACTTCAACTGTATACTGATTCTGTTTTCTGAATTGCGCCCCTATTGGGATCCTTTGTTCTACACTTGGTTCTTGGAAAGGGTCATCAGCCTTTTGTGGTGTTCGCCAATGGTGGAATTTTCTTCCCGCTCTTACTTCTGTGAATTAAGAAAGTCTAGTTTTAGTAATCGACCAATTTATCTGATAAATGCACTGCTGATCACGAGGGCTTTTTTTCATCTACTAAGAGCGCTGTTGGCTGGAGCGTAGTCAGTGTTCAGCAAGCTTTCCGTAACCTCTGAGCTACAAAACTGGAACTTGTTTTACTGTTCTCAAAGTTCGAGAGAGAGGGAAAACGAGTTCTCACGGGTCACGGCGCTGTCAAAACTGAAAATCTGAACTTGCGCCCACAAATGTGCTGACTCACTCACCGGTCCTGTCGTACGGCGTGCCGCCCGTCTCCTCCTTGCGGTCCACGTTGAGCTCTTGCACCGCCACCGACCAGCTCGCTCGCTTGGATGAGCCATATATGCTGACCACTTCGCCGTTGCGCGACGTAGAGCATCCATCTTTAGCTGGTCCGTCTATTGCCTGTCCCGCCTGCACAGCACTCGCGAAGTAATACCAGAGCAGAGCAGATGGGAGACGGGGACGTGCACGTGAGTGGGATGGGAGCAAAGGCGCGCTCGACAATAGATCCCTTTGATCTCAAGAAAAGAAAAGACCGTGTCAAAAAAAAAGAAGAAACAAGACAATAGATTCCTTTGCTGCAAGAGCAAGCCCAATAATTTAGACAAACACTTGTCTTGTAGCCTAGTCACTAGGGACACAATAACTTGTCTCATACTTGTCTGTATCAGTCTTTATATATTTTTCTATTGCTGAGAGACCCACTGGCATACAGGGTAGCGGAGCATGTTTACTCCTCTCTCTCACACACCATGCTTATGTGGGCCCGCGTGCATGGGCTGGCGACGGTCGCGGCAGCCAGCGCCGAACCATCATCTCTCTCCTCACTTTTCTGTTCTGTGTCAGAAAAAACAATCGATTGCTTGGCGTTCAGCCCATTGTTGGGCTTGCTCTAATGTAACATCTGGGATGTGTAGTCAGTATTGCAATATGGGCTGTCATGCCATCCAAATCAGGCCCACGGCCCAAGCCGGAGAACAGCGCACGTATAAAGCATCGGCAACCAGCTACGGGAGACAGATCAGAATATTCAGAAACAGAGTTTGGGTTTCATCCCCTTCCTCCGTCGTCTTCCTCACGGAGGAGAGATTCCGGCGAGCTCGTCGTCCGCTTCGCTCGACGGCGACGCCCTGTCCACGTGCTCACGTCCCGGTATAGCTCGTCGGCGGCCACGGGTCGTGACAGTTGGTATTCAGAGCCTTATCCCCCTTGGCTGGTGGGTGTGTGTGGTGTGGTCCGATTTGGAGGCGTGTCCATGGCGGCGGCGGTCGAGGTGTCGTCGGAGAGGGTGAAGGGAACGGTCAGGTGGTTCAACGCCACCAAGGGGTCTGGATTCGTCATCCCCGACTACGGCAACGAGCTCATCTTCTTCCACCTGTCCTCCCTCAAGTCCGACGGCTTCCACACCCTCAACGTCGGCGACATTGTTGAGTTCGTGGTCATCACAGACAGGTACGGGATCTCCAAGGCCGTCGATGTCACTGCTCCCGGCGGTGGCGACCTCGCGGGTGGCTTCCATGCCGACGGAGGCGATGGCGGGGACGGGGACCTTGGCTATGGTGGCGGCGGCAGATACGGCGGCAACGGCAGTCGCGACTGCTGCGTCGGTGACGGCTACGGCGGCGGCGACAGTATCTGCTACACCGGCCGGGAGGTTGCTGCTCTCCCGGTAGTGTTTGAAGGTACTGCCCTTAAGGTGCTCGATGGAATGCCTCTTGGGAAGGTGATCTGGGATGAGGAGTTTGGGAATGGCCTCGATTTGGATGGTGGATTGTTGCACCAGTTAGCCATGGGTGCAGATTATGTGATTGAGGAGGAGACGATAGCAGTTTCAGACGAGCAGGATATACATGTGGCTGTATCCTTGTCTGAGAGCACACCCACTGTGTTTGATGAAATGTCTTCTTCAGATGTGTTGTGGGATGATATGTCAACAAATCAGGTCACCCACGATGGATTATTGCAGCAGATAGCACAGGTTGAGGAATGCCCAGATGATGAGAAGTTAGAAGAAATTGCAGAGATGGATGCTCCAGCTAGCACGGGGCAGGAATGTGGTTTCTGCTATGATTCAGTGGAGCAATTAGCTCAGGGTGGAGAGGAGAGGAAGTCAACCGTTGGGTCATGTGACAACGTTCTCACTCATGACTATGGAGGAGTTGTTTATGCAATGTGTAATTTGGAGGTCGAAGACGACACACTGTTGGAAATGGGGCAGCCATACCAGAAACCATCAACAAACATTGCACAGTCAGTGGTCAGTAATTTGTCTCTCTCACCATTGAACAAACACGTGGTTCTTGAGAATCAAAACTGGCATTTAGATGGTTTCAGTCCATGGAGTTCAAGGTCTCCACTTGTGCTTAAGGTGATGCCAGCATGGTGCTATGGGGAATTTAGTTGTCAGCATTGCCCTGAATTATATATGGCTACTATCAGGATATGGGATCCAGGAGTTCTTGAGGTTGCTTACAGGAGCCTGTACATTTCTGTCAGGCAATTGGATCCGGGGATTCTGGGGTATGCTGCAGCAAATGCATACGAAATTTCGTGCTCAGTTCAACTACATGTTCAGAGTTCAGGAGAAAGAGTGCTGTTCGAAATGTTCAGGATGGCTAGAAGAAAATGGGACTCATCTATTCTCAGGCCTAATATGCATGTAAATTCAGATATGGCCGCGATCTTATTCGTGAGGAATTCAAGATGCTCATTCTTGCAACTGAACTGGTGTATGCTGGACAAGGAGTGCAGAGAGCTATGCCATTTCAGAAGTGATTGCAATACAGTCTAGGCTGCATACACGGACAGTCATTGCCAAATGGCCTTACACAATGTTGACTACCTAGCTGACGCTCTTCAGTATTCTTCAGTTGCTGAATACAAGAGTAGAAAATACACCTTTGCTTGGGGACAAGCAAAGTTTTCAGGGGGCGGTAGTGTAACACCTGAGATGTGTAGCCCAAGCCGGAGAACAGCACACGTATAAAGCATCGGCAACCAGCTACGGGAGACAGATCAGAATATTCAGAAACAGAATTTGGGTTTCATCTCCTTCCTCCGTCGTCTTCCTCACGGAGGAGAGATTCCGGCGAGCTCGTCGTCCGCTTCGCTCGACGGCGACGCCCTGTCCACGTGCTCACGTCCCGGTATAGCTCGCCGGCGGCCACGGGTCGTGACATGTAAGTAAGACTGACTCCAATGGAGACCCCATTCCTTAAGTTATACCCAAAATAAGTTGTAAAATGTACAAAATCACCCTCCAACGGATGATCCAAACCAATGACCTATTCCGCGCCTCCTCCCCTCTGTCGCCTAGAAATGAAGCACTAAGAGAGCGATCCACAGCAGCCGTCTCCCTCCCCGTTCTTCATCCAGCGCATCTCCCCCTCCTCTTCGTTGCCGCAACAGGAGGCAGGGCGGAGCGAGAGCACGGCAAGGAGGCGGCGCGGTGCGGGGACGATGCCCAGGAAGGAGGAGACCGTCGCGGCAGCAGCAGCAACGCGGGGGCGCGGAGCGGCACGAGAGTGCGGGCGGCGGCGCGGCGCAAGCGCGGCAGTGCGGTGAGAGCCGAGGAGGAAGAAGGTCTTGCATGTTTGGGTCTTCTATTGGAGATGAGTGTTTTTTAGTCGGCTATTTTGAAAGAAATTAAACACTTAGTTTAGGTTTGGGTCATCTCCATCGTTAGAGTCAATCTAAGACTGACTCCAACCGGTGCTTCATTCGGCGCCCTATACCCGAAATGCGTCGTCAGCCTCCAGAAAACACTCTCCAACGCAGGAACCTAGCGCGCTGCCCATTTTAGGAGCAGCAGACGCCGCGACCCATGAATGGGGCTGCGCACGCCTCAAACCCATCCGCGCGCGGCTCCCCTCCCCCTCGCTGGCGCCTCGATCCTCCTGGTGGTTGTCTTCTCCGCGGCGCTCTCGCGCGGCCAGACGGCGGAGCGGGGCCGGGAAGCGACGGCAAGCGCGGAGCCTCGCCTCCCAATCACCGGAGCAGCAGGAGCTTCGCAACGAAGGCGAAGAAGCCCGACGAGGAGAGGATGTGGTCGACGCAGCACGAGCTCGTGCCGAGCTCCTCGCCCGTGCGCACGCTGGCGCAGGGCCGCGGCCGAGCGGGTCGCGCCGAGCCTCCGCGCGCGCGCTGCTGCCGCGCCGGGTCGCGTCGAGCAGCCCCACCCGCGCACACGCTGCCCCCGCGGATGCGGACCACCGAGGCCGCACCGCGCCGATGCTGGTGTTTTCTGATGCGGGCGAGCGTCTGAAGCGGCGGCGCGGCATCTGCAACGAAGCCGGCGCTACGCGCGGGGGCCCTGTCAGAGCACGGAGGCGAGCGGCGGCTCGGCGCAGCTGGCGGCTTTCTGCTTCGTCCGTCGAGTGGAGAGATGCCGGCGGCGGTGGATACGTCTCGGTCTCACATCAGCTGCTGCGTCCGTGGCTTCCGAGGTCGACGACGCCGCATCTCCCCCCTTCCCCGGCGCTCCCCTTCTCCTCCCTCGAAGCTGCAGGCCATGAGCTTGGAGACAGACAGTTTTGGATCGAAGCGGCGGCGGACGACCCGATTTTCGGACTCCCGTTGGAGACAGACAGTTTTGGATCGTTGCCTTTTAGCTGCACGGCCATCCATTCACGTGTTTTTGTCTCCGATTTTGGTCTTCCGGGTTGGAGTCAGTCTAAGGGGACTATACAAGAGATTGGAGAGACCCTTTGTTAATTCTTTATTGTTAGTGAACTATGATCAACAATGTGCATACATTTGAGCGCATATTGTATAATAAATTCTTTAAAACTAAGGAAACGACTACTCTATCTCGACAAGGGTTGAAGGGTAAAAAAGGAACGTGTTTCGGAAGCCTCAAAAGCCTGGTGCTTTATGGTCTGAGTTTGGACCGTTCTTTCACGGAGCGGCTCAATTCTGGGTGCCCAGTCCTGGAAGATTTGGTTCTCGACTATTGTAGGAATGTATTTGATAGCAACGCTGAAGAGCTTGGTAGTTCGGAGTTCAAGTCAGATTCCAGATGTATTTGTTGTCAGGGCTCCTTGTCTTGCTTCCCTGCGCTTACAGTTTCGTGATCCCTACAACCAAGATGGCCTTTCATTAGTGGCAGAAAATTCCCTTTCGTGGTCATCAATTTCTGTATTTGGATTGTCTCAATCTCAAAAATGTGCAACCATGCTTCTTGGAAACCTAAACAATGTGAGGAGTTTGGAATTGGGAGGATTTAGTACTTCGGTATGCCTTTCTTACTGGAGACTGCATATCTATTATGTGTCATTCGAAGATTTTTTTCCATGGACATATAGCCATCTGTGACCTGTTGAAGACCTACTGAACTAGAAACATGATTGTTTATTTTCTCAATGTTTCTGTTCTCTATTTCAGTTAATCCTAGATGAGGAATTAGATAAGTTCCCGATATTTGGCAGATTGAGAACATTGTGCCTCAACATGTGTTTTGGATTTGAGCGTGATGCACGTAATAAATTCAAGGCTCTTGGAAGATTGCTGAAGAAGTCTCCTAATTTGGAGAAGCTTACTCTGCGGGATTTCTGGGTAGGAGTACTTAACATGTTTTCGCTTTACAACTGAGTGTGTAGCTTGTATATGCAAATTATCTGACATGATTCTGTACTATTGAACGTACTGTGGAGGTACTGAGGGTATGGCTAAAGATCAACCAGCCTAGACTTAAAACTGTATGCCTTTCTTTTCTCTTGTAGGATAGACTGACCTTCCGTGTTCCAAATTGATCTATTTTAGTTTACCATCTGGACTTTTGTTATTTTTCTATATTAACTATCACGACTAACTACAGTATGGTGTTTAGTTACTCTTGTGTTACTTGTGGTGACTGGTTCCCTATTAGGTTATTATGTTATTAACATGAATACTATGCATTTATGATATGATGTTCTATAGGATAGTGTTTTTTTTTTTTTTGGGGGGGGGGGGGGGACATGCATGGGCGCTGGTTCCAAATCATTGAGAAGCGACAAAAAGAAAAAGGAACAAACACTCTACTTAAAATGGAACAAAAAAAACGGCAGTAGTACTAGGAACAAAGCCTAGACTAACCAAGAACCACATTCATGTCTTGGGTGGCACCAGGGCACCATTGAAGACGCACTCGCTTCCAGAGCTCCCAAGTGACAAGGACTATCACAAAGCAGGTTAGGAGTTTTCACTGCTTGCACGAGATAAAACAACACTAATCACAACAGCTCACACTTCCATCTGTGCCAACTGCAGAGGAATTAGGTCATGCAGAAAAACTGAACATACAAGTTCCCATTAAGTTTTTCCTGGAACATATCATTTTTCTGTTTCCATACTATATTGCTCAAGTACACTACAAAGATCACCTAAGTTGGAAAGTTCTTCAATATGTTCTACATGTCGCCTATTGGGTTAAAGTTCTTTAGCTTAATGTTTTGAGAATTGCGGTAAACCGATCTCGCTTTCTGCTGATGCCACTTATCATGTGCACATGTCATTTCGGCCATCCCCCTCTCATAAATAAGCACTACAACTTGCAACTTCTTTAATTCTTTTTTCTAAATATTGTATGAAGCGATCTTAATACCAAAAGTAAGGTACTTCAATTGTGCTAGCTGCTTAGTTTCTGCAACTACAACTAAATATTTTTCCCCCTAAGTTTTCTGTTAAGGCAATTGCCGTCGATATATCAACAAGTTGTGCCTTGGTTTCAGGTGGGTGTAGTGAATTCAGTTGCAGCACCAATTGAATTTCCCATGCTAAAAAGCCTGAGAACCTTATTACTTGATAAATGCGATGTGCGTGACAACTACCAGTTATTGCGTCACTGTCTGCGGAACTCCCCTAATCTGGAAAGGCTCACCATACGGCTATGCGAATGCGAGGTATTTCATCTCTCTTTCATACCGCTGCAGCTCTGGCTTTAGCTTGCTATGGGTAACATGCAATTCCTTTCTGATGAAAACAGACCCCGGAAGTTTCTATTGGAGGGAAAGGAAGAACCAAGTCAAAGAAGATATATTCTCATTTCTGGAATCTCATGCGTTTCCAATGCCAGAAGCTAAAACATACTGAAATCATATACAAAGAGGGTGGCGAAATCCAGGGACTGGTTGGTTTTTTCTTGGGTATCTCAGATTGTGCACCAAAGAATACTATAACGCTTACCAAGTATGAAAATTAAGTGACAGACGATGAAGAGGTGGCGGAACCATCAGCCTGACTCTGGCTGGTCTTCTCATCTTTCTGGTTTTGGGTGGAAGTGGAGCCATAGACTATTTTCCGATGTAATCTGTCTGTTGAATGTAATGGCAACGATCCTATTACTGATCGTGCTGGGTGTGCTGCAGGTGTAGTGTCCGTTGGAATTAGAGCACCTCAATTAGTGCTGATTCTTTTTTCTGAATTGTGCCATTATTGGAATTTTCTGTTCTACACTTGTGGTTCTTGGAAAGGGGCATCAGCGCCACTTATTATGTACATGTATGCTGCCGCTTTTTATATCTGATAAAAAGCACTGCTCGAACGTGGAGGGCGTTTATTTACATCTACAAAGAGCTCTCGGCTGGCGCGTACAGTCGGTTTTCAGCAAGCTTCTCCGTAACCTGAGTAGCAAATCTGGAACTTGTTTTGCTCGTCACAAGTTCGAGAGAAAGGGAATGAGTACTTCTCGGCGTTGTCGAATCAGTTGTACAATTGCTGTAAGCGGGGCATGCTGTCTCACTCACTCGAGGGTTCTGTCGTCCGGCGTGTCGATCATTCCCGCTTGCTGTCAGCTTTGAGTTCGTGTACCGGACTAGAGCATCCTTCGTTGCCTGGTCCGTCTGTTGCGTGACGGCTTCCCGCTTTCACTACTTTCAGTTCTGCTGTCTTTTGTAAATGCAAAGTTAACATACAAATCTGTTTATGACCAATGGCAATAATTATAAGGAGGTGTGAGTGACGTAAGGGCGTCCGCATTTAATTTTCGATAGACTAAAGAATATTCAAAATTGGGTCGATACTAATGTGCTGCTGGAAACAGAGAAACTACTTGTATTTTAGAGTTACAGTTTTGCTGGTTCTCGGGCCGGAGCCTGCGTTCAGCCCAGCTGTTCAGTAGCCCTTCCCTTCCCCACAGCACCAGGCCGTGAGTTGGGCATGGGCTAGGTGTGCACGCCTGTGACGCGTTGCTGCTCGTCCTCTCCATATTTCACAAAAAGCTACTAGGGTTTTCATCTTCTTCCGCTCCGACGCCGCTCCTCCCGATCATATCATGGCCTAATCTGTGTCCATTTCGGCAGTCTTAGGCAGCGATCGATCAGCACGCGAAGGAAGGCAAGTGATCATAGTGATGTTCGAGTTTGCCCCGGCCCCCTTCGCTTCTCCGTGCTGAAGAAAACCGCCATGGCCGCCGCCGCCGCCACCAAGCGGCATCGCGTTCCCCGACCGGCTGAGTACCCTGCCGGACGAGCTCCGTCGCCAGATCCTCTCCTTCCTCCCGGCACAGGAGGTCGTGCGGACTACCGTGCTGTCAAAGAGGTGGGAAGATCTGTGGCGTTTGGTGCCCGGCATCAACCTCGACCTCAGTGATTTCCTAAGGGAAGGGGTGGCGGAGGATGCGAATGAGATCTGGCAGAGGTTTGAGGATGTCGGCACCAACGTTCTGCAGCTACACAACGCTCGTTGCCTGGGATCGTTCCGGTTGACTGTGATGATGGATGGTCAAGAAGGCCGGCACCGAGTCGTCGACGGATGGGTTCGTCGCGCCCTCGACGGCAATCCTTTGGTGCTACAGGTCCGTTTCCAGGATTCAGTATACAGAAGATACAGTTCTTTAAACAATCTGCTGCCCAGCCCTCGTCGTCACCTCAAACAATTTGAAATTAGTGGTGTGTCTTTGGACGAATCTTTCGCGGAAGATTTGATTCTTAGGCGTTGTTACAACGAATTTTCTGCAATTCATTCAGACAAACTGAAGAATTTGGTAGTTGATAAATGTGAAAGTCAACATCCTGATGTATTTGTCGTCAGGGCTCCTGGTCTTTCTTCCCTGTGCTTGGACCTGTCTCTTACCACCTACAAAAAAGGTATTTCATTGGATGTAGGAAACTCCCTTATAAATGCATCAGTTTCTATGCCATATGGTCAGCCAAGAAACGAAGCCAAGCTTATTGGTGCCCTATTCAGCGTGACAAGTTTGGAGCTGATACGTTTCCAACCAACGGTATGCCTCTTATCCATGAGTATATTGTTTGGTGTCACATGTGCGTAGGGTTTTCCCTACTGAACTAAGATATAGCAGATCTTGATTCCTATTCATCGTTTTCAGGCAATGCTAGATGAGGAATTTGACAAACTTCAAATATTCAACAACTTGAGAACCTTGTCTCTCTCATGCTTCATCAGCAACGACGAACATTATGTGCACACATTCAAGCCTCTTGATAGATTTCTGCGGAAGTGTCCAAATCTCGAGAAGTTTACTTTGGAGCGCTTCCCGGTACGGGCACTTAATCTTGTCTACACTTGTTACTTTAGTTCTTTTATTTGTTGGTTTCCTTTTTTTCTATTAGCTAGGTTATGTTGAAATTGATTTATTGTATAGTATGATGCCTAGTTGATTTTACCCTTTTGTTGCTTGTATTGTATGTTTCTCACCACCATCCCCATTTGCAAGATTGTAAACTGCGAACTGCCTTATTAGGGTATGTTTTATTATTAGTGGAATACAACTTGATCTATTGCATTTCTTCTTGACAATCAATTCAGCATTGCTCCTGTTTTTTTTTTTCAAAAACAATTTACCCATGTTCCAATTAGGACTACCATGGTGCTAATGGTGACCAAGCTTTTTAAATCTTTGTTAATGATCAATCATTATGTTCTTTTGTTGTTCTGTTGGCAAACCCCAAATATATAGGGTGCAAAAACTGACAGTAACTATCATTATTCTAGAACTGTTGCAAGAAAAGTTGGCCAAATGCTAATTAAGAGTGTAAAAGTTGTGGAATATATTCAATCAAATTAGAAGATAATTTCAGACTACATGAAAAGGGTAAATTTGGAAAGTGCCCCTGCTATGAACAAGTTATGGTGTTCAAAATATGTTTAACCTGTTCTGCAGTTCTAGGCTTTTTTTTTTCATGCTGTCTCAAAATGGTAACACCATTCATTAAATTACTTCATGTTGTTCACTTCTTCCGAGTGCAACTGTTAAGAATTAGATATAACGAATGCAACAGTTTTCATTTCTTTTCCATGGAACTAAACTTTTAAGTTAATGACGAAATGGCCGGCTCAGTCATTTGTAGTAAAAAAATTTGGTTAGCATGCCATACTAGTCAGTCTCACACTAGATGGTACCAAATTGTGCACTTTATCGTTGTAAAGAGCTAACTCTTCTGAAGTTTTCCTACTAGGATTGTTATTTTTGTTCACCCTCTGTGCTACATGTTATTTGGTTTATTTCTAGCCTTGTATCTAATATGCAGTAAAAAAAAAGAGAGGATGATTACTTGTTTGTTGGAATCATCTGAAAAGTTGTTGCATTGGATGGTTTAACAAGTTATATCTTGATTTCAGCCGGTGCAAGCCATTGAGCCGTTTGAACTCCATAAATTAGAAAACTTAAGAACCCTGTTCCTGGGTATGTGTGGTTTACAAGTCGACTTTGCATTGTTGGGTCACTGTCTACAGAGATCTCCTAATTTGGAAAAGCTCACTTTAGACCTCTGCATGGTATTTCATTTTTCTCTCACCCATTTTTTTAACTCTTGCTCAATTTATATTACTAGTAGTAACTTAGACAAATCTCTTGTGACGGAAACAGCTCTCAGACTCCGCTGGACAGGAAGGGAAGGCCGAGCCAAATGTGCAGTCAAGAAACCTGATGATTTTCCAATGTCCGAAGCTAAAGTCTACTGAAATCAGATACGGCATAAGCCATGATGATATCCCAGAACTCGTCAGGTTTCTGCTGGACTCAGGCTGCGCACCAGAAAATTCTATCAATTTGAAGCCGTTACCGTTCTTCTAGTTTAGTGTCATCAATTTTCTGATTTGTGTCGAAATTGGTTGCTGTAATCGTTTTATTCTTTCAGACGCTCAGTCTGTTGTAATAAATGTAGGAAACGAATGTACTTTTCACTGTTTCTAGATAGGAACAAGAAAACTTTAACTAGTATGATGCTGTTATCTGAAATTCAGTGTTGGTTTTGCTCAGCTAGCTTCTTGGAATCGTGTGGCATCGATTGTTGTCCATTTGTATTGCTCATTCTTGGAAATGTGTTTGCACTAGTGAGATTGCTACTTACGCACTGGTACTCTGATTTGCTGGAAGTATTCGTTTTCTTTTGGAATGCTGGAAGTATTCGTGATACACTGGCTTGCTGGTTCTTCAGTTCGGTGCTTTTTACCGCGTTCCGCTCAAAGGTTCCAGTAGTCTGCTTTGGCCCAGCGGCACCCGGTCACGAGTTGGGCTTGGGCTATGTACATATCTACTCTTGATACGCCCTGCAGCCTGCTGCTGCTCTGCCGGAGTGCTCCTGCCGTCGTCTTCGTCGACCTCGTGTCCCCTCCACGTTTCCCCGTTCTTCCTCTCAGCCTAGGGTTTAGCTTCTTCCCTTTTCGCTGCTCCCAGTCCAGTACCATGGCGTAATCTGTGTGCATTTCGGCAGTCATAGGCAGCAATCAGCACGGAGGCCTGTGATGTTCGAGCCCGCTCGCGCCTTCCTCGCTTCGTCGCGCTGAAGAACACCGCAATGGCAACCGTCGCCAAGCGGGCCTGCTCGGCCGGGGACCGGCTGAGCGCCCTGCCGGTCGAGCTCCGCCGCCACATCCTCTCCTTCCTCCCGGCACAGGAGGTCGTGCGGACCACCGTGCTATCCAAGAGGTGGATAGATCTGTGGCGTGCGGTGCCCGGCATCAACCTCGACATCGACGATTTCCGAAGGGAGGGAGAGGAGACCTGGGAAAGTTTTGAGGATTTCACCACCAACCTGCTGATGTTACACAATGCTTCATACCTGGATGCTTTTCGGTTGAACATGGATTCGAAAGTTCAAGACCGGCAACGAGTCGTCGAAAGATGGATTCGCTATGGTATCAAAGGCAACCCTTTGGTCCTAAGCATCAAGGTTTATTGTCTCCCTGGACTAAATGACATGTTGTCAATCCATCTGGGCCCTTGTCGTCGCCTGAAAAGGTTGGATCTTTTTGGTGTGTCCTTGGATCATTCTTTTGGGGAGCAGTTCAATTCTTGGTTCACAGACCTGGAAGGTTTAACTCTTGTAAATTGTCGCATTGGGTTTGCTGGCATTCAATCAGACAAACTGAAGAATTTGGTAGTTGATTTTTGTCAAAGTCAAACACTGGATGAATTTGCTATTAGGGCTCCACTTCTTGCTTCCCTGTGGCTGGACATTACTTCTCAAACCTTCGGAAATGTTTCAATAGATGCCGGAAACTCCCTTGTGAAGGCATCAATTTCTGTGGCAACAGCTAAATTATCTCCAAGAACTGAAGCCGCGCTTCTTGGCAGCTTATTCAGTGTGATGAGTTTGGAATTGTATCGTTTTCAGTCAATGGTATGCCTTCTTTTCTGGAGCCATTTTCTGTTACATACATAGTTGTCTACTGTCATGGAGGTTTTGCCCTGTTCACTTATGACAATTGATCTTTTTTCAGACAATTATAAATGATGAGGAATTTACTAGAGTCCCAGTATTTAACAACTTGAGAATTTGTCTCTTTCGCGGTGTTTCAACCTTGGCGAACGTGATGTGCGTATGCAATCATTTGAAGCTCTTGGGAGGTTTCTGAAGAAGTCTCCTAATCTGGAGAAACTTACTCTGAAGGATATCGACGTAGGAGCACTTAACACTCTTTTATGCCCATCACCAACCTTATTAGCAAGTTTTAATTCCATCTGTGTTATGAGGGTGTGGTGCTCATATCAATGGGATAGTTTTTTAACTCAATTTCTTCTCTGATTACCATTGCTCCCCCCTTTTTACTTTTAAATATCGGCATTTTTGTAAGATTGATCCCAATGCTAATGATGATCTTCAGAAATTTGTGAATAATAAATGGTTGTTTTATTTCTTGTCGGGATGCTGGTGATCCCCAATGATCTAGGGGAATAGGCGACAGTAATAGTTCTAATTGTTTACTAATACTCCAGAATTGTTAGAAGAAAAGTTTTCTATTGCTATTTGGTTGATTCTGCATGACTTCAGAAGTAATTGAAGGAAATTTTTGCTTAAGAGCTTAAAGTTGAGGTAAAATTTTCAATCAGATCAGGAGAAAGTTCCACAATTTTATAAATTGTTTCCTGTTATATAATATAGACTATAGTAAAATGGGTAATCTGGAAAGTGGCCTTGTGATCAATAGTGTGCAAATGATGATGTTCATATATGTTTCACGTGTTCAACAGTTCTAGGCTTGATTTCTTGTCTGCTGGCTTGAGAAAGGGCAACATCAATCATTTGTTATTGCACGTTCTTTATTTAGGTGAACACCTAAGAATTATGTCATGCATATGAAACTGAATGCATTAGTTCTTTTTTTTTTCCTGGATCAAAACATTTAAGTTTCAGTGATAATTGTTCAACAGTTCTAGGCTTGGTTTCTTATCTGCTGGCTTGAGAAAGGGCAACCCCAATCATATGTTATTGCATGCTCTTTATTTAGGTGAACACATAAGAATTATGTCACGCAGATAAAAACTAATGCATAAGTTCTTTTTTGTTTGGTTTCATTGGATGCAATTCACACATATTTTGCTGTTGTATGAAGCTAATATCCCACTACTTTTGCAAGATTGTTATATTAGTTTTTCCTCTGAATGTGTTGCAAGTTTGGTTAACTACTATGCAGTACTACTTTCTTTATTAGAAGATTATGCATGATGTTGCTTGCAGTGTGTTTCTCTTACCTCT
Source organism: Eragrostis curvula (assembly GCA_007726485.1). NCBI lineage: Eukaryota > Viridiplantae > Streptophyta > Magnoliopsida > Poales > Poaceae > Eragrostis > Eragrostis curvula. The sequence continues at coordinate 9,244,683 of RWGY01000031.1, forward strand.
GTCATCTCCATCTAAAATATAAATGAAGGCGCACTGTACCTGGCTTTACTATTCGTTTTTTTTGGGAAAAAGTATTAGTATCAATCAATCCTAATACCAAAATTGAAGTGCTATCTTCCACTGTATTGGCTACCTAGTTCGTAATACTCCAAGAAAACAAAGCGTATTTGTTTATCATTCTTCTAGAATTCTCTGGGCACATAGTTGCTTTAGATGATTTAACAAGTTTTGTATCTTGATTTCAGGTGATGCCGGTTGCTACATCGGTCGAACTCCCTATGCTCGAACACCTGAGAATCTTAACTCTGTTTCGTTGCAATTTACATGATAACTTCAGGCTATTGTGTTACTGTCTCCGGAGCTCTCCTAATTTGGAAAAGCTCAGTTTAGAGTATTGCAAGGTATCTATCAGCCCATTGCACCTTTTGCTTAGTTTATCTTGCTACCAGGACTTATGCAAATCCTCTACAATGTAAACAGCTATCAGAAGGTTCTGCAGGAGGGAAAGAAAAGGCCAAGTCCAATAACATGTATTCTCAGTCTAGTAGCCTGGTGCCTTTCCAATGTCCGAAGCTGAAGGATACTGAAATCATATATTTCCGACGCCATGACAATATCACAGAACTGGTTGGGTTTCTGTTGGACTTAGGCTGTGCACGAGAGAATACTATAAAGTTTACCAAAATTTAGAACCTATATTGTTGTGTCTTTAGTTGGAATGTGGGTTATACAGCCCAGAGTACTAGTATCAGTATGCTACTGTTATCTGAGGTGTTAAATATTGCTCCTTGGAAAGGGCTGCTGCTTCTAAACAGCAGCGCAGGTGACCTTGGTACTTTTAATGTTTAGGGGAATGTTTACTGATTCTCAAATCCATGGAGAGCACTGCCGGAGGATGGCTTGTAGGAACGTTGGTTTCCAAACAGAAACTACTCGCAGAGTGTTTTCGACCACTTGCTGTGCGGCTCATATGCTCGCGTTTATACAGGCTTACGGCTACCGCCCGTTAGCTCGCTTGATAGTGATCATGGAGGAATCGTTCGCAGAAACAAACGTATGAACGGTGAATCAAACAGCCATGCCCATAACGACCCTGGAAGACAAAAATGTGGTCTGGTGCCTATAATTGCCAAAAAGAAAAAGTCAGCCGTTCCTAAAATTTTGGCATTAAAAAAAATATGGTCAGCGACTCGGCCATATCCATATGCTTAATTGACGTTTGACTGTGAATGAGAACAATGTTGGACCCTCTTCCAGGATGGCCTTTGTCAGTCAGGCTGACTCGGTCCAAATCGGCGTGCGCTTCCCGGAGTATGGTCATGCAGTCAGGCTGACTCGGTCCAGATCCGAGTGCGCTTCCCCTTTCCCTCGCCGCTGATAGCTTCTTCCGCTCCCTGCCCAGTGCCCATTGCTTCTCGCCTTCTCAGCCGCTGCCACCGCTTGATTTGTGCCTAGCCGGGAAGTTTTAGACTGCGGCGTCTCTGACGATCGGGGGCGGCTTCGGCAGTGGGAGAGATCCGGGCGGGGCCTCGTCTGTGCAGGCACGGGAGCTCTTCCCTTCGCTGCTCCGGATTCCGCAATGGAGGCAGCCGCCAAGCAGGGCCGCGCTGGGAGCGGCTCGATCTGTGACCGGCTGAGCGTGCTGCCGGACGAGCTCCTTCGCCACGTCCTCTCCTTCCTCCCAGCGCAGCAGGTCGTTCAAACCACCGTGTTGTCCAAGAGGTGGGAAGATCTGTGGCGTTCGATGCCTGGCATCAATCTCGACCTCACCGATTTTCAAAGAGGCTCGATGGTATGGGAGTTCCGGGATGAGGCCTGGGAAAGGCTTGAGGAATTTGCCACCAACCTGTTGGTTTTACATAATGCGCCATGCCTGGATGTATTCAGGTTGAAAGCAGACTTTGTTCCCCACTATTCGCGTCGGCATTTGGATGCATGGATTCGTCGTGTCGTCAAAGACAACCCTTTGGTGCTGCAGCTCTTGGTTTCGTGTTTCGATGCTGAGGATGAATACTATTACTACCAGTTACCCCATCTGGGTTCCAGCCCATGCCGCCGCCTCAAAAGATTGGATCTTAATGGTTTGTATTTGGACCATTCTTTCGCGGAGAAGCTCCAGTCTTGGTTCCCACACCTGGAAGATTTGATTCTCAGGGAATGTCGACAGGGGTTTTCTGTTCTTCAATCAGACAAGCTGAAGAATTTGGATATTAAACAATGTGAATATGTATCATCAGATGTATTTGTTATCAGGGTTCCTGCTCTTGCTTCCCTGCACCTGGACATTGTCTATTGCTACTACAAAAAGGGTATTTCATTAGATGCAGGAAATCCCTTATGAAGGCATCAGTTGATATACACACTACTAATTGGTCTCAAAGAAGCGAAGTCATGCTCTTGGTGGCCTATTCAGTGTGGCAAATTTGGAGCTGATAGGTTTTCAACCAGAGGTATGCCTTGCCTTCTTTATTAGATATGTTTTTGGTCCATGCATGTATGTTTGGTGTCATGTGAAGGTCTTGTGTTTTCAAACTAGTATAACAGATCATTAGCTCAGTTTGGTTCCTACTTCTTCTTTTTTTCAGGCAATGCTAGATGAGGAGTTTGACAAACTCCCAATATTTAACAACTTGAGAACATTGTCTCTTGGGTTACGTTATCATGCTCATGATGCGCACGCATTCAAGGCTCTTGGGAAATTTCTGCAGAAGTCTCCTAATCTGGAGAACCTTTGCAGAATTTGCAGGTAGGAGAACTTGACACTTGTCTATGTCCATTTACTTTAGTGCATGATTTGTTGTTCTTCTTCTGTTAGGCTATGTTGAATTGATCTCTAGTATGGTGCCGATATGTTGCTTGTGTTGTCTGTTTGCCACCACCACTACCAGCCCAAATTGCAAATTAAATACCTTGTGGCGTGGTGTTGATACTAATGGGATACAACTTTGACTTAAATCCCATTTCTTCTCTAACAAATAGCATTGTTACTTTTTATTTATTTGATGACGAACAAACCTGATACTAATGATGAACCGTTTCAGAAATTTATAAAAAAAATCAATAATAGTTTTTGTTCTTGCTGCTGGTAATCTCCAATGATATAGAGTTAGAAAATCAACACTAACCGGTTCTTGTTTATTATTACTCTAGAATTATTGCAAGAAAAGTTAGCTGAATGCTTCTTGTTTGATTTTTTTACATGACCTGAGAAATAATTGAAGAAATATGTTGCTTAAGACTAAAAAAAATGGATTTTTCATTCAAATTATAATTTTTTCCCAAAATTTGGGATAATTTGCCCCGTTACTGACCACATGAAATGAAAATTCGGAAAGTGTTCCTGTTGTTGATCATCAAAGTGTGCAAGTGATGATGTTCAAAATACGTATCACCTATTCTACAGATGTAGGGTTGGTTCTTTCCTTGCTGGCTCGTGAAGGGCAGACCGAGTCGTACAATACTCAATGCTCCTCATTTGAGCCAAGTGCTAGCTGTTAAGAATTAGATCAGGCAGATAAACCGAGTTTGGAATTGTTCTCTTTTGCTGGAACATTAAGGTCATGGTGAAATTGCTGAGTTTCATTAAAAAGATCACTTGAGTTAAAAATATAGTCAGCATACGCTATTTGTCTGCCTCACATTGGATGGTGCCTATTGCACATCTTTAAAGCTCTTTAGAGCTAATTCTTCCGATATTTCATATTATTTTTCACATGATTGTTATCTTCATTTACCTCTGAATATGCTGCAAGTTCGGTTTATTTCTTGCCTACAATCTAATAATCATGACTTTCTTTATTAGAAGAGGATTGCATCGTGTTGCTTGCAGGGTGTCTCATAACCCTGCTCATCGCCTTTCCCTATACACACAAATATTCTGTGCTTGGGCCCTGTTATTTTTGTTTTGTAAGAAAATTCAGTATTGAAGTAATCATAACTTCATTTATTTTTAAAAGTTTACTATGGAAGCAATCTTAACAGGAAAAAACAATGAGATATATTGCACTATGTCGGCTACTAAATTCGCAATACTGCAACAAGACATGCTATTCTTTATACAGAATTCTAACAAGTTGTATATTGGTTTCAGGCAATGCTAGTTATTGAACCGGTTGAACTCCCTTCGCGGGAAAACCTGAGAACCTTACTACTGTATCGTTGCAGTTTACATGATGACCTTGGGTTATTGCGTCGCTGTCTGCAGATCTCTCCTAATTTGGAAAAGCTCACTTTAAAGGATTGCAAGGTATTTCATTTTTCTCTTAGCCCACTGTAACTCTTGCTCCATTTATATTGCTGGTAACTTACACAAATACTTTATGATGGAAACAGCTCTTAGAAGACGGAAATGCCAAGACAGAGAATACATATTCTCAGTCTAGAAATCCGGTGCCTTTCCAGTGTCTGAAGCTAAAGTCTACCGAAATCATATACCACGGAGGCCATGACAATATCCCAGAATTGGTCAGGTTTCTGCTGGACTCAGGCTGCGCGCCAAGGAATACTATAACATTTACCAATATGGAGGAGCTATTATCAGCCTGATTCTAGGTCTGTGTTCTTCGTTTTCTGATTTGTGTCGAATATGCTGCTGAAAACTATTTTCAGACATATTCTGTTGTCAATGTGTGGGCAAGAAATCCACCCGTGATGGTTGCAGATAACTAGCGGACGTGCCCGTGATGGTAGTGTTGCTGGTGTCCTAGTTGGACGGGGACTACAATCCAGAATCTGGGAACTTTAACTAGTAATATGACTGCTAATGTATTATTGTTGGTCTGTTGAGAATGGGATTCTGTTGTTGACTGTAATGTATTTGGTCTGAGTAGCTCCTTTTGGAACCAGTTGCCAACGTTTCTTGTACCCTTGTATTGCTCCTACTTGTGAAGGGCAGCCGTGCGTATGTGCACAGCTGAGCTAGCTACTTGCATTCGCTGCTTCTCTGATCTACTGAGAGGGCTGCTGTAGGACGTATGCCATGTTTTCTCACGGGAACGTCAGGTTCGCAGAGGGGTTTCAATGTACAAGTAAAGAACATTGAGTTTGAAAATCTAACCATTTGTTTTTTTTAAAAAAAATCACCACAAACTGAGTTGCACTAATTTTGAGCCCGGGGCAGCCGGACACACCAGACGACGCCTCCTGCGCGGCAAGTATCGGGCAGTAACAGGTTTACAACTTACAAGCTGCAACCAATTTATCTGGGCAGAGAAAATAGCGGAATCAAACACCTTGAACGGTGAATGGGAAGGCCAAATATATGTGCACTAATTCATCTAAAATTATCAGAGCTTTTTTCTTAAAGCATGTAAAAGGTGTTTTCCCAGCGGCTATGCCCTTCGGTCCAGCTACGCCTACGCGCAGTGGTTCTGGTTCCTACAGCTGGGTGCGTCGGGCTCGGGCTCGGGCTCGGGGCCCACTGCCCCCGCCACGAAGCCCACGAGGCCACGACCCACGAGCTTCAAGCAGAAGAAAAACCAAAATCCCAGTTTAAAAAAAAAAAAAAAACGAAATCCCCATCCGGTGCCCCCAGCTGCTCATCCCTTCCGTTCTCGCCACTGGGGGAGTGAGGCCGGCACCAAGGTGAGGTTCCCGCTGGGTTGTCATTGCTCCCACCTTCCCCCTGCCCAGCTAATGCTATTTTGGTGTCAAGAAAAAAAGCTAATGCTATGTTGTATTTTGCGTGCAGCTGGGAAAGATTTGGGCCGCTGGGTGATCTGGGCGGCTGCTGCTCCAGAGCGCGCGAGGCCGATGGCGGTCGCCGCCCAGCGGCCCCTCACTGGCGGCGGCTCGACCCTTGATCGGCTGAGCACCCTGCCGGAGGAGCTCCTTCGCCACGTCCTCTCCTTCCTCCCGGCGCAGCAGGTCGTGCAGACCACCGTGCTGTCCAAGCGGTGGGTAGATCTGTGGCGTTCGGTGCCTGGCATCAATCTCGACATCACTGATTTTCGAATAGACTCGAGAGTAGGGCCGTTATGGGATGCCCCGGAAGGAGGTCTGGGAAAGGCTCGAGAATTTTGCCACGAACATGCTGGTTTTACATAATGCTCCATGCCTGGATGTGTTCCGATTAAAAGCAAAGTTGGTTCCCGACGATTCGCGTCGACATGTGGATGCATGGATTCGTCGTGCCATCAAGGACAACCCGTTGGTGCTACAGCTCTCGTTCTGGGATTACTTTAAGTTACCCCATCTGTCTGCCAGCCCTTGCCGTCGCCTCAAAAGATTGGATCTTTATGGTTTTTCTTTGGACCATTCTTTCGCGGAGCAGCTCCATTCTTGGTTCCCACACCTGGAAGATTTGATTCTCGGTGGATGTTGCCATGGGTTTTCTTTCATTAAATCAGACAAGCTGAAGAATTTGGAAATTGAAGAATGTGAATATGAATTAGAAGATGTATTTGTTATCAGGGCTCCTGGTCTTACTTCCCTGCGCCTGCGCACACCTGATTGCTACAGAGATGGTGTTTCATTAGATGCAGGAAACTCCCTTATGAAGGCATCGGTTGATCTACCTGGTGTATGGTCTCCAAGAAGAGAAGTCATGCTTCTTGGTAGCCTATTCAGTGTGACAAGTTTGGAGCTGGAAGGTTTTCAACCAGAGGTATGCCTTCTTTGTTAGATACATATACATTTTTTTTTCCTTAGTGCATACATTTTTGGTCCGTGCATACATGTTTGCTGTCATGCAAAGGCTTTGCCCAATTTGAACTGGTCAAACAGATAATTAGCTCAGTCCGGTCCTGTTCTATTTTTCAGGCAATGCTACACGAAGATTTTGACCAACTCCCAATATTTAACAACTTGAAAACATTGCTTCTCGGGACAAATCGCAGATTGTGTGATGGAGAGCACAAACACTACAAGGCTCATGGAAGATTTCTGCAGAAGTCTCCTAATCTGGAGAAGCTTGTTTTGGAGTATTGGCCTATGAGAACTTAACACCTGTCTATGTTTGTTTACTTTAGTTCACGTTTTTTTTCCTAGTAGGCTGTGTTGAATACTTGAATTGAATAATTGATCACTAGTATGGTGCATAGTTGGTTTTAACTTATACAATGCTTGTGTTGTATGTTTGCCAAGTGCCACCGCTAGCCCATTTTTTCAAGTTTGCAAACTGCAAACTACCTTATTATTACAGTGTGGTGTTGATATCAATGGGATGTGACTTTGACTTCAATCTCTTTTGTTCCCTCTGCCGAAAGAGTATTGCTACTGCTTTTTCCGTGCTAGCGCGAAAGCGCAACCCCAGTCATACAAGTACTCAGTGCTGTTCATTTGTGCCAAGTGGCAACCATTAAAGAGCTGGGTCAAGCGGGCAATACTGACAGCATAAGTATTCTTTAATTTTCCTGCAGCAAAACCATTAAGGTTAATTGCTCAGTTTCAGTGAAAAGATATCTTGAGTTGGAAAATAATAATTACCATGGCCCACGTCATGCTGCCGGATTTTTCTATTAATTTATTTCTGGATGGACTGCAAGTTTGGTTAATTTCTTGCCCTACTTGTCTCTTTTAAGTCTTAACCCTGCTCATCCTTCTCCTTTATACATAAACATACACTGTAGCTGGCCTTGTTATTTTTATTTTTCTAAGAAAACGTAGACTATTGAAGCAATTAATATTATATGTATTTGCTTACAAAATGTAGTATTGAATCAAGCTTAACACAAAAATGGTGTGCTAACATGCCCTGTGTCAGCTCGTTAATGTGCGATACTGCAGCAAAACATAGTATATATGTTTGTTCTTTTTCTAGAATTCTGACAAGTTGTATCTTTGTTTCAGGCAGTTCCGATTGAACTCCCAACGCTAGAAAACCTGAGAACCTTAATTCTGCATGAATGCAATTTACAGGATGACTTCAAGTTATTGCATCATTGTTTGCAATGCTCTCCTAATTTGGAAAAGCTTGGAATAGAGTTGTGCATGGTATTTCATTTTTCTCTCAGCCCCCTATAGCTTTTTTCGATTTATATTGCTACCAGTAACTTACACAAATCCCTTGTTATGGAAACAGCTCTCAGAAGACTGGGAAGGAGGGGAAGGAATGACCAAGTCAAAGAAGACATATTTTCAGTCTAGAAACTTGGTGACTTTCCGTTGTCCAAAGCTCAAGTCTACTGAAATCATATATGCGAAAGATGACAATATCCCAGAACTAGTCAGCTTTTTGCTGGGCATTTCAGGCCATGCATCGAAGAATACTACAACGCTCGTGCCACTATGAAGTGATGGACTGTCTGGTTTCTAGCTTGTGTCAAGCTTCCTAGCAGTAGACCTTTTTCAGCCGTTTCCTGTGTGTTAAGCATTTGGTAATGGATCGACTTCCTCTGTTTCCTCTATTTCGTGATGGTCGAGTGTTTGGAACCATGGTATTGCGGTGCGTTTATCTTTGAACCCAACATCAGAGAACTAGTACTGCTTTGTCTGCAATGCTCAAACAGCTTATGCTATGTCTTGTTTTGCACTTGTACTGAGCGTTCTTGGCTATGGATACAGCAGCCACCACGTGCTTCCTGCAGGGAGTACTGCTGCTTCTGTTGAGAGCACTGCTGGACGTATTGCAAGTTTCAGTGTGCTTCTCCTGTGGAGTTCCGAAACAGAAACTGGTTCTGATGGCTTTCAATGTCCCGAAAACGGCCAGACTTAAGTGTGAAAATTTACACCTGAATTTCCACCTTCGAATGGGTTCCACAGGAAGATGCGTCCGGGCATGTCTGATAACGACATAGCCGGTGCGCCCTGCTTGATATACTGTCTATGGCGAGCTCGAGCAGCCGCACATGACCACCCATTTGGTGAGTGGTGACAGCTGCCATCGCCTAGCAAACATTCAAACGCAATGCGGCGTTCGTCGACCATACACCGCTTGGTTTCTCCAAGGCGAGACCTGCGTCCGCTCCGGCACGGGCTCTCGCTGCCGCGCCGTGAACGGGGTCGTGCCAGCGCCTACGAGCGCAGCTCTGCTCAGCACCCAGCTGAGCCCTGGCATTCACGGCCGTGCTTCGGCGCCACGAGGAACACATCCAACAGAGACACTGAAATTGTTCAGGCTCGTTACACAGTAGCATCGGCCCGAGGAGAGCCCAACTCATTGTTTGTCAGTCCATCTACAGCTAAACAGATAATAAGCCCCAAGAGATATGGAGGAGATTTTTTTTTTGTTTGAAGAACAGATATGGAGGAGATACGACTTACAAGATTGTTATGGCTTTCCTAACTCGCTACGTTTTCATTCGATGCTAGATAAACATCGAATGGTACCCTCCTCCTTGACCAAGGGTCCAAGGCAGCGCAACGAATAAACGATCCCAACGGCGCAAGTCCTCCGGGGCACGGCGCACGACACGATGAATCCCCAGTAGGCCAGCAGTGTGCTTTTGGCCCAGCGGCAGCCACCCGGTCCCGAGTTGGGCTTGGGCTGTTTACATCTACACTGCCGAGCGTGCCTGCCGTCGTCGTCGTCCTCCCATATAGGGTGGGCGTTCGGTCATGTTTCGGTCCGGTTTTTTCGGTCTTTTTAATTTTCGGTTATCTAGAAATGCTACCTAAAATGACAACTAAAATTTGGGTACCTGACAACTTTGGGTACCTAAATTTCGGTTCGGTCTTCGGTTATACCCAAACTACCCAAATTAGCATTAATTTCCAGAGAAAAAATGAAATAAACTTGATTATACTTAAAATACACTATGCAATCAACTTGATAATGAGTTATGATTATATGATAGGAGAAACATGAATATGATGAATGAGTAACAAAGGATGTTATGTGACCGTGGTTTGAGTTTATGTACTAAATCCTACATCGTCATACTAATTTGAGTAGTTTGGGTAGTTCGGGTACCCAAGGGTACAACCCGAAATTGAACAATAAAATTCGGTTACCTAAGTCTAGTACCTAAACAAGTACCCGAAGACCGAGATTCCGGTCTTTTCGGTCTCGGTCTCGGTTTTTTCGGTTTCGGTGTTTAGGTATCGGTTTTTGTGCCCACCCCTACTCCCATCCCCTCCACATTTGAGTCTTTCACTATTTTAGCCACGAATTCGGTGGGTTTCGCCCAAATAGGCTCAGGAGATTAGACTTCTCTAAAATAACCTTGAAATCGTTGACGCATCCGCTTAAATAGCCATGTTATGCTTTTTATTTATTTTAATCACTTTTCACAAAATTAATCATTTGAAGCGACGAAATTGCCCCTGGAGTTTTCACGTACACCAATTGAATCGAATGGAGATCGAGCCCGTCCGCCTCACGACGGCTCGTCCAGTGCCATGGACGAACATGGCGTCGGCGCGCTGCCACCTGCAAGCGGGCGCGGCCCGTCTTCTCCTCCTGGCGCCTCCCTTCCCCCGCCCCCTGCCTCCTAGCGACCGGCACAAGCCAGCCCGGTCTGCGATTTGGGATGGAATTAGTTTCAGAATTGTGATTTGGCTCGAATTTCTTTGAGGAATTTGGTGCTAGGACACGTGAGAACTTGTATCGGTCATGGATTTATTGATTACTCTCTCGAGCATCTTTTAATTTCAGTTTCCCCATTTGCTTAGGGTTCCATGAATTCATAAAATTGGTGCGAATAGCTTGATCTTTCTTGGGGATTTCACTTGGATTGGGTCACGCATGATGTTTTGGTTCCATTTTCATGATCTCTGATCTCGATTGGTTGGTTTTTGAGTTGGATTTCAGTGAGGAGCTGCACTAGTTCTACAGTTCCTGCATTTATTCATGTGCTCCCGGACCATACATCTGTAGCATGCAAAGTGCCAGAGCCTAGGTTTTTTTTTTTTTCATGTGCCCGACGACCTTGTTCCACGGGTTGCGACGGCCGGAGGCGGAGGGGGCGGCAGCGCGCCGCCGCCGCTGCCTACTTTCATGGCGCTCAGGCCGGACGACATTGGGCCGGGAGCTAGGGGCGGAGGGGGGGGGGGGGGGTGGGGAGGGGGGGGGGGGGGGGGGGCGCCTTCTCTGCTGTGTTCTTCCATGGCGGCGCTGGTGTAGTCGCGAGGAGGAAGAAGGGCTCGGTCTGGATCGATCGATTCCATTCGATTGGTTTAGCCTGGGCAGTTTCGTCTCTTCAGCTCATTAATTTCACAGAAAATGATTAAAAGAAATAAAAAACACGTTATAGCTATTTAAACGGATGCGTCAATGGTTTCGTGGCTATTTTAGAGAATCAGGTGGTTATTTGGACGAAGCCCACCGTGTTCGTGGCTAGAATAGTGAAAGACTCTCCACATTTTCCCGTCCTTCCTCTCTGCTAGGGTTTAGCTTCTTCCCCTTTTGCTGCTCGACCATGGCCTAATCTATCAATGTGCATTTCGGCAGTAATAGGCAGCAATCAGCACGGAGCCCTGTGATGTTCGAGCCCGCTCGCACTTTCCTCGCTTCGCCGCGCTGAAGAAAACCGCGATGGCAGCCGCCGCCAAGCGAGCTCGCTCGGCCAGGGATCGGCTGAGCGCCCTGCCGGATGAGCTCCGCCGCCACATCCTCTCCTTCCTCCCGGCGCAGGAGGTCGTGCGGACCACCGTGCTGTCCAAGAGGTGGATAGATCTGTGGCGTGCGGTGCCCGGCATCAACCTCAACATCGACGATTTCCGAAAGGGAGAGACCGAGTGTGGGAATAAGATCTGGGAGAGGTTCGAGAATTTCGTCACCAATCTGCTGGTTTTACATAATGCTCCATGCCTGGATGTGTTTCGGTTGAAAACAGTTTTTATTCCTCGCGATTCGCGTCGAAATGTGGATGCATGGATTCGTCGTGCCATCAAGCATAACCCGTTGGTGCTACAGCTCTCGTTGGGGGATTACGATGAGTTACCCCATCTGTCTGCCAGCCCTTGCCGCCGCCTCAAAAGATTGGAGCTTAATGGTTATTTGTCTTTGGACCATTCTTTCGCGGAGCAGCTCCATTCTTGGTTCCCACACCTGGAAGATTTGATTCTCAGGCAATGTTACCATGGGTTTTCTTTCATTCAATCAGACAAGCTGAAGAATTTGGAAATTGAAGAGTGTGAAAATGAATCAGAAGGTGTATTTGTTATCAGGGCTCCTGGTCTTTCTTCTCTGAGCCTGGACATTTGGCCTGATCGCTACGGATATGGTATTTCATTAGATGCAGGAAACTCCCTTGTGAAGGCATCGATTGATCTACCTGGTGAATGGTCTCCAAGAAGGGAACTCAAGCTTCTTGGTAGCCTATTCAGCGTGACAAGTTTGGAGATGATAGGTTTTCAATCAAAGGTATGTTCTTCCTTGTTAGATACATATACATTGTTTCTTTAGTACATTCATTTTTGGTCCATGCATACATATTTGCTGTCATCTGAAGGCTTTGCCCAATTCGAACTAGTAAAACGGATCATTATCTCAGTTCGGGTCCTATTCTTTCAGGCAGTGCTAGATGAAGAATTTGACAAACTCCCAATATTTAACAACTTGAGAACATTGTCTCTCGGAACACATTTCGATGTATTTTATGGTTATGAAGACCACTACAAGGCTCATGGGAGATTTCTGCAGAAGTCTCCTAATCTGGAGAAGCTTACTTTGCAGAAATGGCCGGTAGGAGAACTTAACACTTGTTTATGTTTGTTTACTTTAGTTCACATTTGGTTTTTCCTGTTAGGCTGTGTGGAATTGCTTGTTACTATGATGCATGGTTGGTCTTAATATGTACCCTTATGCTGCTTGGGTTGTATGTTTGTCAATTGCCGCAATGCCACCACTAGCCCAATTTGCAAGTTTGCAAACTGCAAACTACCTTGTTATTACAGCGTGGTGCTGATATCATGGGATACAACTTTAACTTTAATCTCTTTTTTTTTCTCTGCCGAAATAGTATTGATGCTGCTTTTGCCATGCTGGTGCATGAAAGCGCAACCCCAGTCATACAATTACTCAATGATGTTCATTTTGTGCCAAGTGGCAACCACTAAGACCTGGGCCAAGATGGCAGAAGTATTCCTTTTTTTTTCCTGCAATAAAACTGTTAAGGTTCATTGCAAAATTGTTCAGTTTCAGTTAAAAGATATCCTGAGTTGAAAAATTATAGGTAGCATGCCCTACTTGTCATTCTACAGGATTCTTATCTTTATTTACCTCTGAATTGGCTGCAAGTTTGGTTTATTTCTTGCCCTACTTGTCTCTCTTAGTCGTGCTCACTCCTCTGCTATATACATAAATACACACTGCACCTGGCCTTGTTATTTTATCTTCTAAGAAAATGTAGTATTGAAGCAATCATAACTGCATTTATTTTCTTGATGAAATGTAGTGTTGAAGCAATCCTAGCACAAAAATGGGTGTGCTAAGATGCTCTATGTCGGCTACTTAATTCACGATACTGCAACAAAATATAGCGCATATGTTTATTCTTTTTCTAGAATTCTAACAGGTTGTATCTTGATTTCAGGCAGTTCCGATTGAACTCCCAACGCTGGAAAACCTGAGAACCTTAATCCTGCATGGATGCAATTTAGAGGATGACTTCAACTTATTGCGTCATTGTCTGCAATGCTCTCCTAATTTGGAAAAGCTCGGGTTAGAGTTGTGCGAGGTACTTCATTTTTCTCTCAGCCCACTGTAATTCTTGTTCGATTTATATTGATACTCGTAACTTACACAAATCCTTTACAATGGAAACAGCTTTCAGACCGGGAAAGAATGATCAGGTCAGAGAAGACATATTATCAGTCTAAAAACCTGGTGACTTTCCGTTGTCCAAAGCTCAAGTCTACTGAAATCATGTATCACAAAGATGACAATATACCAGAATTAGTCAGCTTTTTGCTGGGCGTCTCAGGCCGCGCGTCAAAGAATGCTATAATACTTGTGCCATCTATGAAGGAGTGATTGACCGTCTGGTTTCTAGCTTTTGTCAAGCTTGCTAACAGTAGACTTCTTTCAGACGTTTCCCATCTGTTGTAAATAAGTATTTGGTAATGAATTGACTTCCTCTATTCGAGATGGTCTAGGGGGTTTGGTCCATCTCCGTGGTATTGCGGTGCGTTGGCATGTTCTGACTAGTAGTTCTTTGTCTGCAATGCCCAAACAACTTATGTTATGTCTATTGTCCTTGTGATATGGCTGCTTCATTTTGTTTCACTTTCGGATATGGATAGGGCCGCTGCGTGATTAGTGCAGAGTGTACTGCTTCTGTTCTGTTGAGAGCCTTGCTGGACGTACAGCAAGTTCAGTATGATTCTCCTGTGTGAGGAGTTCCAAAACAGAACTAGTTCCAAAACGAAGGTTCACGTTTGAAAATTTACACTTGAATTTCCACCTTCGAATGGGTTCCCAAATAATCTGAGCCTGGGCATGTCTCGTGGCCTAGCCGGTGCTCCGTGCTCCGCGGCGGGACCTGCGGCCGCTCCCACACGAGCTCTCGCTGCCACGCCGTGAACGGCGGCGCGACGAAGATGGGACGGCCGTGCTTCGGCGCCACGGCCGTTCGTGAGGCTGAGCACATCGCACAGAAACACTGAAACGTTCAGGCTCGCAGGCGCCGTGCTCGTTACTCCGTGGCATCTGGCGCGGCCCCCAGATGCATCCGACGAGAGCCCACCAACTCATTGTTTGGCAGTCAATCTACTACATCTGACAGATAATAAGCTACAAGAGATACAGCGGAGATACGAGTCAAAGATTGTTAGCCAGGGCTTTCCTAACTCATTACGTTTTCTTTCCATACGAGATAAACATCGAATGGTACCTCTCCTCTCCTTGGCCAAGGCCGCGCAACCGATCCCAACGGCGCAGACGACACGATGAAGTTTCCAAGCAAGAGGAGTCGCGTCAACTACGACGCCGGCGACCGGGACCGGTTGAGCGCCCTGCCGGACTGCCTCCTCCACGAGATCATGTCTTACTTGAAGGCCCGGCAGGTGGTGCAGACCAACGTGCTGTCCAAGCGGTGGACGCACCTCTGGCGCTCCGTGCCGTGCCTCGACGTCGACCATGATGAGTTCGCCGTCGCCGACGAGGATGTGGGCAGGAGGAACAACAGCTACAATAATGCCAGGGAGCGGTGGAACAAGTTCGAGGAGTTCACCGACAACCTGCTCATCCGCCACGACATCGGCATCGCCCGCTTGGACAGGTTCGGGTTGCACGTCACCGCCGGACTCGCTCGGGCTAGACTGGCTTCTGACAGATGGATGCGTCACGCCATCAAGTACAGCCCCCGGGCGTCGAGTTTGAGCCCCTGGCGCGTCAAGAAACTGCATCTGTCCAACGTGCGCCTCGACGGCTGCTTCGCGGATCATGTCAGGTCAGGGTGCCCGTATTTGGAGGACTTGGAGATGAAACGTTGCAGGTGTCAAATCCATGCGATCGTCTCGGACTCATTGAAGAACTTGACTCTGGAAGGTTGCGTCTTGAATGGACTTTCTGCTCTTACAGCGCCAAAGCTGAAGAGCTTGGTTGTTGATAGCTGCAAAATGTATGAGCCTCCCCTCCTAGTCACGGCCCCTGCTGTTGCTTATCTGAGTCTGGCCACGTAGTTAACAAGCGTCTCCGCCGTGTTTCTTTCGAGGCGATGCCTTCCCTTGCCACGGCATCAATCTGCCTACGTCATAACTCGATACAAACTCAAGTCCACAAGGATCAGATCAAGCTTCTTACTAGTGTGTCAAGTGTGACGACCTTAGAGTTGTCAGGATTCAAGAAGATGGTACTGCCTTCTGTAACTTTGCTGATTTAATATTTTCAATGTACAGAAATCTATTCCTGTCCTGCCGTATTGTCGTCTGATACTTCATGTGTCGATTAGGTACCCTTGATATATATGTCATTCCCGGAATTCAAGAACCTGAGGGCCTTAACACTAAACAGTTGTGATCTTAGTGACGACTTCCAGATGCTGGGGAGATTTCTTCAGGGTTCACCTAGTTTGGAGAAGCTCACTTTGCGGCGTTGCAAGGTATGACATTAGCCTTTACACTTTCCCATGTAAGCAAAATTGCATCTTTACCTCACACATTTATGCTGCAAACAGTTGCCAAACCATCCTGAGAGAGACATGCGGTGGGATAGTTCCAGGAAGACCAGTTTATTCAAACGCGAGAAGACCTCTTCTTCCATGTGTCGGAGTGTGATAGATCTTTACTGCGAGAACCTCAGTCTACCTGAAATCATATATGAAGATGAGGACCTTTCAATACTTGTCAAGGATTTGTCAAGCATTTTCTGGGAACCTACGAAAATATAATATGGAACTCACCAAGATAGATTAGTATATATTTTTGTTTATCATGATCAGCTTTCGGTCTCTGCCTTATTATCAATTTTCTGGCCACTCGTGATTTTACAAGCACATCGTGCACGGACCACAGTGCCAATATGTAAGGTTTTGAACAAGTCTGATATAGACTACTGTATTTATTCACCAGAACAGTGAAACTAGAGCCTAAAGATCTGTGAATATAGATCAGATCATTACATTGAATCAAAATTCACTCCAACGGTCATAGAATCAGAACTCCAACGGTCATCAGGACCTCAGGTGCTACTGAGGCTCTTGTAACCACTAGATTATATACCCTTTTTCGCATAGAATCAGAACTCTATTAAGTTCTATCCAGCGTCATATAATTTTCAGGCACAATGCAATTATTCTCTTCATGAACTTTACATGGACCAATTCATTGGTTCTCTAGCATCGAAAGTTCACAAATTCAGAAGCTACCATCTAAAGGTTCACATTGCTCTGCAGAATTAGCATTCTATTTCTGTTACTTTTCTACTTTACGCTGTTAGTTGGGACAAAATTAATAATGACCGTACATGTCCCCACCCTCACCTTATTGCTTCCTCTTCCAATGGGAATGGTGCACTCGCCATGGCTGCTTCGGGCGACGGTAACCTGCATGTGCCAGCGGAGCATAGCCGCGTCGAGGGCTCACGGTGAAGCCGCGCAGCGTGGGCCACCGCCGTGGAGCAGGGATGCACCGGGGACCCATCGTGGAACAATCAAACGACCACTCGCACGCACCGTGAAATAATCAAACGGCCATCCCGGCCCTGGAGCCCAATTGCACACGATATCATAATTATTTGGCAGTCCATCTGCAACCAACCGACAACGCGCAGCAAGAGATACTGAGGAGATATAGAATTTTGCATGGAGTCTAAAATTTAGAGGGGTCTAAACAAGAAGAATCTTATCATTTAAGAGTATTAATTATAAAACTAGCTGCAGGATCTCTGGTCTAATTCGCGAGACAAATTTAATGAGGGTAGGTAAGCCGTGATTAGGCGATGGTTACTGTAGCATTATTATAGCATTACTGTAGCAAAACATAGATTAATTAGGCTCATTAGATTCGTCTCATAAAGATGTATCTATCTGTAAAAATTTTTGTCATTTAATATTTTTAAATAATAAAATTCTTTTTAATGTGACAGGTCTAAATTTTGGAGAGAATGGGAAACCTTCGAAAGATGGTTTGGCCTTTCCTAACTCGCTAGGTTTTCTTGCCATATACTACGAGATAACATCGGATGTTACCAGATCTGCGCAGGTGCTCCTCCAGGCTGGGCGCACGACACGATGGAATATCCCCAGGCAAGAGGAGCCGCCTCAACGACGACGCCGGCGACCGGGACCGGCTGAGCGCCCTGCCGGACTGCCTCCTCCACGAGATCATGTCTTACATGAAGGCCAGGCAGGTGGTGCAGACATGCGTGCTGTCCAAGAGGTGGACGCGCCTCTGGCGCGCCGTGCCCTGCCTCGACATCGACCAGTCGGAGTTCGAGGCCGCGGGCCGCGGGACCGGTGTCCACCGCACGGCCTGGCAGAAGTTTGAAGACTTCAGCGTGATCCTGCTGGGTAATCACGTTTCCATTGCCCGCCTGGATGCGTTTCGACTGAGCACCAGATTCTTCTACGACAATGAAGCTAGACATGCATCCGGTTTGATCCGCCGCGGCATCAAGTACGGCACCCAGGAACCGGGAGTCCAGCGTGAAAGATTGACCTCTAGGCCTTGGCGTCTCAAAAGGCTCCATCTTTCCAGGGTCGATCTTGATGAAATCTTCGCCGAACATCTCAGATCAGGTTGCCCGTCTCTGGAGGATTTAGAGCTGAGTGGATGCAGGTGTGACTTTCGTGCAATCACCTCTGATTCGCTGAAGGACTTGAATTTAAAATGCTGCCGATGTCTGCTTCTTTCCGAGATTACGTCGCCCACGCTGAAGAGCTTGGTTATCGACAGTGGAACTAACAGCAAAGGTCATCCGCTGGTTATCAAAGCCCCGGATTTGGCTTGTTTATACATGTATGTGACCACTAACAACCTTGTCGGTGGTGTTTCCTTGAATGAGATGGCATCCCTCGCCAAGGCTACGATTCTTCTATGGGACGACAAGACAGCGCAGAGTAAAATCAGAGGCGATCAATTAAAGATTCTTTGTAGTGTCTCTAATGTGACAAGTTTAGTGCTGTCAAATTTCGAGATGATGGTATGCATATATTTGTCAATGTTTCCTCTTCACACTGTTAATTCATGTTTTGATGTCATCTACTATACTTCAGGTGTCTGCTGAAGCATCTAGGACGTTCCCAGAATTCAAAAACATGAGGACCTTACATTTGAACTACTGCAATACTAGTCAAGATTGCCAAATATCACAACAAATTCTGCGAAATGCGCCCAACTTGGAGAACCTCACTTTAGGGGGTGGAAAGGTATTTGAAATTCAATTCATTAACCTTTTATTACACTGCCAACACTTCAAAAATTATTTCAATAAAACCAGGTATATTGTACTTAACATTTAAAATTCAGTTTATTACTTTACATCTTTTGCACCCTTTAAAAATGATTGTACTACGAAACAAAAAGGAATGTTGAAGTGGCAGAAGACGGTAAGTCATCTGCTTCTTCATTGACAATGTTTATTTTTCATCTTATTCATGATTGTCGTTGCTTCATCTAATGTGCTCCAGATGCTTAGTGAAGAACCCCGTTTTTTGAAGCAAGAAGAATCCCGTTCATTTCCAGAATTTAGAAACCTGAATGTCTTGTCACTATGCAATTGTGACCTTAGTGACGATTTTCGAACGCTAGGACACTTTCTACGGAGTTCACCTAATTTGAGGAAGCTTACTTTGTCGCACTGCAAGGTATGATAGCGTGCTTAGATTTTTATCTTTTCTATGTGACTAAAAACTGGTTCACTATCTTACAATCTTTTATTTATGCTGTAACAGTTTGTAGATGATTCTGAGAAAAAGAAAGGAGCACCCAAGTCAAAGAAGAACCAACCTTCACAATGCCATAACCTTGTGGGTGTCCGGTGCGAGAACCTCAAGCACACTGAAATCGTATATAGAGATGATGATATTCGCCTATTGGTTGAGCTTTTACTGCATACTTCAGAGAATTTTCCAAATAATAGCATAAAACTCAGAAAAACTGGTTCACATACTGGTCAAGAATTTATCGCGCCTTTCAGGGCATGCACCAAATGACATTATAGAACTCACCAAGCTTGATCAGTGTTACTCTATTACTTGCCATCAACTTTCATTGTCATTTTGTATTCAGGTTTCTGGTTACCCATAATTTTTACAAACATGTCATGGGCATACCAAAGTGCCAACGAGTAAGATTTTGATCAAATGTTCTATTGTATTGAGTTTGAGTCTCTGTTATGTACTCTAAATCTTGCTTGCAGTGATGCCTGGTTCCAGAACAATGACTAGCCCTAATATGAGATTAATCTACCTGTTCGTTCAAAAAAATATTTCTTTCAAAATGATAAATTAACCACTTTCAAACAATTATACTAGCTCAGTATCTAGCCAATGCTAATACAATTCATCTCAGGTGTTACATGACAGTGAATGTGTACTTTTCACATATGTAACAACAGTTTATTTTTTCTGTTGCGGAGTCCATTATGTTTAACTGTATCAATCCAACAGCTATTTACTCATTGTCAAATGTCAAAAAACAGACCCTCGCAAAAAAAAAGTCAAAAAACAGAGGTTTTTAGTTCTATAGAACAGTGAAATTGGAACCTAAAGGTCTATTAACACATACCAGGTCTCAATCGGAACTCTATTTAAGTTGCTGATTGAAGACAAGTCGAACCTGTTTCAAGTAGTGACCTGAAAATTTTTCTGTTGAGACGATGTAACGAGCTGAAACATTTTTTTCCTGTAAAAAGGAAGTAGTAGCAGTGAACTGAAACATTTTTTTTCCTTGCGGTGACAATGAACTGAAACTTGGGTTGCTGTGATGGGAATATTGATGATGATCGTCGTGTTCCACATCCCCATGCTTGACGATCAGATAAAGGAGGACATCAAAACGAGGTAGAAGCGGTGGGGTAGCTAGATGCTTCGAGTTCTGGCAATGCAAAGACATCCTAATACAATAGTCCACATTACACATTCCTGATTGTACACGATACCCTCTGTACAAAGACTACAACCACCAAGGGAGATACATGCACAGTTTTGTTAGACTTTTCCAAAGTAACGATCTACGATTTCCAACTGAAAGTCGTCCTACTGTATATAGAGTTATAGACGCCGATCCAAACTTCCCAATTAACTGCCTTGCAGGGTCACGACGATGGAAGAGCCCGGCAAGCGCGTAGCCGGCGGCGACCGGCTGAGCGCCCTGCCGGACTGCCTCCTCCACGAGGTCATGTCCCACATGAAGGCCCGGCAGGTGGTGCAGACTTGCATGCTGTCTGCCAGGTGGCAGCACCTCTGGCGCTCCGTGCCCTGCCTTGACGTTGACCAGGAGGAGTTCAAGACCCCGTCCGCCGGGGTCGCCGGCGGTAAGGAGGCCCGACAGAAGTTTGAAGACTTCGGCGTGATCCTGCTTGGCAGCCACGTTTCCGTTGCCCATCTGGATACGTTCCGCCTCAGCACTACAGGGTCAGATGATTTGTTTGGTGAAAATAGACTTGCATCAAGTTGGATCCGCCGTAGTATAAAGTTTTGCACCCAGAAGCCTTGCGTCTCAAAAGGCTCCATCTTTCCAATGTCGATCTGGATGATTTCTTCGCCGAGCATCTCAGATCAGGTTGCCCGTCTCTGGAGGATTTGGAGCTGAGTTGTTGTACGTGTGACTTTCGTGCAATCACCTCGGATTCGTTGAAGAACTTGGGTCTGAAATGTTGCCGATGCAAGGAACTTTCGGAGATCACGTCGCCCACACTGAAGAACTTAGTCATGCACAGCGGAGCTCACAACAAAGATCGTCCACTGGTTATCGTGGCCCCAGATTTGGCTTGTTTATTTCTATCTGTGATAACTAGCAATGGCATTTTCTTGAATGAGATGGCATCCCTTGCCAAGGCCACGATTCATCAAAGATGGAATGAGGAGGCAACACAGAGTAAAATCAAAGACGCTCAACTAAAGATTCTTTCCAGTGTGCGTAATGTGACAAGTTTAGTGCTGTCAAGTTTCAAGACGATGGTATACACATCCCTTGTTCATATTCTTTGTCAAAACTTTCCATTTTACTTGTTTTATTCATGTTGTGATGTGTATACTCCAGGTGTTTGGCGAAGAATCTGACACATTACCAGAGTTCAAGAACATGAAGACCTTAAAATTGAGGGACTGCGATATTAGTCATGATCACCAAATTTCGAGACATATTCTTTGGAATTCACCCAACTTGGAGAATCTCTTTTTACGGCATTGCAAGGTATATTTAAAAATTCAATTCATTACTTTTCTTGCCATTTTTAACATTGCTGGCACTTCTCAAACAACAGTAAACGGAAAGACTGTCCAAATAACTTGGTTTATTGCACTAATAAAAGATTTAAAATTGATTTCGTGGTTTTACATCTTTTACACTTTTCAAATGATTGTGCTAATAGACAAAAAGGAATTCGTTTAAGTGGCATAGAACGATATTTAACCTTCTCTATCCTTGATGATGTTTATTAATTTTCTCCTTCATGACAGCGTTTGTTTTCCACCTTATTCAAGATTTGTCACTGCTTCATCTAAATATTCTCCAGGTGCTTAATGAGGAATCCCATCCATTTCCAGAATTAAAAAAAGTCAATGCCTTGTTACTAGGCTATTGTGACCTTAGTGACGATTTTCGGACACTACGAAACTTTCTTCAGAGTTCGCCTAATTTGAGGAAGCTTGTTTTGTTTCGGTGCAAGGTACAATGTAACTTTCATTTTACTTATGTGTAATCCTATGTGACTAAATATGGCTTCACCTATCTTACCTCTTTTATGCTGCAATAGTTCACAGATGATTCCAAGAAAAAGAAACAAACATCGAAGCCAAAGAAGAACCCACCTTCAAAATGCAACAACCTTCTAGATGTCCGATGTGAGAATCTCAAGCAAACTGAAATCACATATAGAGATGACGATATCCGCCAGCTAGAGCTTTGGCTACACGTTTCAGGGAATTTCCCAAACAATACCATAAAACTCACCAAATTTGGTTAATGTTACGGTTGTGCTTTCTTTTCTGTGGTCTGATCAGTACTAGTTTATCTGAAATTTGAATGCAATCTGAAGTGCAGGCATGCACCTTTGATAGTTTGATTTTTTTTTTTCTAGATGATCCATCGCACAAGCCATTCTGTAACTTGATTTGTTCAAGGTTCCTTTGAAATGTTCTCAAGGAACAATTAGTAAATTAACGCATTTTTTTAATGGAAAGTCAAAATCAGCCCAAATGAGCAGTGAGAGAGTGCGTTCAACCGCAATCTCATATGTTCATTTTGCTGATTTGCCCAGAATGCCGCAGTTTGGCATGATTTCTCTTTGCTCAAGCACTGCTGGACGTGCACTCGTGCTGGCCCATTCGCAGAGTTGAAGACACGTTTGCAGACACCGCCCCAAAGCCGTGGGTTCGCTGTCTTCTTGCTACGGTTGCCATTGGGTGCAAAACCTGTGTGGGGTTGGTTGATGTTTTTTTTTTGACGGAAAAGTGTAAAGTATATTTGGTAGGCTAGATATTGTATATCACACGCAAATCAGGATACTTTGTGGTGTGTCTAATATGACAAGTTTAGCCTTGTCAAGTTTCCAAAAGATGGTACTACGCACATGCCCGTCACATCTTCTTTGTCATTGTTTCCTCTTCATTCTTTTTAAATCATGTCATTATTGTTGGAATTGTTGACCTCGGTCAAGTGGCCCGTAAAGGCCCAATCCGAATCCAACTAAGATCCCTGTTAGTTGCCTTGATCAGGAGGCAAACCTCAGCCCATCTAAGGGCCCGGCCCCGCGCCTACAGCACTATATAACCAAAGGGAGACCCCCTGATCTCCTTGATCGCTTAATCTCGAAATTAAGCCTAGGGTTAGCCCTAACCCTAATCTACCGATCAGAAAGCGTGCTGCAAGGCGTGGAAGCCCGGTGTCCCTCGATCTACATCGACATCCTGCTGTTCCTCTACGTCTACAGCCATCTACAATGGCTACGATCATGACGGGTGAGTTAATTCAGAACTAAATTCATGTTCCTAGGAATGATCTATTATGACTAGTGATCCTGTTAGATCAATTCCCTGAGTTCTTGATCAATCTGTTCTAACAATTGGTATCAGATGCCTAATCTAGTCGTTTTAGATCCCCTAAATTATGTTTAAGGCCTCTGTTAACACTAGATCAGTAATGTTTAAAGTAAGTTTTAATAGATCTAGTTATGCGCAGAGGAGATCATCATGTTCAGTTAACACTAGTTCAACTTCAGTTAGATTTCTTGATGATCTAGCAGCAATGTTATTAAGATTAGTGTTTAATTCAGTTTTAGTTAGTTCAGTCTTCATGATTAGCGCATAAGATCAGTCAGTTCATCATTAGATTAAATTAGATTAAGTTTAGATCATGTTACGCTAGGGTTTCACAATCCTTTTCGACTTGCTAATCATGCTCCATGTCACAATTAGATGCGAAATTAGCTAAGAAATTCTGGGTTTTCTAATCTAGGGTTGTTCTAGTTTACACAAACGAACACCCTAACCCTAACCCTAAATTAAGCTAAGCTAACCCTAAGATCAGAGGACTCACCTCTTGCTCCTTGCTGTCCCCGCCGTGCATCAGACCAGGCGCGCGCGGACGACAGCGTCCTCTCCGGTCGCTGGCAAGGCCCACGGCATCAGTACGCCGTGGGTGCCCGTCGCCGGAATCAGGACTACCACGCGCGGCATAAGCTCCGCCGCGTTAAAGCCCGCACGCCTCGGCCTCTCGACGTCGTCGTCGTGCTCCTCCGCACCCGGTCGCCGTCGAGTTCGTCGCCTTCGGGCGCGCCCTCGCTGGGCATCAGATCCGGACGACGTGGCCTCAGATCCGCCGCGCGGGCTCCCCGCCCACGCACGGCCCCCTCGCCGTCTTCGTCGCCGGGCCGCCTCCGAGTCGTCGTCGCGTCTGCCGCGCGACGCGCTCGCCTTAGGGCATCACGGCGGAGCTGCTCGACGGAGCCGCGCGCGATTTCTCGCACGCGCGCACCGGCGAGCAGTTCCCCGTGGCGCCGCGGCGGCTCGCCGGCGTGGTTGTCCTCCGGCGCCATCGCGCGCTGCGGTGCTGGCTGTGGGGGAGCGGAAGAGAGGCGAGCGAGTGGAGAGAGTGAGACGGGGCTAGGGTTTCGGCCGGCAGTTTTGTGCCGCGTCTGTCTTCCCCTGGCCGTCCGATCTCCCTTCCCCTCGATCCGACGGCGCGTGCCATGCCTTCAGCTGGGTTGGGCTCGATGCGCCCCGCGCGGGCATGCGCGTCAGGCCGGTTCGGCGGCCTGCTCGCAGGTTCTTGGGCTCCCGGCCCAAAGGCCTTCAGGTGGCCTGCGCGACGTCGCGTCTACGCGACGGGCTGCGCCAAAGATCGTGCTACTGGGCCGGGCCGCATCGTGCTGGCAGCGCGTGCGCGCCTCTGGGCTGCTGCGCCAATTTTGCTGGGCTGGGCCGCGAGCGCGGGTCTTCAGCTGGGCTGCGCACATTTTCTCTTGGGTCGCATGATTTTCAGTGAATATCTGTTAAGTTTTCAGCCAATTTCAGTCCTAAGCATTTTGCCAATTTCAGTCCCAATTTAAGATAAGTTGTTACGGCATTTTGTTTAAGAGTTAAGTATTTCGCTAGAATATTTAAGCTAAACTCTCCAGAATTTTTAGTAGCAATTTCAATTGCTAATTTTTTAAGCTTCCGCTGTCATTTTGAGCATATATATGCTCACCCAATATTAAGTTTCATTAAGGATATTAAGTTTTATTAGCTTTCATGAGCATAATAATTAAGTTTAAGATTAAATTTAGCTCTTAAGTTGAGCTACAAATTTTGGGAATTTTAACATGTACTATGTACATATTTTTATAAGTACCATTAATTCTTCTGTTTTATACAGAATCATGAGATTTAAGATCTCCCTTTTGATGATCAAAATAAGTACCTTTTCTCTGCGAAATTAACATGGTTGGGAATTTTTTTTCATTAAGTTAATGCCCAGCATATATGATCTTTTTCTCACCATGTTTAAGACATTGTTTAAGCTTGTATGAGATCATTAGTTTGAGAAAGTCTTATTATTTATTTATGTTTTTCGCTGGGATCATTAAGTTTGATCTATTAAGTTTGCCTATAAGTAAGTTTAATGCTGCTTTTCTTTATTATAAGTTTAATAAGTTTTCGCTTGTTTTCCCACTGGTGATGCAAGTTGTTACTTATTTTGCATGATTATAATCAGACCACCGTAAGGTTATTTTCATGGTTTATTTTTAGTGCATCTTATTGTACTAATTTTAAGTTTTCACATTTAAGTCTATTCCTCTAAGTTTTCCATCCATCATGCCTTAAGATCAATAAAAATGCATAAGTTGCATTTGCCATGTGCATTTTTAAGATCAAATAATGCATCTCTTGCGTTATTATTGCTATTTTATTAGCACACTAAGATATTTACTAAGTATCTTTATTTGGCTATGTCTTTTCAGTTGAAAGCCACATGAAGAACATTAAGCCCTTCAACGGCATTGACTTTCCTTTATGGAAAGAGAAGGTGCAAGACATTCTCAAGTCTCTGGAGCTTGATTATGTACTTCATAAGGACAAGCCACTTCCTCCCTCTTCCGACATTGAGGAGTATGATGAGAAGATACATGAGTATCAATTCAAGTTGGAGAAATGGGAAAAGGACAATAAGTTTACCAAAAGAATCATCAAGCGTTCGATCTCAGAAGGCATAAAGGGAGAATTTGATGATAATAAGGACACGACTGCTAGTGAACTCTTCTTTTTGATTGAGTTAGAACATAAGAGAGTCAGCACAAGGTTCCTCTTCACAAGGCTAACCACCTTGCGATATGATGGATACAGTGGAATAGTAAAGCACATACGCAGCATGTATGACATTGCTTATGAGCTTAAGTCATTTGGAATAGAACTCTCCGATTCATTTTTAGAGCATTGTGTTGAGACATCTTTAGTGAATCCATGAATTGGGAAGTGATCCTTAGAATTTTAGTAGATGGAAATAAGTTAAAGTTTTAAGAACTTTATTTTAGAATTAGTTAGTGGATTCAATAAGTTAGCTTGATGACATTCAATGTACTTTAGTGAAACCTTTTGGTTCCATATATCATTGTTTTTATGAGTATATTTCTCTCTAAGTTGTGAAATTATCTCTTATATCCTCAGTTTTAAGTTATTATCTTACTTGCTTTTGTACAAGCAAATTTCATAATGCTAATTATGAATCTCTGACACATATGAGAGTTAGATGAGATAAGTAAAGTGATGAGACCTTGTCGAATATGTGGCACACTCACGTTTAGACCACAAATTCGGGGGGAGAATGGCGTGTCTCATCAATTTTATAGATACTCCAGATTATAATACCAATTAAGAATTGCTCTTGTCAATTAAGAATTAATGTTAGAAATATATTTATAAATTCTCTCCATTGCATTTTGTCGTTCATAAGATTTAAGGACAAAATTAAGCATAAGATTTTAAGCATAATATAAGTTTTACGTATGATATACTCGCTATATCTTATTGCTTAAATTAAGAATAAGTTCAAGAGCAACTTTATCATGCAAGACATGATTATTAAAACTACCATTGTGATGGGAGTTTAAACACCCCACAAAGACCAATTGTCTCACTAAGTGTGGTTTTATCCTATATTCTGGCCACCGCTGTTTACGGGATAATTCTCACAGATTGTGTTGTGTCACCCATTTTCTGGCCACCGCTGTTGTGGGTTGGTGCAATGGAATCAGAGACGATTGAAGTATGATTGTGTTCATGATACTGGCCACCGCTGTTTTGTGGACATTTAATCATAGCTTTGCTGCTCTAGTTCATTATCTAGCCACCGCCGGTGTGGGCTAGTGGTGGCAAAGCAAGCTGATCAGTGGTATAATAAATGTCGTGCCAAGATAAGTTAAAGAGCTATCATTGTAAATTTATTTTAGATAAGCTTATGGGCCGACACATTTAATATTCTGATTATTCGGAATTCAATGAAAGCTCATATGGAAGGAAATGGGGGAGAAGAAATCTTATTGAGATGTAGGATAAGTTTCCTCTATATCGATGATTTAAGATGAGATGTATATATATATATACATAAATATATGATTTTCTCATATCGTGCCATAAGTGTTTCTCCATTCCTTTTCTAACTCTGTTGAGGATCTACATTAGCAGTTTTTCAATAACAGAAACTCGTAATATTTTAATAATAAGTTAAATTTTGGGCACAAAAGTGAAAGCCTCAGTTATTTCTAAGATTATGTAAAAGAGGTCATAAAAGGGTCTATGAATTTTGAACATAAGTATAGTTCATCTCATAGCAATTTTCTGATGGAGTCAAGACAGCAGACTGTAATGGGTCTGCAGATTGTTGAAGAAGTGATTCCAAAGGAAAATAAGATGCTAAGTTTATAACTCACTATGAGTTTGTACATATCATGGGCAACCGTGATTTATTTTATAAGGTTAAGGTGGATTAATTAAGATCCTGATACTTTGAGGAAATTATTTCTCCGTAAGTTGAAAGAAATAAGCATGCATTCCAAGAAATGAGAAATGATTTTATCATATCATAAGACACATCTAGTGATGCTTTTCCTAAGTTCTGGGGGAGAATGACACTTTGATGGGACCAAAGTGAGTATTGGGATCGTCACTCAAGCACAAAAGTTAAGAGAGGCTTTGAAGTGATAATATGTGAATGCAAATATAATTATGCCTGTAAGTTTTGCGTGATATAGCAAATTTTATCATAAGAATAAGGTTAAGAATAAGATAAATAGGAAGACGTTCCTAAGGCTTCAGATTGAAGCTATATGCTAAGATCTATAAGACATTGACTTAGCATGACAAGCCGGAATGCTTGACAAAATTTTGTTAGTCTTAGTCCAGGGGAGGTCCACTGGGAAATGGTGTTTAAAGTTAAAGGCACCAAATAACATGCTTATTTAATTAAGTACTATTCATATAATGTTTTGTGAGGGTGTATGGATGTAAATGTGCACAATTAAGTTTTATGTCCTTCACTCTTACAGATATGAGCGATTCTGCAGAAAGCTCTAAAACAAGATTAGCATTATTTATGTTGATTTTGTATGGCATGTTTCAGACAGGCATATAAAATATATTCCGGTATTATTAAGTCTACATTGATAGTACTCAATGTCACTGTATTCAATTACAGAATTCCTTCAAGTAATGACATAGTTGATGGTGTCAACCCCATTGACAACTATATATTGTTATGTCATGAAAGAAGGGTCCCAGGATCAAGTCATTTTAATGCTTTAAGTAAATAGCTAGCAACATGACTAATTGAGGGTGTTATTGCCTATCCTATTTCGCGAAATTAGTATGGATTTGGTGATTAA
This sequence comes from Eragrostis curvula, assembly GCA_007726485.1. Classification (NCBI taxonomy): domain Eukaryota; kingdom Viridiplantae; phylum Streptophyta; class Magnoliopsida; order Poales; family Poaceae; genus Eragrostis; species Eragrostis curvula. The sequence goes on from RWGY01000031.1 coordinate 9,273,526, forward strand.
ACCTGAAATATGATTCTGGATGAGGCCGAATAAATAAACTCCCAATTAAGATTAATAAGTGTTCTATCGAGATACTATAGCAGACTTTGGTTAATTATGTCCCGGGACACCTGTATTGCTTCCGGTGACTGATTCGTCAGGTTTTGTTATGGTGTTGAGTGTGAACATAATGCGAACATAAGTTTAAGGTTAAGATTAAGATTGTTCGATTAAGAGGGAGATTATTGATCTGTGTATGTCCACCTGCACGTGATCGATAATATAATTATTATAAAGAATTAAGCCATTGACCTTTGGTTAAGGGGGAGAATGTTGGAATTGTTGACCTCGGTCAAGTGGCCCGTAAAGGCCCAATCCGAATCCAACTAAGATCCCTGTTAGTTGCCTTGATCGGGAGGCAAACCTCAGCCCATCTAAGGGCCCGGCCCCGCGCCTACAGCACTATATAACCAAAGGGAGACCCCCTGATCTCCTTGATCGCTTAATCTCGAAATTAAGCCTAGGGTTAGCCCTAACCCTAATCTACCGATCAGAAAGCGTGCTGCAAGGCGTGGAAGCCCGGTGTCCCTCGATCTACATCGACATCCTGCTGTTCCTCTACGTCTACAGCCATCTACAATGGCTACGATCATGACGGGTGAGTTAATTCAGAACTAAATTCATGTTCCTAGGAGTGATCTATTATGACTAGTGATCCTGTTAGATCAATTCCCTGAGTTCTTGATCAATCTGTTCTAACAATTATGTCTTTTAATATGCCCAGGTGTTTGGTGAGACATTCCCAGAGTTCAAGAACATGAGGACCATAGAATTGAACTGTAATCTTAGTCATGACCACCAAATATGAGAACATGTTCTTCGTAATTCACCCAACATGGAAAATCTCACCTTAGGGTGTTGCAAGGTATTCAAAATTAAATTCACTCTCATACGTCTTTTACACTGTCAACATTTCAATCTCAAATGATTACCATAAATGAAAAGAAACTTCCAAGTCGTCGGATAGATTTAGTATTTAGTTCATTGGCTTGCATCTCTTACACCTTCCACCGATTGTAACAAACAATCAAAGTTGCTGAAGACAATATTGCCTTGTCCAGCCTTGAAAATGTTTATTGTCATTCAGAGCACTGCTATAGAGTACACCCGTTTGGCAGACTTTGTACGACCAAGTGCTTGGATTGTCGTTGCTTCATGTAATATTTTTCAAGTGCTTGGTGAGGAATGCCATTCGTTTCTAGAATTCAGAAATCTGAAAGGTCTTATCAATATTCAACTGCGACCTTAGTGACGATTTTCAGACACTAGGACACTTTCTTCGGAATTCACCAAAAGAAGCTTTCTTTGTCGCACTGCAAGGTATAAAGTACTTTGATTTTTACATTTGTGTAAATTCTATGTGACTAAAAATCGTCACTATCTTTCTTCTTTTATGCTTGCAATAGTTCACAGATAAATCCAAGAAACGAGCATCCAACTCGAAGAAGAACCCACCTCCACAATGCCACAACCTTATGGATATCCGGTGCGAGAACCTCAAGCACACCGAGTTTGTATATAGAGACGACGATATCCGCGGATTGGTTGAGTTGTTACTGCACATTTCTGGGAATTCTCCAAATACTAACATAAAGTTCACCAGAGTTAATCAGTGATATCGTTGCTCCTTTTATGTCGTCTCGTCACGTCCCGATTTATCTGATGAATTTGGCATGCATGCCCAATGCTAGTTGGGTGCAGACATGTACCTTTGACTTCGCCCCCCTAGATGTCTCGCCACATGTGCAAAAGCCATTTTGTAACTCGAATTAGTCACGGGTTTTAGAAGAGTCCCTTGTAAAAACGTTTGCAAGAAAAAGCTAATGAAAATATTTGTTTTCTCAGACGCTCGTGAAAAGTATTAGTTCTCACAGAGGAAGCAAAAGAAAAAAAATTGCATATAAAGCTGGGCGCTGGGTGCTCTCACTGCCAATCCCATGTGATTCTTAAGTTTGAGCTAGCCCTTGATCTCGAGCATTCATATGAGCGTGAATTCTTGAGGTACTGACCTTGTACGTATCTGACAATAATAATGGTCTGTTTCCAATGTATGTGTTTGTTGGGGGTTCGGGGCAATCATCGCGATTATCTCTCCTCCACCTAACATAAGCGGTATAACTAGTGGAAAGATGGGACAAATGGATGGATCACAATAACTATCGGGGGTAACAGTACACCATGAACCGTCCCATCACACGGTGCCCGTGATGGGGTATTTATAGGGGAGTCGAAGGGACATTTACATATGCCCAATATGCCCTTCGACTTTCATTACAAGATATACTCCTGATAATGTACAAAAATGTCCAAAAGGGTACAAGTGTTATTTCCAACTAGAGACTAGAAACCTAAGGCCTTGACGTCATCAGGTGTCTCAGTGGTCGTCGCCATTTCCCTGACGCTTCATCTTAATAGCGATACTTCAGGAAATCGCGGCGACCCGGAGCTGGTCCCAATCCCCAACATAGCCCCTCGAGGAGACTGGTCGCTTCGCGATAGAGCTGATCCGCGACGAACTTTCTCCGTGAACTTATAAGGATGGTGATCAGCGCGTCGTGATGTCACCCCCCCCCCCCCCTTGAAAAAAAATCAAAAACGGAAAAGGGTTTTTTTTTGGGAGTAACTGACGCTCATTAACTGCTCAGCGCGATTTTCGGAGCGACTTGGCCTATATAAGGGTGGGAGGTGGAGGGGGGGGGGGGGGGGCGATCATTTCTGCCTCGGCTTGCCCTGTTCCGCGCTCACGCTCGGGATCTCGCTTGCTGCTGCTGATTCGTGGGAGTTTCTGCGACGGGTGGGCTTTTGAGGTGAGTTTTCCTTTGCTGATTTAAGGCCATTGTGCTTTGCGTTTTCTGATCATCGCGTTTTTTGCAGCACAATGTCTCGTGTGGCGCAGACTGCGAGGCTTGTCGTCGTTGGTGGGGAGGTGAGATCTGGCGACGATGTGAACCCAATCTCGGCTTCGCAAAGGCGAAGGTTCGAGGCGCAGGCCGGCTCCTCTGCGGGTGCCGCTCAGCAGGCGCCTGGTTTGGCCGCTGATAAGGGCGATGACCAAGGTAAGGAGTTGGGAGAATCTCGCTATTTTGATCTGTACATTAATTGAGTCGGCTCTTGCTGAGTCCGCTGCTAAGGAATGGAAACGTCGTCGTTCTGTGGCTGGGGGAATTTCAGATGATGAGGTTGGTGTTGATGCCCGCCGGGAGGTTGTTGAGGTTGAGCCATCGTCATCTGGTGACCCTCGTGAACGTGCTGGCCAGCTAAGACAACCTAAGGAAAAAGAGTATAAGGGGACTTGTCACATAGGACCTTCTAAGGTAATTGATGATGTTATCACTGATTATGTCAAGCTCGGGTACTTTGAGGAAGGTCAAGCTCGGGCTCCATCCGGGGAAGAGACACCGAACCCTCATGAAGATGAGGTAGTCGTGTACCGTGATCTGTATGAGGCTGGGCTGTGTATTCATGCACATGATTTCTTGTACAAGGTGCTGTATCGGTTTAATATTGATCTTCATCATCTTGCTCCCAACGCAATGGCGATGCTTTCGAAGTTCGCCTAGGCGGCCAAGAGTTTCGGCGGTGCTCTGGACTCTGGGTGCTTTTGTCAGTATTTTGATGTTCATGTTACTCCTCGGATTATTTCCTTTGGAGAGGAAGATGTCAGCGCTCAATATGGGACATGCAGCTTCAAGTCCCGCAGTTTCGATGGAAAGGCGAAACTTGACAAGGTCAAGTTTGCGGGTGGTGACAAGAACAAGTGGCCAGATGACTGGAGGGATTGGTGGTTTTATGCGAGGGTTCCGAGCATGGAGAATTGCGAGGGGGTGACCGTTTATCCGTTGCATAGTCGGATGATTGATCTGGATTTGAACAAGTCTCCAACCTTCAATGAGATCTGGAATTACAAACGATGTGACACCGCCTTTCAGAAGGCAATTGCACTTGTCGGGGGACGTGACATGGTTGAGGAATTCATCGCTGCTGGTGTCTGGCCGATCCGCGATGGTTGGGTACCATGGAAATTTTTAAAGCAAAGTTTGAAGGATCTGCGGGTAGCGTATAAGGTGCCTGATTTGAAGTACCGGAAACCTGATACTATCAATGCCGCTGGGTTTGTAAAGGCTGTTGAAACTGCGGTGTCTTGCATTTGCGGGCCCTTTACCGCCCTTGAAAAACAGCAACGATCTGAGCTCCTTGTTCCTGGTCGTCGGCTAAACCGTGTTTTCGACGAACTAGAATTGAAGTATGGCGACCATGTTGTTCATGTTACGAAGAAGGGTCGCAAAAAGAAAGGCGAAGAGGTGTTCCTCAGTTCTACTGACATGGAAAGAAGAGTATGGGAAAAAGAGACCACTGCTGCTGCTCTTGGTGATGCTGCCCCAGCCCCTAGGCCGGTGGTAGCGCCTAAGGCGGTGTCTGTTGTTAAATTTGCAACTAGTTCGCGGGCCGCTGAAAAAGCGAAACACCGCCTGGTCTCCTGGAAACAGTCCATTTCCCGGGCTATGGGTGTGGCACTGCTGCCTCTGCGTCTGTCGCAGTTTCTTCTGGTTTGCATGAAGCTTCGGAGAAAGACCGAGGGGGTTCTACTGCTGGTGGAGATGGTGCCGATTCTGCTTTTGTTGCTATTTCTGCCGGACCGCACGAAACTTCGGAAAGAAATCGAGAGGGTTCCACTGCTGGTGGGGATGGTGCGGAGGATGTTGATGAAATTTTGGAGGCTTGTTCTCGTTGTCAGAAATTGATGGTGTAACATCCGGGATGTTAATTCAAGCCCAAAAATAGAATCGGCCAGTTGTTCGGTCCGTGGGCTGGGCCCACTGGGCCGCGGTACTGTAGCGTCGGAGCGCTGTAGCGAGGCTACTGTAGCTACCGGACACTGTAGCTGCGGAACACTATAGCGCGGGTACCGTAGCGATCCGGTTAGTCCCATACTGGAAATCGACCAGGAGCTTGACCAGCTTAAATATTCAGTCCTGAGTGCAGTAGTAACCGGGTTAACCCTTTTACGCGAAGCGAGGACGAAAGCGTAAGAGCTGCTGCTGTTAGGTGGGTCCCGCACTGCAGGCGTACGGGTCTGGAGCCGTACTCTGGGCTGGGGTGTTACAGAATGGTATCAGAGCCGACCTTCGCTGTGTCACGGGCGCAGTCACGGGGTTCATGGCGCGTGGTTCCGCAAGGCGGGACACGGCATGACACGTGCTGAACGTGGCTAGGAAGGGACGATCCTGTGTCTACTATCCCCTGGATGACTCGAGGAGTCAGGGGGTAAGCTGGTCGCTCGACGGGACGTCGAGTTCTAAAAGGGGGGAGAATGTAACATCCGGGATGTTAATTCAAGCCCAAAAATAGAATCGGCCAGTTGTTCGGCCCGTGGGCTGGGCCCATTGGGCCGCGGTACTGTAGCGTCGGAGCGCTGTAGCGAGGCTACTGTAGCAGCCGGGCACTGTAGTCGCGGAACACTGTAGCGCGGGTACTGTAGCGATCCGGTTAGTCCCATACTGTAAATCGACCAGGAGCTTGACCAGCTTAAATACTCAGTCCTGGGTGCAGTAGTAACCGGGTTAACCCTTTTACGTGAAGCAAGGACGAAAGCGTAAGAGTTGCTGCTGTTAGGTGGGGCCCGCACTGCAGGCGTACGGGTCTGGAGCCGTACTCTGGGCTGGGGTGTTACAGATGGCGTCTGGATTCGACGATTCAGACGAGGAGTTTCTGGAAGAGGAATCTGACCGTGGCTCAGAGGCGCCGCAGTTTCCTGATATAGCAGCAGTATTCGACGCCCCTATTGCTGATGTCGGAGATAAACGGCAGGAGCCCCGGCGGACGCTGATGCCATCTCTTTATGGCGACGATGAGGAGGAATTGCAGGAAGAAGATGTGCCTGAGGCCGAGACTGCACCGCATGTGCAGAATCTCGACGATGTTGGGTTGCAGAGAGATTCTCCCACTATTGACGTTGTCGGGCGCAGCCATAGCTCTCAAACTGCAGTGGGCTCGAGTTCTAGTGGGTTTGGGTCCAGCGACTCGTCTGAGAGTGATTCCTTTGACGCAGGTTCAGGTGATTCCACAGGTGCGCAAAAAGAAGCTGCAAATCCTATGGCAGACCTCGTTGCTGGCTCGCTTTAGACTGGCGCTGAAGGTTTTTGCCTCGCTATTCTTTTTTGACTTTTTAGCATTCTCTCTGCCGGTGCCGATGCTTCTTCCGTCGCGGAAGTGGTGGAGCGGCAGGCCAATTTTGTAAGTTGTTGTTTTAAAATCTTTAGCCTTGCTCTGTCGACACACATTTTTTTATTAGCGGCGATAACGGTCGTTGGCGTTTTGCAGGTAACCGCCGGGATGGGCGTTTTGCGAGGAAAGTTGGCTGGCGCTAGAGCTGAGAATGTCGATGCTTCTGAACTTGCTCGCTTGCGCGAGGAAAATCAAAAGCTTGTTGAGCGGTGTCAAATCCTCGAGACCGGGAACTCTGATTATGAGAAAGAGGTCGCCAACATACGAAAAGCGAGCAAGGCGCTTCAGGACGAGGTGCTGAGCATGATGACCATCATCGATGGCTTGCGAACTGACCTGGACATAACTGAGAAGAAGCGTACCTCTGCTGTTTCTAAGGCCGCAGACTTGGAAGCAGCGAACCAACAACTGGAGACTGCCGCCAATGCCTTTGCCCGAGAGTTTGCTGCCGGTGTGGCTGCTACTTTTGGCCATCTTGGCGATATTGTTAGCAAGTTTGGCGGGGAGCTGAATCCGCTTCCCGCTGAGGCAGACCGCATCCGGCCAGCCGCTTTTTTCACGTGGCTTAAGGGGGAGCTTGGCGACCTCCCAGATGTGTTTGATAATATCGGTACTTTCTCGGCGAAGGCGGCCTGTCATGCTATCTTGGACCTTCTCAAAAAGAAAGATTGCAAGCATTTTGTTGAGTTTGGGCGCCCTGGCTATGCTGATCATAATTTCTGCGGCGTCGACACCGGCAAAATGAGTGAACCTGTCCGGATTGTCTTGAACAGGTTTATGATGAAGTATTGGCGTACTCATGGGGTGGAAGCTAGCCGAAAGTTCGCCGCAGAAAAACTTGCTGAGGTTTGCGATGGTTCTTACTACGATTTTGTGTTTTTACACTTGTCAATTTTTGTTGACGGATTTGCTTTGTTGTAGGTGAAGGGAGAGGTCGCGGGATCAAAGTCTGGTGTGTCTTCTAAAGGCCAGCAGCCGTTCAAACGCGGTGCGTCTTGGCCTGCGGAGAGTCTGGCCGCCAAAATTTCAAGGACTGAGGTGCGTTCGAGCGTCGCCAATACTGCTCCCTCTGTGGAGCAAACCAAAGCTGGTGAATCTGCTCATAAGGTTGCCGCTGATGCTTCAACTGAAGAAACGACGCCGTCGACTGAGGGTGTCGCTAAAGATGCAGCCCCTGGCGTGGGAACTTCTACAGCCGAGGGTGCTGCTAAAACCGCGAAAGAGGTTTAGCTTTCTTAGGCTTTTTAGGGGAGAAAAGGGAGACTTTGGCTTGTAATATACTTTTTAATTACACTTTGAATGCACGTTGTAACAGGAATGGTTGGAGCATAATGCTCTTCGACTTCATCCGTTGAAGTATGAACGCGATGGAATTCGCGTATCTGGGGAGTCTCACCTACAGTTTGTGTCGCGATTTCCGCGTGCTATTTTTCCCCATTTTGGAGAGATTGCATGGCCCAATATCGCGAAGGGAAGGAGCTTTTGACCGCTTCATCGGCGTCACGTTCTCTTCGTGCGCCAGATCTTGCGGTGAAAAGCGAGCCCCTGGAAACAATGGAGTTCGATCCGTACTTAGACTATTTCTGCTGCTCTAATGATGTGGGGGTTAACCCTGGTTGTGTAGTTCAATTGGACTTCGATGTGTAAAAAGTAGCTTCATTGTGAATCCGATTCCCTTTCGAAACGCTGTCGCTATTTTTGTAATTTGATCTGTGATGATTGCGACGTGCTGCGCGTCTAAAGTTTCTTTTATTCGCTAAAAAATTTCGTGGTGATTTGGTGTGTGATAGCCCCTTGCTCTTTTCTGGTCCTGTTCCGAGCACCTAGGTACTGCGACGGTGGAGTGGCGAATTGCTCCGAGTGACGAACGTCATCCCCCCCCCCCCCCCCCCCCCCCTAGCAATTTGCGACGTAGCTACGTTGCAGTTTTAGGCCTTTGGTGGTCCTGTAAAACAGCGATGGTTATTGTTTTTCGCTTTTGTGTGCATCCCTTGGGATGAACGTCTCCTTGGAGGGTGATTGTTGCCTTTTCGGCGTTTTGGTTGTCTTAATGACTTCGAATAAAAGTAACTGCCAATTTGGCATGACTGAAGCCTATGCATATCGACTTTTTATGGATTGCACGGCTTAGGTGTTTGCGAAAGCTTTTCGATATGGCGAAGCACTTTGACTTCGCATCAAGGAGGGAGAATTTTTGGGGAAATAGCGCCTTTTTATATTGATTAAAAAGGGTTACAGAGATGCTGCCTCGTTAAAAACCTCACCCCTTGTGAAAGGGTTCCCCTGTGAGGAAAAGAGTACAGATCCCGGGATACATTTTTCTAGGAAAGCGGTAGAGTAAACCCTATTCTAGGAAACGGCGACGCTTATAACTGCACGCCAGCATTTCCGATTACATGCTATGGATAATACTTTTGAGGTTGTCCGCGTTCCATGAATGCGGCAGCTCCTGGCCTTCGCTGTCAGCGAGGCGGTATGATCATGGATGGTTGCTCTTGATTATGATGTAAGGCCCTTGCCATTTTTCGTTCAGCTTGCCGCTGCCTTCTGTTCTTGGTGTTCGCAAGAGGACTAAGTCTCCTTCCTTGAGCTCTCGAGGCATTACCTTCTTGTTTCGCCATTTTCTTGTTTCTTCTTGATATTTCTCAAGATTAGAAATCGCCGCATTTTTGTCCAACTCTGATATGTCCTTGCTCACAGCTTGAAATTCGCTTGTTTGACTTGCTAGGCGCGCTCTCAAGCTTCGATGCTTTACTTCTTCCGGGGTCATTGCTTCTGCGCCAAATAATAACCTGAAAGGCGGGAATTGTGTTGTTCTAGAAACCGCGGTGTTTTGCAACCATACTACTATGGGGGGTTCTTCAATCCACTTCCCTTTCTTTTGCCCAAGAAGATTTTTCTTGACCGCCTCAAAGATTTGCTTGTTCGAGTTTTCAACTGCGTTGTTTGATTTTGGGTGATACACTAATGCGAAGTTCACCTTGACGCCTAGGGAATGGCAGAATTCCCGAAACTCCTGGTTGTCGAATTGTTTGCCATTATCCACGGTTATTTCCTCTGGGACGCCATACCGGCAAATGATGTTTTGCCAGAAAAATTTCTGGACCGCTGCACTTGTGATGCTTACCAAGGGCTTGATTTCTATCCACTTGGTGAAATAGTCGAGGGCTACCAGTGCGTGGGTGTAGTTTCCATTTGCGGTGGACAGAGGTCCCACTAGGTCGATTCCCCACCTTTGTAGGGCCAAACCAGCGCGATTAACTGAGTTAACTGCGACGGATTACTGATTTTGTTGCCGAATTTCTGACATGCTTCACATGTTTTGACTATATTTTCAGCATCTCTTATGGTGGTGGGCCAGTAGAAACCCTGTCAGAAGGCTTTGCTTACCAGAGACCAAACTCCGACATGAGTGCCGCATATGCCACTGTGAATCTCGTTGAGCAGCGCTATTCCTTGCTGCTCGCTTATGCATTCCAGGAGTGGGGTGCATGTTCCATATTTGAACAAGAACTCGTCGACGATCAGATAGTTTCTCGCCCTTTGCTTCATTATCTTTGCCTCAAGTTCGTTTTTTGGCTTGTAAAACCCCTGGAGATACGCTGTTATTGGGGCTCGCCAATCTTGACTTTGTATCGCATTTACCATTTTTGACTCTTTTTCGATTGCCTTTACCGAAGAAATGCTGACTGTTTCAAAGAACACGTCTGACGGTAGAGGTTCTTTTTTTGCTGCAGCTTTTGCCAATTGGTCTGCATCGCTGTTGAGGCCTCTGTCGAAATACTCACAAGTGAACCCCCTGAAGTGCTTTTCCATGCTACGAACGAGGTCCAAATATTTGGCCAAATGTTCATCTCTGGCCTTGTAAGTTTTGTCGATGTGTCCCGCTAACACCTTGTGGTCTGTTTTGATGATGAGGTTTCTGACCCCAATGCTCTTAGTTTTCTGAGCGCCAGCAAGAGGCCTTCATATTCCGTGATGTTGTCTGTGCATTTGTCAGTGTCAGGGTCAAACTCTAACCTGACAGCATATCTGAGTTTCATTTTTGACGGAGACCGTAGAATAGCGGTGGCTCCGGCACCCAAGTGGCACCATGCTCCGTCGCATTCCACTATCCAAGGTTCCTCGAATACGGGACCCTCTGTGTAAGAGCCGGGCTCTGTCCAATCTGCAATGAAATCTACCAGGACCTGGGAATTGGCGGCGCTTCTGGACTCGAAGTCCACTACGTGCTCTGATAGTTCGAGGACCTATTTTGCTATTCTGCCTGAGGCTTCTCTGTTGTGGAACATGTCATGCAACGGTTGGTTGGTTAGTACCTTGACCGTGTGTGCTTCGAAGTAGAGTCTTAGCTTTCTTGCAGCCATGACCACAGCGTACGCTATTTTCTCCAACTCTGAATAGAACACTTTTGATCCAGAGAGAGCTTCTGATACATAGTATACCAGTACTTGAATTTTCACTGCCTTATTTTCTTTCTTGGCTTCTTGCTCTTGGACCAGGGTTGCACATACCGCTGAGTGAGATGCTGAAACGTACATCAGAAGAACTTCGTCTTTTTTTGGGCTCGCAAAGGCGGTGAGTTCTTTCAGATATTCTTTTAGCTTGGCAAAAGCTCTGCTTTGTTCGGGTCCCCATTCAAAAATGCTTCGCATTTCTTAGGACTTTGAAGAAAGGAAGGCTTCTTTCAGTGGATCTTGAGATGAATCTGTCTAGTGCCGCAATTCTTCCAGTGAGTTTTTGCACATCTTTTTGACACCGAGGTTCTCTCATGTTGGTAAGGGCCTTGATCTTGTCTGGGTTAGCCTCGATTCCTTTCAACGATACTAAGCAGCCGAGGACCTTCCCTTTCTTAATTCTGAAGACACATTTCTCTGGGTTGAGTTTGAGATTGGTGCTTCGCAGATTGGTGAAGGTTTATGCCAAATCGCTGATGTGATCTTGCTTCTTGACGCTTTTCACTATGAGTTCATCGACATATGATGAGAGATTCCTGCCTATTTGGTCGCCAAGCGCTTCTTCTGTCATTCTGCAGAAAGTTGGCCCGGCATTCTTCAACCCTTCTGGCATTCGGACGAAGCAATATGTTCCAAATGGCGTGATAAAACTTGTTTTTTCCTCATCTGGCATGTACATATATATTTGGTGATAGCCTGAGAAACAGTCTAACAGCGAAAGCAATTCCGATCCTGCCACTGAATCGACGATGGTGTCGATTCTTGGGAGAGGGAAATCGTCTTTGGGGCAAGCTTTGTTTAAGTTGGTGAAATCTATGCACATCCTCCATATTTCGTTCTTCTTTTTCACTGGAACGGTGTTGGCTAACCATGTCGAGTACTTCACTTCTCTGATGACTTTTGCATCCAATAGTCGCTGCAGTTTCGCTTTTACCGCCTGCACTCTGTTATCGAACATTTTTCTGAGTTTTTGCTTTTTTGGCTTGGCGTTGCTGTCTATTCTGAGCTTGTGCTTAATGATATTCCTGCTGACTCCTTGTAGGTCGCTGGCCGACCATGTGAAAATGTCCTTGTTTTTCCTTAGAAATGCGATAGCTCTTCTTCTTGTTCTTTTGGCATTCCTTCGGCGATGATGACCTCTTGGCCCGAGACACTTTTGTCGAGCAGCGCTCTTTTGGTCTCGCCCACTGGTTCAATTGGTGGGTCTTCTTTATCCATTTGTTTCTCTAATTCTGTTGGCTTATTGTGTCGCGCTTTTCTGGTGAAGGGCGCACAACATGGACATTCGGATGCACGTACAAGTAATCACTAGTACAGATTTGCTGATTAATGACGATTTTACTGTAGATCCGTCACTATTTTGGGGTTTTTTCCCATTTTCGGCCAACTTTTATGACGTTTCGTCGTTTCGTCACTAAAAACGCCAAAACAGAGCCGTTTGGTGACGAAAAAGCGTCACTGTTGCCTTTCGGGCCCACTGGTCAGGTTGTTTATGACGAAAACTAAGCGTCACTACCGTTCATTCCAGGATTTCACCCGCCCGCATCCTAGTCAGCACATGAGCGAACCCACATATTCGTCATCGGAGGAGGGATTTCGCCTGCCCGCATCCTAGTCAGCACATGGTGGACCCACACATTCGTCACGGGAGGGGGGATTTCGCCCGCCCGCATCCTAGTCAGCATGTTGTGGACCCACACATCAGTAAGAATTCGTCCTTTGCTAGAGGATTTCCCGCATACGCATCCCAGTCAGCATAGCATGGACCCACACGTCATGCACAATTCGTCATTAATAAAATGGGGAAATATGCCCACACGCATCCTAGTCAGCACATGGCGTACCCACACGTCAGTCAAAATTCGTTCTTTGCTAGAGGATTTCCTGCACGCATCCTAGTCAGCACATGGCGGACCCACACGCATCCCAGTTAGTATATTTTGGCCCAACAAGTCAGGCATTATTCGTCATTAAAATTGTGCCCACTCATATCCTAATCAGCACATGGCGGACCCACACTCCCATGTCAGCATATTGTGGACCCACACGTAAGGCATTATTCGTCATAAATGGGGAAATATGCCTACACGCATCCTAGTCGGCACATGGCGGACCCACACGCATCTCAGTCAGCACCATGTGGACCCACGCGTCAGGAACCATTCGTCATTAAAATGGGAAATATGCCCACACACATCCCAGTCAGCAAATTTTGGCCCCACACGTGAGGCAGTATTCGCCATTAAAATCATGCCTACGCACGTCAAAATAAAATAAAATTATGCCCACGCATATCCTAATCAGCACATGGCGGACCCACACGCATCCCAGTCACCATGTTGTGGATCCACACGTCAGACAGTGTTCGACATTAAAATGGGGAATTAAGCCCCGCATATCTTAATAAGCACAAGGCGGACCCACAAGCATCCTAGTCAGCACGTTGCGGACCCACATGTCGGGCAGTTATACTCCAGCCCAATTCAAATCTGGCTCACTGCCACTTTCCTCGGCCTGCACCGTGGCCCAAATATTTGGATGGAACTTTTTTCGTGCGGCCTGCCGATCCATAGCGATGGTCCCCGGTGCGTTATCGGATCGTGTTTTTGCTTGGGAAAATTTCATACGTGCCATGGCAAAATTGCATAATCCCGAATATGCCACTGTCAGTGACACAGGTGGGTCCCACCTGTCACTGGAAGCCAATGGCATATACGGTCCCACCAGTCATAGGAGATGCATGTTGGTATTTCTTACGGTCACAGATAAATCCGCAAGCGCACGGAGAATACCGTTGTAGCACTTCACCCGTGAGTATTCAAGGGTATCGTATTTTCCACAGGGAAGGCGGTGGTTTACGAGATAGCAAAGTTCATAATCACATAACTAATAATATACCAAGGTCTAAACAGGGGTAAGGATAATAATAAGGGGTAGTAGTGACAACACAACCAGAGCAATCCAATCTAACACTAGAACTAAGCCTAGGCTAAGCGGGGTTAAGAAGAGAGCCGAGATGGGTCCTTATGTACTTCTTATATTCCTGCTCATGCAACACATACAAGTCTAAGCTCTATGTCAACCTGGAACAAGGGGGGTAACCAGCAGGGCTGTCACCACCTACCGGCATTCCTTCTACCAGGCAATCAAGGCTATCTACCGTAGAACAAAGAGGATTAGGCACAGCAGGGCTGTCACCACCTACCGGCAACCCTCTACCAGGACACGTGACACTAGGGCTATTAAGTCCCTATGCCAGTCCTAGGGTCACGTGACAGGAAGGCAATTCAGTCCTCGCTGCCAGACCTTCTCTTGTTCAAGCAGACAACCAAACACCCAAAGCTGTTTATCAACCTAAGCACCATGCTCACATTGCTAAATAGTACTCTCGATTCCCACGGGACTTTGACCCTTCGGATCATCAAGTCGGGAATAAGAGTACACCTAATCCTGACCCGACGGATCAACAGATCAAGTGCTAGAACATGCATGACTCTGACCCTACGGATCATCAAGTCAATGGGTGAGACATGCGTAACTCTAACCCTGCGGATTAACAAGCTACGATCTATATCGCACATAACTCTAACCCTACGGATTAACAAGTTATGGGCCCGAGCATGTCTCACCACTTCATGCATGAATCGAGTGTAAGGACATAAACGAATGAATAGAGGCATGTCAAGCATGAAGCAACCTATCATGACTGGATAACAACCACATAGAAAGCACATGGCTATCATACTAGTACAATCATAAGTCATAAGGAATAAAGAAGATAATTCTATTGAGGTGGACCTTGATACTTACTTGATATACGATGAACGACGAACGAGCGATGAACGAACGACGAACGATGAACGAACGACGAACGAACGAAGAACGAACGACGAACAATATATTATTAGCAAGTATCCTCAAGATACAAGATTGGGCTAAGTCCTCACAAAGGGAGGACAGCCCTCTCCTCTACCAAACTCTCCCCTCTACTCCTCTACAGCCTAGAGACTAATCTAATGCTAGAGAATGGATTCCTCTTGGTGTCAATGTGTGTTGTCTTGTGTTGTGTGTGAGGGGGAGGGGTGCCCCTTTATTTATAGCCTCCAAGGTCGGTGGAATTGAGTCGGTTCCGCGAGGTGGTATCATTGATTGCAGGGGGAACCGACATTGCAACGTCGGTTGCGAACCGCCATAGAAGAGTGGGCCTTATTGGGCTTGAGGGGGGGTCGGCCGACCCAGCTAGGGGGGGTCGGCCGACCTGTGGCTGGCCCCACCCTGGCTGGGCTTTGGCAGGTGGCCTCCCCTCTATTCCTTGACCTTGGTCCCGAGTGCTATGGGTAGACTTGAGTGTTTCTCTCGGTTATTGGGCCCTTGGAAGATATCTTTATTCCGGGAAAATCCGTTGATTGCAAAGTCCATGTTTAGTGCATGTTTTCCCTTGTTTTTATATGAATTGCACCTGCACTCATAATTTCACCAAGACTAGTGGAATTTGTTAGAAATAAGCCCTATGTCTACCCTTGGTGATGGTGTTAGGTTCCAGAAGGTGCATAAAGTTGACGGTAAAAATGGGTCGTAAGGACCGTCAACAAGACCCCCACACTTAGCCTTTGCTCGTCCTCGAGTAAAGTTTGAAGGACTAAGGTGGAACATGACTTCCATTGGTATGATGCTAGCATACAAGTTATTCCAAGCCATACCTGTACCCGTGAACTTTTGATGTGTCTACCATGTCATCTTGGGCGGTTGAGGAATGGAACGGTCTTGATTCAAGTCATCATAACTCCCTCTGCTGAGTAACTTGGGTTTTTGATAGATTTTCAAAGTAAAAACATAGCTCATACTCCTCAAATGATCACTCTCAAATCGCTCAATGTGTATGGTTCCTTACCAAGGCATTGGATTTGCCTCTTTTCATCCTACTTCTACAAAAGGCTTTATGTGGAGCTTGGTAGGGAATGAAAGAGAGGCATACTTGTATCACATATTTTGCCGAACCAAAAGGGTGGATCCATGGAGAATGCTAGTCATACAACCTTGATCAAGATGTGCAAGTGTGTATGAGGGTGGTGTGGTGGAAATTGTACTCCTTTTTTTGCGTTCCTTCTCTCTTTCTCTTTTTGAATGTTTGAGGAGGACATGGCTATGATTCTTTCTTTCTCTTTTTTTTTTTCAACATTATCCCTTCTCTTTTTTTTCATCATGCTCTACTTTTGTATGAGCAGGGATTATTCTTTCTTTTGCATAGCCATGTCTCCAATGATAATTAGAGAGAGATAAAGGTAACAATGCTTTTGTGGAGTACTTATTTTGGTGGATGGATGGTGGTATTTCTTAACTTCCAGTGTAGAAGTTCAGCATGGGAGGTGGAGTGTACGTGATCTTGATCAAGAGAGTATGACACGTTTCTCACTAGGGTCACACAATTTTGATAAAGCTCAATGTAATGACAAGCAGCATATGTGTGTAGGTTTTCCAATGTAGTCAACATATGGCTTTGGTAGGAATATAAGATCATCGAGGAGCATAGAGCTATAGATTTAAAATTTTTTTTGCAAGATAAATTCCCAAGCACTCTATGCAGGAGAAGCATGATTCATCTCATCCAACCATATCACATTCACCAACAACTTAGATAAACAAGGGTTCCTATGAGATTGGTGTTCACAAGCAACAGGTGTATGATGCGAGGAATAAAGAGTATGCAGGCCAACCAACTAGAAGCATGTATGTTGAGGGAACAACAAAGTTCATTTTGTTCTTGAGTTAAATTTTAGTGATTGGCTCAAAAGATTGTTCTAACTCATGAATTGGAGGGATGGAGTAGAGAGGATGCGCAAACCATCGCCTTAGGTGAAGTGGAGGCCAAGTGGACCATGGGATGTTTGATCGAAACAAAGGTTCGACCCAAATTTGTTTTCTTGTCCCGGTGGCTCCACTCTTTTATGGATCGATCAGTGCGAGGTTGTGCATCGTGTTGGTGGGAGAGATCTCGAATGTGTGCGTGATGAAGAACTCGAGAGACCTCCCCCCACACTTGTTCTTGTACCTAGCTTATTTATTCAAAACAAACAAAAACAAAGCGAAGACAAAGAGGACTCTACCGGGGTTAAAGACCGGGGAGCCTAGATTTTTTGAATTAAACTCTAGGTGCCTTATGAAAGAAAAGAGAGAAGAAGCACCTAGCTTACTTATTTATTTATTTATTGATTTTAGTTTTATAATTTTTATTTTATTTTGACATTTTCAAGGTGGAAGAAAAATGATACAAGTTGCGATATAAGTTACCTTTGTGGGGGGGGGGGAGGGAACCTCCCCCCACACTTGTTCTTTGCTCTCGGCCCTTGCTTTGGGGTTGACCCCCAAGTGGTTGTGGTAGTAGGGCGTACAGTCATTTTGAGTTTTTGAGCAGCGTGGTTATGAAGTGGCGATCTTGTCTTCCATATTTTGCTGCCACTAAGTGTCACAACGGTGGTGACACTCGCATGGCTGCAATTCTTATTCAGCTCTTGAGAATCCTGCCAGAAACACTACTCCTGCAAGCAATCTTCATCCAACTTGGAGAGGCATGGTTAGCTCTCGGAGCACATACAAACAAGGTCCCGGGTTAGATGACCGGACCTCATTTGTACAGCCGAGGAAGAAAGGCACAAGCAAGTCATGTGGACCAACCATGGGCAAGATAATCCTCGTTGATTAAAAGCAACTTGGGGCTTAGTGATATGAAAACTCGAAACAATGTAAGCCCCAACTCCATGAATGATATGAGAAAACAACGAGGTGCACTCAAGAAGTCCAAATTGCTTGGAAAGTTCTAACCATTCATGCATTGCATAGGAGGGATTTTGATATTGTTAACCATGGCAAGAGGATTCTAAGCTCATTCCTCATACAGATATGTCTATGATTGCTTTGAGGAACACAAGTCATGGCAAGCCAACCATGCATCAAGCACAAGAAGGGATATGATTCATTGCCAAAGAGCATGCTTGTGAAGATCAGGAGTTGTAGGCTCAAAGTCTGACAAGCAATGTTTATGAAAGCCTAGTAGAAAGCAAGGATGTGTGCATGAAGGGTGATACTCCCTATGGAAGAACCGAAGGGTAGTACCATTGCCTAACTACTACAAGGATGCATGGGAAATCGTGTGGTAAGTAGGTGGGAGCCATACTCATCCACACGAACAAAAACCATATCACCCTTGGGCTTCCAATTATTAGCAAAGAATGTGGTCATACCTTCGTTGTGCAGAGATTTCGAATTGAAGTTGTAGGCTTGTACCTTCTTTTCGCACACCAAGACAAGGTTGGTGTCGAAGAGGAGTCTTGACGTGTTGTTTTCATCATGGTCCTCCTCCATGGGATCTTCGTGAGGCTCTTCATGCCAATCTTCTCACATTAGGCATGAGCTCAATGGAGGGGGACGAGTATGTGTCACGTCGGGGATGACTTGTGTTTGAACTTGTCGCCTTCTTCAACGTGTTGATGAGCTGATTTTTGGCCTTTATCCTGGCTGCACATAAGAGCAAGAACACAAAAGCAAACTCGAGCACGGGTTACGTTAGTGAAAACCAAATGGATTTCCCGTCGGTTGCCTTTGCAAGGATGTCTTTTTTTTTTTATCGCAACTCAATTTATTGAACAAATAGAAAAGAAGAGAAAGGGAAATCTTTTTCTTAACTTCGAGACGAAAAGCCAAAAGGGTTTGTCTCAAAATTATCTCTCTTTGAGAATGATTTTCGAAAAAAAAAGAAAAAGAAGAGTTGGAGACGACTGAAGATCGAAGAAGTTTATTTTTGAAAGACTCCAACTATGCAAATAAGAGAACCAAAGAAAAGAGAAAATCTTTTTCTTAAACTTGAGACAAAACATCATGGAAAATTGGGGAAATGCGAGAGCAAGAAATGAAGTTCAACTTGGTCAACAGCCCCACAATGGCTATATGCTAAAGTCAAGGGGGTTGTGCCAAAATTCCATCAAAACTTTTGCTCAAAGCATTTTCCAAAAGGTTGGCTCAAGTTAAATTTTACCAAATTTATTCTCTCGGATTTTTTTTTTCAAGGAGATCTTGTTCTTGAACTTGGGGCAAACAATGAAAATTCTCGGAAAATGCAAGAGTAAGAATTTTGGAAAAGAGTGCTTGAGTGGAATGAAAAGTGAAGGCACCAAGCACTCTGGAAACAAATATAATGAAATGAAGTCCAATTGTGGTTGACAACCTCATGATGGCTATGTGTTGGAAAGCCAGAGGGAGTTGTGCCAAAAATTCCTCCAAAATTTTGCTCAAAACATTCTCCATAAAAAAAATTGCCTCAAACTCATTTTCAAAAATAAAGAAATTTTTTGTAAATGTAATGTGGTTTGAAAAATCCCAAACAAAAGTCGGAAAGATTCAAACATGCAAACAATGGAAATGCATGTCGAGGGAGAATTCAAATATGCAAGTGAAATGCATGAATGAAATTGAGGGAATTCAAATATGCATGTGGAAATGGAAATCAAATATGAGGTAACTACCAATTTACCTTTGGCAAGGGCATCATCGTTTTAAGTCCAATGAGCAAGACTTCTCTCCATTGCGTTTAGCTTGGCGACTTGGTGCTTGATCCCGGAGATGAGGATGCAAACAACTTCTCGTGTTGGGGTTGTAGCTGTCTTTTCAAAGCACTTGTGCGAAACCTTCTCCCCTTGTGCTTCCCTTTTAGGGTGATGTTGGAAGGCGTCTCTTCCTGTTGAGGGTGTGGTCTCCACCCTTCACCGATAGCTACCTTCTCAACTAATTTTGTTGCTTCCGCAGCGGTAAGTGAGAAGATGCTCCCCTCGGCACGAGAATCAAGAAAGTCACGAGCTGGTTGTGTCAACCCGTGGTAGAAATTGATCAATATTGTCCAATCATCCATTTCATGATCAGGGCATGTTGTCAAATAATCTTGAAATTTCTCCCATGCTTTAGGAATGGATTCTTCTTGTGCTCTCCAAAAGTTTGGAGTCTGTACATGAAGGGCATAGGCTTTGCCTCTTGGAGAGTATTTCTCGAGGAACGCTTCAGAGCAATCATCCCAAGTGGTCGCAACACTTGGGTTGGCATAGAACCATTGTCTTACTTCCCCCACAAGAGAATAGGGAAATAGACGAAGTCGGATGACATCTTGGTTGACTCCCTTGATGGACAAAGTTTTGCAAACCTTCAGGAATTTTCGAAGATGGGTGCTTGCGTCCTCGTTGGCCGTTCCATGGAATGGATTGGCCTGCACCATGTAGATTTGGCTGGCTCTAGGTCTGAAGTTTCCGTCTCCAGTGCTGACGTGTGGCCCAATTGCTACACGGTCAACAACGGCAGCGGAGTGTTCTTGGAACAACTTTTCAGCCATTGGCGTTGAGCTTGATGGTGCGGGTGTAGCTGGCTTGACTGTGGAGAGTATTCTTGAGGATGGGTGACTCGCGGTTCTGTTCGTCTCAAGATTACTTCTTGATTTTCTGTGTATTGCCTCGATAGGTCAATGCCAGAGGTACACTACCCTGTTTTCACATAAAGAGAAAACAAAACAAAAGTAGACCTATCTAGACAGTGGTAATTAAAAGAAATATAATTATAAACAATGTTAGTGACTCTTCAACCAGTGCCTTCCCCGGCAACGGCGCCAGAAATGCTTACGGTCACAGATAAATCCGCAAGCGCACGGAGAATACCGTTGTAGCACTTCACCCGTGAGTATTCAAGGGTATCGTATTTTCCACAGGGAAGATGGTGGTTTACGAGATAGCAAAGTTCATAATCACATAACTAATAATATACCAAGGTCTAAACAGGGGTAAGGATAATAATAAGGGGTAGTAGTGACAACACAACCAGAGCAATCCAATCTAACACTAGAACTAAGCCTAGGCTAAGCGGAGTTAAGAAGAGAGCCGAGATGGGTCCTTATGTACTTCTTATATTCCTGCTCATGCAACACATACAAGTCTAAGCTCTATGTCAACCTGGAACAAGGGGGGTAACCAGCAGGGCTGTCACCACCTACCGGCATTCCTTCTACCAGGCAATCAAGGCTATCTACCGTAGAACAAAGAGGATTAGGCACAGCAGGGCTGTCACCACCTACCGGCAACCCTCTACCAGGACACGTGACACTAGGGCTATTAAGTCCCTATGCCAGTCCTAGGGTCACGTGACAGCAAGGCAATTAAGTCCTCGCTGCCAGACCTTCTCTTGTTCAAGCAGACAACCAAACACCCAAAGCTGTTTATCAACCTAAGCACCATGCTCACATTGCTAAATAGTACTCTCGATTCCCACGGGACTTTGACCCTTCGGATCATCAAGTATGGAATAAGAGTACACCTAATCCTGACCCGACGGATCAACAGATCAAGTGCTAGAACATGCATGACTCTGACCCTACGGATCATCAAGTCAATGGGTGAGACATGCGTAACTCTAACCCTGCGGATTAACAAGCTACGATCTATATCGCACATAACTCTAACCCTACGGATTAACAAGTTATGGGCCCGAGCATGTCTCACCACTTCATGCATGAATCGAGTGTAAGGACATAAACGAATGAATAGAGGCATGTCAAGCATGAAGCAACCTATCATGACTAGATAACAACCACATAGAAAGCACATGGCTATCATACTAGTACAATCATAAGTCATAAGGAATAAAGAAGATAATTCTATTGAGGTGGACCTTGATACTTACTTGATATACGATGAACGACGAACGAGCGATGAACGAACGACGAACGATGAACGAACGACGAACGAACGAAGAACGAACGACGAACAATATATTATTAGCAAGTATCCTCAAGATACAAGATTGGGCTAAGTCCTCACAAAGGGAGGACAGCCCTCTCCTCTACCAAACTCTCCCCTCTACTCCTCTACAGCCTAGAGACTAGTCTAATGCTAGAGAATGGATTCCTCTTGGTGTCAATGTGTGTTGTCTTGTGTTGTGTGTGAGGGGGAGGGGTGCCCCTTTATTTATAGCCTCCAAGGTCGGTGGAATTGAGTCGGTTCCACGAGGTGGTATCATTGATTGCAGGGGGAACCGACATTGCAACGTCGGTTGCGAACCGCCATAGAAGAGTGGGCCTTATTGGGCTTGAGGGGGGGTCGGCCGACCCAGCTAGGGGGGGTCGGCCGACCTGTGGCTGGCCCCACCCTGGCTGGGCTTTGGCAGGTGGCCTCCCCTCTGTTCCTTGACCTTGGTCCCGAGTGCTATGGGTAGACTTGAGTGTTTCTCTCGGTTATTGGGCCCTTGGAAGATATCTTTATTCCGGGAAAATCCGTTGATTGCAAAGTCCATGTTTAGTGCATGTTTTCCCTTGTTTTTATATGAATTGCACCTGCACTCATAATTTCACCAAGACTAGTGGAATTTGTTAGAAATAAGCCCTATGTGTACCCTTGGTGATGGTGTTAGGTTCCAGAAGGTGCATAAAGTTGACGGTAAAAATGGGTCGTAAGGACCGTCAACAATGCATCCCCCTATGAAATTTCCGCCCGCTTGTTTGGGAAAATTTCTATGATGTATCAGTGACAAGTAGGACCTGATTGAATAAGAAACAGAGGACTTGATTGCAATAGAATAAAAAAGGCTAAGCCATTGATGCCATAGACGAAAACTCCCAAAGTGATGGATGGTCTGGATGCAAATAGCCTTCTTCTTCTTTCCCCTGTCTGTAGTTCGGTGCTCGTTTCTCCGCCTCTCATCCGCACCGCCGAGCTCCCTCTCGTCGTCCTGTGCTGATGCAGAGCACTGGACGGCTGGCCTAACCACCTTTTCTGTCCTTCGGCCGTTGTAACCCAGGCACGAGAGAATAGAGATTCACCGCTGTCGTACCGTACAGATTCGGAACCCTGCCGCGTAACCCTAGCTCCAGCGTTTTGCCGCCATCGTGCTTCTCCACCACGTTCCGCAACTCCGAGGTCAATTCCTGCTGCCGGTGATCTACGCTGGGTGGCTCCCTCATCGCCCTCTTCATCTTTTGGAGTGGTGAGAACCCGACATATTTTTCCCTTTTTCTGAGCAATCCCCCAAGCTTTTTTTGAGCCACTATATTCAATTATTGTTAGAAAATCTGATACAAATGCTATTGAAAGTCCATACTTGTCATCGCTATATGCAATTTCATGGGATTTATTATCGATTGTTATCAAATGTCTTATATGATTAGTGTATGCTCACTCTCCGCCCCTGCTTCCTTGCAGTTCAGTGACAGATGGCTCGTACCAAGAATCTACGATCACATCAACATCCAAGATGGGGTGCTACTATCCCTTTTGGGGTCCCTCAAGCCCAGACATCTGGTCCTCACACGAGGCAGAGAGCCCGATCCAGTAAACAGCAGACTGAGGTTATGACAGCTGGTGCCTTGGCCAATCAGCGTCCCGGTTATGCGCGTGCAGGAGACAGGATTAGTTCTGTGAACAAGAGGCCTCGAACCGGCGGTGCCTTCAGAGGGTTATGCCAAGAAGCGGCGCCACTTACCTCACTCTACATTGTTACGCGATGTAGATGATGATTCTTCTGATGAGGACTGTTCTGAGGAAGAAGAAACAACATCAAGGAAAGCCCAGGTGATACCGGACAAGAAGTCAAAAAGCAGGCACTTGAAGGCGCTAAGGGACATGCCGGCTCACGAGTGATTTGCACTGGACGATCGGTTGACTGATACTCATTGCAGTTTAATCGCAACCTGGCAAAAGAAGAAAATCAAGTTGTTTTGTCACAGGAAACTGGACTAGCCTGCTCTGAATAGAGCCTCGTGGGGTACCAACATCGAGGCATACTTTGACTGATTCCAGGGATTGAGTGAGCTAGTTTCAGAGCACAGCAAGTATGTTGAAGATTGGGTCCAAATATTCTATGCTACAGTCTACATTCCTTCTGAGCGAGGATGGATCGAATTCATCTTTGAGGGTCGTCGTTTACACATGTCTAGAGAAAAGCTATCTGAGTATCTCGGAGTTGGTACTTACGAGGACAGTTGTATACATCGGAAAGTATATGAAGATGCATCACCTCCTCGCCGTCCTAGGATCGGTGGCAACAATTTCCCTACAGTCAAAAAGTTGGGTGGCCTTTTTACAGTGCCCCTATCAGAATCTGACACAGGATCACGTGACACTAGATATCTTAACCCAGTGGCGAAGGTGGTTCACGAAGCACTGAGGAGGACCTTGTTACCACGACACGGCCATGCTGACAAGATGAGTAGTCTACAGCAATGGCTCCTTATTCACATCATGGATGGTGAACAGTTCGACATTGTGGACTTTTTACTTTGTGAGATCGAGGATGTCATCACTGATGGGTTAGGTTGTTCCTGACAGCAGCCGTATGCTCACTTCATCTCGTACATTCTAAGTCAGATTAACTATCCAAAGTACATGAAAAAGTACAAGACGGAGTCGTTAGATTTCCAACCATACAATCCGGCTAAACCAGACGACATACGCCGTGGCATTAGGAAAGCTCTGGATGCGAAAGATTATTTGTAGAGAAAACATTTTCGATGGATGTGAACAAAGCGGCAATTTTGTAGAGGAGGCGGGCAGTGAATTGATCCAGCATGATTAGGAAAGTCGCCAAATGGATCGCAACGTGGAAAATTTTGAGAAACAGAGTGATCATGTTGAAAGTCAGAATCATCGCATATTGTTGTTTGGCACGGAGATGATTGAAAAGATTCCGCAACAACAACCTTGGCATACCAATGCAAACTAAAGAGACCTTAGCGTTCTAGTGACTGCGGTGGACACATCAGATTGTGATGTTTTCTCTTCTCGAGAGGAGGTGAATCAGGTGATATCAGTCATGCCACAGAGCTCTTCTCCAACTGTGGGGGTGACAGCACCTGTTGATCTGGGTGCTTATCTTAACAGGTTACTCGTTGATGATTCTTCCAAGGTAAAATAGCTATTGACTCAGAGACAAAAAACTGGACTGATACATTAGTCGTTTATTTCTTATTTTTGAGATACTGGATAATTTTTATTTGATGGCAAAGTAATTGAATTTTTTAAATGATTGTCAGATTTTGCCTGGCCTTTGTGATCAGAATCTATCAGATGACCAATTACTTCAGTCGTGGTTGAGCTAACCTTTGGCAGCTTCCTAGTGCTGGGGGAAAGGAATATGTGTGAGAACGGGTTTTTTGGATTTGTGGACACCGTTGGTGATGACGCGTTTCATGGCGGCAAAGTTTTGTATAATTTTGAATTCATCTCTCAGCCAAGGTTTTGTAACCTGAACAGTGCGCTATGATGATAATCATGATATGCTTTTGTATTGAACATGTGCATTGCTACTAGTTTGTGGACTCTCCAGCGTCTGGGTGGACCTTTTTATAGTCGCAATAAGCCTCACGACACTTCCCCCTGATGCAAGAATGCAGGCACGGGACAATCCCGTGATGCGAGAATGCAGTCACAGGATAATCCTGGATCAGAACGAGAATGCAAGCACGGGACAATCCCCGGTTGCGAGAACCCCAGGCCGGGACAATCCCGGGTTGTGTGTGCACTGCCCGAGACGTTCCATGGCCGCAAAGGTCTACAATTTTGTTTCACCATCATAGTTTCCTTGACCGGCCATCGGGAAGTAGTCGTACACATGTTGAAGCGGAAGTAGTCGATGTGTGTTCTTTCTCATCCCGCAGCATGGTATTTATAGGCTCTTGTAAACACCATACGGGAAGGAGAAAACCAAAAGGCTTGTACCTGTAGCAATTACTCATTTAATTGCTTTAACTTTGCATGCATCTAATGGATGGGAGGTGAAAAACCAGAAGGCAAGCAACGCCACTAGCACAAACGCATTTTCCCACCACCATTAACACAAACGCATTTTCCCACCATCATTAACACAAAAGCATGCATGGTTAATTTACACAATAATTCTTCCGTTTACATGTACCTCCTATTGCATTAAATTGAGCCTTTGGAATGTCTGATTTATTGGGCCACTACCCATAAATCCGACTCGGCGTGCCGCTCGGAACCGGCATGGAAGTGTTAGCTCCCATGCTCGAGTGCTATATTTCATCCCTACAAGATATCCAAAAATCCACATTGAGTGATTTGGTGGTGGCCATTTCGCCTGTGTGTTAGCTTCTCTGTACGAGAAATTTGCAATGACCTAACCAAGGATTGCCCGCCGAGTGTAAAGACACTGAAGAGTGAGGTAGACACATGATTTGAGGAGGAAGGATTGTCCGGGGGTGGGAAGGGTGTGCATTGCTACTAGTTTGTGATGCTCCATTGTCTGAGTGGACCTTTTTATAGTCACAGTAACCTCACGACACCTCCCTCTGATGCGAGAACGCAGACACGGACAATCCCTTGTTGTAGGTGTGTAAACACAATGGTCCACACACTCCAAGTTTTGTTTCAGCTCGCGCTACCCCTTGGATCAGAACGAGAATGCAGGCAGGGACATTCCCCTGATGCGAGAATGCAGGCCCGAGACAATCTGTGATCAGAACGAGAAAGCAAGAACGGGACAATCCCAGGTTGCGAGAACCCCAGGCCTTGTTGTAGGTGTGTAAACCCCAGGCCAGTGGCGAAGTCGGGACTGAAGCGGAAGCATGAAGGTACTTGTTTTCCTTGTTTCGTAGGCACAAGCGAAACACTTGATACTCGTTTAGGTCGTCTGTGATTGTTTGTGGGATGCGGTGAGTGTTGTGCAATGCTGATTTCATAAGTATGTAGCTTGGGTTCGTTTTGTTGAGCTCCAGATATAGAAAAAATTACGGATCTGGAGCGGCGATCTGTGGTTGCCTGATGTAGCCACTTTGATGTTGTTTTGGACTTAAAAACATAGGTTAAATTACTTCATTGCAACCATGATGATAATCTGTATTTACTTGAGTAGTATACTATTATTTTAAGCTTATTACCCAAAGAGTATAGATCTAAACCTGATGATTATGCTTATGTATTCATCAAAATGCACTGCAACCCTAAATAAAGCTTATTGCACAGTACAGGTACATACTTTGATTACATTCATTTGACTTCGCTTCTATTTGCATGTGAAAGGAACAACAATTAAAGGAGACCTACCAGCCGGAAACCTGTTAGAGATGCAGTCAAGCCCCTTCCAGAAGGTATCACAACGTCAAATTGCATCAATTTTATATCTTATGAACACTGTTAATGGCTTCTTTCAATGTAAAGCATACTCTATCAGATCACCTCATCTTACCATAATACACCATGTGCAGGAAAAGCGTGTGACAATGCAACAGAAGAGTGAGGAGGTCGAATCGACAGGGTCTCAGTGCAACATCTCTGTGGTAAAATGCTAAAGGAACGTTGCCTCAGATAACCAATCACGAAAGTTCCATTTCGTTTGTCGTTGCAAGCTTACCGTTTACATTTTTGTTCGTTTCTTTCCAGAAGAAAGAAATGCAACGGGCTGCGGAGGTGACCGGATCTGACACTTTTTATGGTAACTAGGAACCTTTTGTAAGTCCTTGTCCCATACTCCTATTTTATCTCATCTTGCACATTTGGTACACTTCAGGCAATCTTAGTACATGATTGCAATCTGAGTTGACGTTCTTTATTTGCCAGGATGTTGATAAGTTACCCTCCATCATGCGCTTCGACCGTTTAATCTAAGAGTGGGCAACGTTGCAGGAGGAGTTAAAAGAAGTAGCTGCAGCAGTGGAATCTAATTGCGATGAGATTGAACGGATGAACAACCATTACCTTGCCGGGAGGCGGAGGATGGAGAAGCAAACTAAAGCTGCCAATGCCCGCTTGAAGGAATTGCTGAAGCTCCGTCACCGGTGACTGGAGGCCTGGACAAACAGTATACTGAAATCTTAAGTATGCTCTCTTTACCCTTTGGTCGTGCAATGGATGTAATTTTGTTAGTTGTTATTTGGGATTATGCCTCACGGTACATGTTTATGAACCGTCAACTAGAAGCTTGCATATATATTCTGTCATTTCTGTTCTGTCATCTGTGTAACATCAATTCCAATATAAATGAGTTTTGGGATTGTAATTGGACAAAGAAATAGGCCAACAGCAAAATGGCAACCCGCCCCAGCTGCTGTATGAACGGAATCAAATTACGTGTATGTGCTATAAACACAAAAGCCCAATAATACGCTGGGCTTGAAATAAAATGTGATGAAATACGCACTGATATGTGGGCCTGGCCCTTTGAAGCCCATTACTTTTGCGCTTCTAGCTACTTAAACTAATTGCATAAGTAAATGATACATAACAAGATAATACATGTGCACTAAGTGTGTGTGATCAAGCTAGGATAACCATGTGCTAGGACTTGTACATTGTTGGCGTTACTTACGGTACACCGATATTTGGGTTAAAGAGTCTTGCAATGATATTGCCAAATAGTCCACCACTAGCAATGAATGCTAGAGATGTCCTATCGGCATTCCCAGATAAGAAGATCCGCAAGCGCACGGATAACCCGTTGTAGCATTTCACCCAGGAGTATTCCGGGGTATCGTGATTTATATTCTCCCAAAGGAAGACATGGTCAACAGTAGTACTTATGCTCAAGAGATTACAATGATAGACAAACCCGCAGTCCAATGCAGGGGTAAGTGATAAAGATATATAATGGATAGTGTGACACACACAGAAGATTCCACTCTCAGATAAAAGGCGAGATGCAAGTCTAGGCAGAAGCTAAACTAACTAACGGGTGCTACTCCTAATGTACGTTACCAGATAGCATTCTAGGATTCTACCTACGTCAGGATTACACTAGTGAGAGCTAAGAGCTTATGGCTAGAGATCATCAGGAGGTCCAGTATAGGCCTGGTCTGCCAGGCCACGCCGGCCTTTTGTATAAACTCCTATGCCATACCCGAACGTGGAGGATTACAGCAGGGTGGACAGGGCTGTCACCACCTGCCACCTACCTCTACAAACCGTGGGGCACATGCACAAACAAGGATGGAAAGGGAACCTAGCACCATGCTAGCATCACTCGCCATAACCCTGGATCCCTCGAGGCACCCCGCAGGGCGATAAACCTAGAGCTTCCCTTTTGGGACAATGAACCCGATATCTAGTCACAAACAACTAGCCAAACTAGTCTAAACCAGTCAAGGATCAAATCTAGTACTACGCTATGCATAAGCGTTCATCACTCAAGAACGAGCGATGAACGAAGAATGATTAAGAACGATCATCTATAATCGGTGATCGAGTATGAACGAACGAAGAACGCCCAATGAATGCCCACGAACGTTCATCGATGAACGATGAACGAACGATAAACGAACATGAACGAACGACGAACGCTCATCCAAGAACACAACTAGATTAAGGATGAACAACATAAGCACACAACTACTAAATGGTAAACGATGAATCATTGATAAAGAATCAAGTCTTACAAGAGAGGGATACAAGAACATACCCAACTCTCCAAGGGACTTGGGAGCACAAGGGCAGCCCACTACTTAGCCTAACTCTACCTAAACAGCCTCTAGCTCTAAGGTGAGGAGGAGGAGGAGGGAATGAGCCTCAAGTGGTGCGTGTTCTCTAGGAGGGGGGGGGTACCCCTTTATTTATAGGCTTGGAGGTCGGTTCTTGGAGGCGGTTCCTGAGGTCGGTGGCATTAATTGCAGGTGGAACCGACCTCCAGAAGTCGGTTTGCAACCGCCATAGAAAGATGGGCCCAGGGGGGCTCCACCACAGGTCGGCCGTCCTGGCTAGGGGGGTCGGCCGACCTGGGCCTGGCCCCTCCTGGGCTGGGCTTTGGCAGGTGGCTCCCCTCTGGCCTGTAGTCTTCTGATCCAGGTGATTTGGCCTTCAGATTCGGAGTTTGGTAAGGATTTGGCCTTTTATCTTGGAGTTTCATTCCCGCGGCAAATCGTCGGTTTATGGAAGTGTTGGATTTGTTGCCTTGGGACATGGATACACCTGGATATTCCCTGTTTTCCACCTGCACACTTACAACTAGAGGTACATGTGGAAATAGGTTATTCATAAATAAAATGCAAGCAAGGAGTGCCTTTTCTTCCTTATTCATTGAGCTATGTGACGGTCGAAAGTATGATATAACGACCGTCAACAAACTCCCCCAAGCTGACCTCTTGCTCGTCCCGAGCAAAGGGGTGTGACTTTAGGTTGTTGATCAGGAGTTGCTACCATGTTTCATATCTCGAATGTACCATGTGCACAACAAAATACTCTCCTTTGTATGAAAAAGTTGGCATGGTAACTCACCCTTCCCCTTACTCCTTATGGGGCTTATGACTTTTCTCCTTGTCTTGGGTGGTTGAGAGATAGAACGGTTGTAACAGAGCATCATTCTCAAGTCCTAAGTTTGACTCTTATTCTCCGGAAGTTTTGAAAGATTTTTCAAATAAAAGCAAAGTTCCTCGAATGATACTCTCGAATCGCTCAATGTGTATGTTCCTCACCAAGGCATTGTGTTGCCTGTATCATCCTACTTCTAAAAGGCTTGGAATGTGGAGCTTGGTAGGGATGATGTAAGGCATACTTGCATCACACATATTGCTGAACCAAAAGAGTGGATCCATGGAGAATGCAAGTTATACAACCTTGATCAAGATGTGCATGTGTGTATATGGTGGGTGGTGAGGTGGAAGTGGTACTCCTTTTTGGTGTCATCTTCTTTCTCTCTCTTTTGAAATTTATGAGGAGGACATGGCTATCTTTTCTTTCTTTCTTTCTTTTCTTTTTCTTCCCCTTTTCTTTTTCTTGCTCTACTTTGTGTGAGCAGGGTTTATTCTTTTTCTTTTGCATAGCCATGTCTCCAAATGATATTTTTGAGAGAGAAAGGTGACAAAGGTTTTTGGAGTTTTTATTTGGTGGATGGAGTGGTGAAAATTGCTTAACTTCCAGTGTAGAAGTTTAGCATGCGAGGTGGAGTGTACGAGATCTTGATCAAGAGAGTATGACAAGTATCTCACTAGGGTCACACAATTTTGATAAAGCTCAATGCAATGACAAGCAGCATATGTGGAAAGGTTTGCAGTGTATGAACAACATATGACTTTGGTAGGAATTTTTGATCATTGAGGAACTTTGTCATTTTTGTATTTTGTAAAAGAAAAGACTCCAGAGTTAAGTCGCACTCATGGACAAGATCATAGCAGCCCTATTTGTACCATATCATAACTCCCAACAACTTAGACTCGGATCAAGTACTATGTTACCCACAAGTTTCAAGTTCTAAGCAAGCACACTAGCCAAAAATCTCAAAACTAGGGAGAGTACTATGTTGTAAACTAGGTACAAATAAGAGATAAAACAGAGCAACTATTCATCATCTCAACATAGGGAAGACTAGACACTCTCACTCGCATAAAAAGAAAGCTACTAAAAACTAAAGACTAATTTTGTTCTTTTTAGTTTTGCAAATTTTTATTTTTTTTATATAAGTGCAAGAACAAGCAAACAAAGGAAAGAAAGGAATGCAAGTTGAGATACATGAGACCTTGGCGGGGGATATGGCATCTCCCCTAAGCTTGTTCTTGCTCAAGAGTCCTCTGAAGGATCGAATCCCATGTGGCGGAAATAAGCCGAAAGATCGGCTTGTCCCCTCTCGGTCATATTGGTGAGATTTTGTATCTGAGAGTGGGTACGTTCCTGCCACTGGTGGGTCTGTAGAGCATGCTGATCGACGGTGTACTGGATATCATCTGTCTTGCTCTCGAGACGCCCCATTTGTTCGGTGAGGTTGTTCAGCTCATGCTCGAAGTGGAAGCTTGAAGCGGAGGACTGGGAGGCTTCCTCCCATCGCTGCCATGGGACATTTTCCCATGTGCCTTGCCTCGGTCCTTGCCCCGATGATCCTCCAGCCTCATACGGTGGTGGAGTTTGGTACCCACCGGGGTGATATCCCGAGGGACCGTATCCACTACTATATGCATAGGCCATAGGACGTGGTGCAGGAATTTTGGAGCCGGCGGCTGTTTCGGTTCTGCGTGTCCTTCTGCAAGAAGCTGTACTCCTGCGAGCAACTTCCTCTTCTTGGAGGGCAATGGTTAGGTTATCGTAGCCATACAAACGGAGGTCCGGGTTAGGTAACCGAAACTCGTTTGTATAACCAATGTAATAAAATATGAGGGTATTATTTGGACCACGTTTGAGTGTATGACCTTGAACAAGATAATCTTCATTTATGAGAGCGTGGGGTACTTCAAGGTATTCAACAAGAGAATTTTCTAAGGCACCAACACCCGCAGCAATACGAGTAATCAAAGAGGTACACTCAATGGTTCCAGTCATCCTAAAATTTTCTAACCATTGCTTAATCATAAACTGAACAGGAGCAATCTTGACTTTCTCAACCATAGCATAAAGGATTTTCAAATCATCTTCGCGCACAGTCCTAATATCGGCCCAAGGAAAAAGGCGAAATGCCAAGCCACATATGCAAAAAGCGCAAGGTAGGATGATGGATATGATTGGTTCGGGGCTGATCACAAGTCGAAAAACCAGTAATCCTATGCCAAAACATGAGCTTGGAATAACCCGGAAGTACAACATCTATATCTACCTTGCAGTGAGTATTAAAGCCAAGCACGCGACTAAGTTCTTTCCAAAGTAAGCGATAACTTTCACGAAAGAAACGGAAAGCAATTCCATCAGCGGATACTTGTAGGGTGCATAAAAATTGAAGTGTAAGCAAGCGTGAACCTTGCTCACCTATGCATGCAAATTCAGTCCACCCTATTGCTTTAAATACTCGAGCAAATTCAACATCCATACCTGTCTTTTGCAGCAGCTCCATGTCAAATGCTCGCGTAGGAGCAAAGGACCGGTTACGAAGGATTTCGTAAGCATTCGTCTCCTCTTCGCCCACCAAGTCGAGGTCGGTGTCGACGAGTAGACGATCAATGTTGGTGCTGCCCCGAGCTTCCTCGGTGGCTGCATGTTGTGGACTTGGTGCTTGCTCGGCGGTGCTTGCACGAGTGCGTGGTCGAGAGGAGCTTGAGCTTGTGCTTCGGGACCTCCCGAATAGCTTCTTCATTGCTGCACAAGTGAGAGCACGAAAACAAGAGCAAGAACTCCGACGGTTTTATGGAAAATCAAATCGGTGAATCCGTCAGCCGTTCTTGTGAACAAGAACACAACTTGCAATCCAAAGAGCAAACTGAAAACACACTAAAACCAAAAAAGATTTTTGCAGAATGTTGAGGCAAGAAGCAAGAGACTGCAATGGAAAACTTGGGAGCTTTGAGAGTGAAGTGTGTAGGAGTGAAAATGAGAGAATGAGAGGGAGAGAGCTCAATGGCCGGCCAGCTCCATTTATACTTGCAGCATTGCAGCTGTTTTCGAATGTTGGAGAGGCAATGTGACCGTTGGAGCAAAGAAGGGGGGCAGCAACGGCTAGCCCAGGTCGGCCGACCAGGAAATTGGGGTCGGCCGACCCCTCTGTGGGGCCCACCTGCTCCCTCTTTGGCCCATAGCCTCCAACGGTCATATGGTTCATGACCTTGGCTGCTATGTCCAGAGAATCCTCAAAAATATTGCCCAGAAAGATTTCCAAATAAAAACATGCCTCAAAATTCAAATGGTTTTTTTCGGAAAATCAAAACTAGAAGAGAAAATGTTGGGGAAAATTCCAACATGTGAAAATTATTGTAGTGGTTCAGAGGCAATCCAAAACCTTTCACAAAAGAGTGGAAAATTTTGAAGAACCAAATATATTTTTTTTTGGAAATTGATTTTATATGCATGGTGAGGGAAAAATCAATTATGCTGGCGGAAAAATCCAACTAAAATTTAGTGAGGGAATAAAAATATGCAGGGTGGTTTGGAAAAATCCAAAATGCAAATGATGGTGGAAAGAATCAAATAAAGGAAAATCAAATGAGAAAACCAAATAAAAAGGATAATGCCGGTTATCCTGACGGCCAGGGCAACGTCATTTAAAGTCTGACGCGCTAGGACTTCTCCATTGGATTTAACTTGATGACGAGGATCCCGCCTCTGGAGATGGAGGCATAGAGGGATTCACCTTTGGTTGCCACACTTGTTTCTTCTTCTTAGGAGTGGGTGGCTTGTTGGATTTTGTCATGGACTTCTCGGACTTTGAGATGGGCTTTTCCAATTTTGGAGTGAGTTTCTTAGCTCATAGTCCCGGCCTCTCCGTAGCAGGTTTCTTGTCAACCTTGCTAAATAAAAGGTTCTCCTTCTCGAGATAATCCTTCATAAATGTGATGAGGCTGTCCTTCCGACGGGGTCTCACTTCAACTTCACGGATATTTTGTTCATTGGGGCCATACTTGATTGTGATCATGGAGCAATGTTCGGTCTTGGGCTGAAAGTGAAATCTTTCTCTTCTCCCATTGAGATGGAGACGGATTTCTCCATTCATCACATCAATGTTAGCTTCAGCGGTCCTTAAGAAAGGTGTCCCCAAGATGAGTGGCGTTTCCTTGTCCACTGCCATTTCCAACACTACAAAGTTAACGGGAATGAAACAGCCTCGGATCTTCACCGGGACGTCTTCAATAACTCCCATAGGATGACGAGTGGTAGAATCGGCAAGTTGAAGCCGCATGGTTGTGGGAGTTAGACCCACGTAGCCCAGATTATCAAAGATAGCCTTTGGCATGATGCTCACACTAGCACCAAGATCACATAGGGCACGGCTGAAGTGTTGATTCCCAATTTTGCATGGAATGGTGGGAAGTCCATAATCCATAGATGAGCTTGCCTTGCTCTTCCCCGAATGATCATCCTCATAAGAGAACATTTCTCCCCTTGTGGTGATAGCATTAACCTTCTCAATGGGGGATTCGGGTTGCCCCGGAATATGTCCAGAACTCGAGGTAGGAACAAGAGCAGCAAGTTGAGCTATTTGAGTTTCTATCATCTTGTTGAAGCTCAACTGATTCTTGAAAGCAGAAGATAAATCTTCTATCTTGGCATGAATACTTTCAAGACTTTTGTCATTGGCAGCAAGCTTCTTGTTGATAGACTCAGTGATCTTTGCTTGGCCATTGACTAGATCTCTCAAAGGAGGTTGATTGTTATAACCAGAAAAGTTGTTACCTCCTTGATATTGTGGACGGTTTTGATTGAAACCTTGCCCACCGTTTGGACGATACCCATTGTTGTTGTTCATGTAGTATGCTTCTTCTTGGGTATGTGTCGGACAATTGATTCCCATGTGGCCAATATCACCACATTCTTCACACGTCATGCGTGAATCGACGGCTCGAACGGAACCAAGGTCCTTGAAATCATCCAAACGCTTGAGAAGTTGTTCCACCTTAGCGGAGATCATATCAACTTCCTTCACAGGGTGCACGCCTTTTGAGCGTGTTTGGAGCCTTTCATAGCTCCACCCTTGATTTGAAACCATCTTCTCAATAAGATCTTTTGCTTCTTCAATAGTTTTAGAGAAGAAAGCTCCTCCAGCAGCGGCATCCATATGTCCACGGGTTGAAGGTGTCAACCCGTTATAGAAATGTTGAAGGATAAGCCATTCTTCCATACCATGGTGTGGACAGGCAGATATGTATTCTTGGAGCCTTTCCCACGCCTCGGCGATGGACTCATTACTTGATTGCTGGAAGCTTGATATTCTTCCTCGAAGAGCATTGGTTTTGCCCAATGGGAAGAACTTAGAGAGGAACGCAGATGAACATCGATCCCAAGTATCGATAGCAGCACGGTTGGCATAAAACCGTTGTTTCGTCTTCCCAAGAAGTGAGAAGGGAAATAATCGGAGTCTGATAGCATCTTGGTTGACTCCAGGGGTTGCAGATGTGTTGCATATCTCAAGGAACTGTTGGAGATGAGTATTGGTGTGATGCCCCAGGTGTCTATTTCTGATTTTGTTCATTGCTAGACACTAATGTTGAATTGGTGATATGAAAATTCCAAATTTCTATCTCAATGCAATTATTAAAATTTGAATTTAAGTCAAATTACATGCTAACATATGAAGCAAGTCCAAATTTTGCTATGTAACATAAGTTCCCAAACAGTATATCTAGTAAATATCAGTGAAATAAAATTCTACCCAAAAGTTCAGAAAATTTTCATGTTGGAAAGATCCCCAAATAAATCACATAAGTTTAAATTTTAAGCAAAAGATTTGAATTTCAAAGTTGCATTCATATAAGTTTTGAACCAATAACCAGTACATAGATGATCTACTTTTGTCAATGGATATTCAGGAAAAATCTGAGAAATTTTGAAGCCTAAACACCTCTCCAAATGAAATTTACAAAAGAGAAAAGGTAGCAGGACCAACCTGTCAGTCACACCACCGCTCAGTTTCTTCCTCACCAAGCACAACGACGGTGCATGACCGCCACCTCGCCTTCCACCGCTCCAGCTCACCCTGAGCCTCGCTCAAGCATCCAAACCGGTCTCTGGATCTTCTTCCTTCCTCCTCGGTCGCTCAGCCACTCCCTCACACTCTCAGCTCGCCATCGCTCACTCTTTTCTGCCGCGTTGCCGCCATGGCCGCCGGATCTTGAAGCTTGCCTCGCCGCCAACTAGCCACACTGCAGCGCGAACTAAAGACACCCACAGATACAGATCAACCTACTCTATCTCTCGGAATAAATCCTATATTGAATCTCGCAGCAAGCTGTGAGTAATTGAAGAAAATCTCCGACGACGTCGCCGGCGAACATCTTTGACGCCGACGTGAAATTCGTCGTCCACAGTGAGATCCGTCCCCTGAATACTCTTTAATTGGATGCGAAAATATCTGTATCACCTCCCTGACCCTCTTTCCCTTTGATTTCTCCGACGAGGTCCCCGGAATCCTACTTTTCCCCAACCATCACCTTCAGCCGCCTTCGACCTCGATGGCAACGACCACCCTCCGGCCATCCTAGACGTCTACGCGTACCATGCCGGTCTTCTCCACTTGTCTGTGATGCTCTAGGACCAACAAGTGCATACCCTGGTCAACTACGGCGAGCTCACGACGTCGCCGAACCTCTCCTTCCCACCACCGCTCGCCGCCGGCCACTTTCCGGTGAGTCCCCGACCTCCAGGACCTCATATTTGAGTCCATCTCGATTATCCTGTCACGTTGAGACACTCACTGAATCCCTTCGACACCTTTTTCCCTGCTCCGGCGAAGCTCCGCCCATCTCCAGCCGCAGCTCGTCGCGCGTCTGTTTATAGACGACGATGGCAATTCCGTAATATCAGCTGAAAATTGAATAAACTTCAAAAATCAATATCTTGAGTTCTAGTGGTCCAAAAATTACAAACTAAATTTTGTTGGATTCCTCTTGAGTATATCTATATATTGGTTATCATGATGATCATTGTTTCTGTACATTTTGAGCTGTAAAAGTTTTAGAAGCTAAACACTATTTAATTCATAGTACATCACCTGCTTATGTGAAAAATGCAAACTAAGTCTTGTTAGAAACCTCTTGACATGATCTGTCTATTAGTGTACACCATACCCCTTGTTTCTGCATGTTCTGCTCTGTATCATTTTTGGAACCTAGACATCAGTTAATTCGTATTTAATAATCTGATCATTTAGAAATTGCAAACCTAGTTGTTTTGGAATCCTCCTGTTCTGATCTATCCATAATTGCTGTTCAATTACCATGCTTATGCGTGTATGATTAACCAAGGGTGTTTCTTTTTTTAGCTTGTTTAAATCACTATAAATAATCTGATGCACCATAAGTCTTGAACTTGTGCATGCATGTCACTTAGATGATGACCTATCACTCTGAATTGTTTCCGTGTCAGAACTGATTCATAGAATTTTGTAGAGTTTATTTCTTCTACAACCTTGTTTTAATTGCCAAAATAAATCCACTTAGGATAAGATCATGAAACCTGTCATATAACATGTTCTTGCATGGATCCAGCTTCTGGGAAGTGTTCATGACCAGAGGCTCCACAATATAATTTAACATGGTTCTCTTTAGTTCTAACTTAACTAGTTAATTAAAGAAATCAATGAAGGAAAATA
Source organism: Eragrostis curvula (assembly GCA_007726485.1). NCBI lineage: Eukaryota > Viridiplantae > Streptophyta > Magnoliopsida > Poales > Poaceae > Eragrostis > Eragrostis curvula. The sequence goes on from RWGY01000031.1 coordinate 9,311,205, forward strand.
CTTCAAATGAAGTTTAAGCTAAATTGTTCATCCATTCAGAACCATGTTCATCCCTTCAAAACTGAACCATACTCCACGCATTGTACATATTGTTGCATCTTTCTTTGTATTCCATCGATTGACATATGATGCATTGATTGGAAACGATAACTCAGGGAGTCAACTCAGGGAGTCGAAGAGGATCTTCAGAAGGATATCTTTGCTGCTGAACCAGAAGTCAAGAATGCTAACTTAGTTTGTGAGAACCAAGGCAAGCCCCGGTGCATCCCACCCTTTGCAAAATTTTGTTTTCTAGAGAACATAATGCTAGTATGTCTAGGATGATTGTTGCACTTAAGTTGTAGGAGTTGAATGGAACCCAATTGCATTGTTTCCAAATGACCCACTTTGTCTAAGTGTCTATACTAGTTGCTCGATAGAAACACTGCTATGCTTAAGTATATTGATTAGCATCGAGGTACGGTTTATGATGATGATTAAAACTTGATCCCCCAATTAAGATGATGGATGAGATTATTTCGTTGGTTGAGACCGGGCAGGATGACATATGCATGTATAGGTTGTAGAAACACATGGAGGTGTTGTCTACTGTAGCCCTGCCTAGTCAATTAAGGACCGATTCGTTGTTGGCCCTCTTGATCGAGCATTGAACAGTACCGAGTACATACTAGTTTTAATGGGAACTAGCAAACTGAGTAGCTCGTACGGTGGCATCGTTGGTGGGTACCCAGTACACTGGTCGAAAGACACGCTGGGCGTAGTTGGGCAGGTCTAGGCTACGACGGTAGTGGGACGGCTGCCCAACTCGTGAGACTGGACCCTGCCTTGTTGTTTATTGTTTTGTGAAAGGTTGCCATATATGAGTTTTGTGCATATACGTCGTGTACCTCGGGTTTTGCCAGCTGTTGTAAATCGATTGCAATCGCTGTCTCTCGCAGTAATGAGTACCCGCTCGTGAATTGCGCCTTCACGTAGCAAATGGCACTTGATGATGATGATTATGTTGGTTTATTGATGATTTATTACTGTTGAGATTACCATTCTATCTGTTGTTCTTACTTGTTATATTCACATGTTGTTTACAGTTATTCACCATTATGCTACTGTTAATGAAGATAAAACTTGGCTAAGAATATTATAGCAAAAATTAGTAAAGCTTAGTGCGAATCCTTGGAAAATCAGCTATCCTATTGAGCCTATGCATGGTCTAGAGTTTTGTTGACGGTTAAGTCTTGCTGAGTAATTAGTACTCAGGCTTTGTGCCAATGTTGTTTTTCAGGTAATAATGATATTAATCTGCTTGTTGGTGTACTTCCCTGAGAAGTGCAAGTTCCAGAGGGTCGGATCTCTCACTTGGAGTCCGACCAGCCGCCGCTGTGATTGTCTTTGTGATTCTAGTGTGGTGATCCTATCGGGCATTGGATTGTCACTTATGCTTATCGATGAGAGTAGTGTAGCTCTCCTGTATCTTTCGTTTTTGAATTTATCGTTAAATTTCCGCTTCCACTGAACTTTATCTTCCGTTGTACTCTAAACCATGTTGTAATAAAGATAATAACTTTGTAATTAAGATGAAAGTGTTGTATTATCTCGTGTCTGCTTAAACAGCACCGTGGGACGAAGATCCTGTGGATCGGACTGTTAGAATTGGCGTCCTCGGTAGCTTTTTCACAAAAGAGAATAGCTTGCACCATTGTAATTAGGCTGGCTTTGATCTCAAATCCTACCTCTCCAGCGTTGACATCGGGCCCAATAGGCACATTGGCAACGGAGGGAGCAGAGTAATCACGAAGGGTCCTTTCAGCAGCCATGATAATTGGAGATTGAGGTGCGAGAGATGCGGGATCGCTTGGCGCAAGTCCTTGTGAAGAAGTGTCGGCGCGAGATCGGATCTTTCTCACAAGTGACTCTGGATTATCAACGAAGTTTTGCGGCAAGTTGAATCCGCTCATACACTATCCTGTTTTCACATCAAAGAGAAAACAGATCAAGGTTAGCCTACATGGGCAGTGGTTAGGTCACAACATGTGCAACCATGAGCAATCATTGTACTCTTGTTAACCAATGTCTTCTCCGGCAACGGCGCCAGAAATGCTTGTTGGCATTCCTTACGGTACACCGATATTTGGGTTAAAGAGTCTTACAATGATATTGCCAAATAGTCCACCACTAGCAATGAATGCTAGAGATGTCCTATCGGCATTCCCAGATAAGAAGATCCGCAAGCGCACGGATAACCCGTTGTAGCATTTCACCCAGGAGTATTCCGGGGTATCGTGATTTATATTCTCCCAAAGGAAGACATGGTCAACAGTAGTACTTATGCTCAAGAGATTACAATGATAGACAAACCCGCAGTCCAATGCAGGGGTAAGTGATAAAGATATGGATAGTGTGACACACACAGAGGATTCCACTCTCAGATAAAAGGAGAGAGGCAAGTCTAGGCAGAAGCTAAACTAACTAACGGGTGCTACTCCTAATGCACATTACCAGATAGCATACCAGGATTCTACCTACGTCAGGCTTACACTAGTGAGAGCTAAGAGCTTATGGCTAGAGATCATCGGAGGTCCGGTATAGGCCTGGTCTGCCAGGCCACGCCGGCCTTTTGTATAAACTCCTATGCCATACCCGAACGTGGAGGATTACAGCAGGGTGGACAGGGCGGTCACCACCTGCCACCTACCTCTACAAACCGTGGGGCACATGCATAAACAAGGATGGAAAGGGAACCTACCACCATGCTAGCATCACTCGCCATAACCCTGGATCCCTCGAGGCACCCCGCAGGGCGATAAACCCAGAGCTTCCCTTTCGGGACAATGAACCTGATATCTAGTCACAAACAACTAGCCAAACTAGTCTAAACCAGTCAAGGATCAAATCTAGTACTACGCTATGCATAAGCGTTCATGGCTCAAGAACGAGCGATGAACGAAGAACCATTAAGAACGATCATCTATAATCGGTGATCGAGTATGAACGAACGAAGAACGCCCGATGAATGCCCACGAACGTTCATCGATGAACGATGAACGAACGATGAACGAACATGAACGAACGACGAACGCTCATCCAAGAACACAACTAGATTAAGGATGAACAACATAAGCACACAACTACTAAATGGTAAACGATGAATCATTGATAAAGAATCAAGTCTTACAAGAGAGGGATACAAGAACATACCCAACTCTCCAAGGGACTTGGGAGCACAAGGGCAGCCCACTACTTAGCCTAACTCTACCTAAACAGCCTCTAGCTCTAAGGTGAGGAGGAGGAGGGAATGAGCCTCAAGTGGTGCGTGTTCTCTAGGAGGGGGGTACCCCTTTATTTATAGGCTTGGAGGTCGGTTCCTGGAGGCGGTTCCTGAGGTCGGTGGCATTAATTGCAGGTGGAACCGACCTCCAGAAGTCGGTTTGCAACCGCCATAGAAAGATGGGCCCAGGGGGGCTCCACCACAGGTCAGCCGACCTGGCTAGGGGGGTCGGCCGACCTGGGCCTGGCCCCTCCTGGGCTGGGCTTTGGCAGGTGGCTCCCCTCTGGCCTGTAGTCTTCTGATCCAGGTGATTTGGCCTTCAGATACGGAGTTTGGTAAGGATTTGGACTTTTATCTTGGAGTTGCATTCCCGCGGCAAATCATCGGTTTATGGAAGTGTTGGATTTGTTGCCTTGGGACATGGATACACCTGGATATTCCCTGTTTTTCGCCTGCACAGTTACAACTAGAGGTACATGTGGAAATAGGTTATTCATAAATAAAATGCAAGCAAGGAGTGCCTTTTCTTCCTTATTCATTGAGCTATGTGACGGTCGAAAGTATGATATAACGACCGTCAACATACATGCTAGGAGCAAGGTATACATAAGCATAAATGACAACCTAGCATACAACGATATACAAGATAAGCTCAACAAGTCCTACACATGCTAGTGTATAAGATAAAGACAATCAAGCAATCTAGCATGCATATAGGGAACACATAGAGAAGCTCAACAAGTCCTATACATGCTAGTGTATATGATAAGTATGGAACAAGCAAACTACCATGTATAAGTACACAAAGGAAAGCTCTAGCTTGTGATCATGATAACAAGGTAGATACAACATAAGCATAACAAGATCACTATGGAATCATGCAAGTGAGAGCTATCACAAGTATGTACAAGCATATATAAGGAAAGCAAGTATCACTAGATATAACGAGGAGCTAGCACACGGAAACAATCGCTAAGCAAACATATCTACTACAAGCATATAAGATAAGCATGGTAATAAGTGCAGGTAGTAGAGAGTAAGAGTAAGAGATTGCTCATCGATTTTTCCCGTGGTATCGGGAGGATGGCGCCTCCCCCTAGTCCACGTTGGGTCACTCCCGTCGGAGTCTCGACCCGTCCCTCCGCCCGATGGCGATCCCCTCTAGAGCACACTCTACTCCTCGAGCCGGTGTTGTTCCCAAGAGCATGCTTCACCCTCCGTGTGAAGTCACGGACTTCACCCCGCCGCCCACGACAATGCTCTCTTTCTTGGAACCAACCACCGTTCCATGAGTGAAGTCGCGGGCACGTCCCGCCGGCATCTCCGGGTACTCTTCCGAGGGTAAGGATCCGCACGTGATGCGGTCCAAATGGCGCTCCACTAGTGATGCTTCTTTCGCACGGGAAGCTCCAATTCTGTGTACAAACATGTGTTGGCTTCGACACTCTCTTGGCAAGCTCAACACCGATGCCTAACCGGTTTAGGCCTTGCCATAGACCAAGGGTAACAAACCAAGACCGCCTCCCTGTGATCACACTAGTCCTAGAGGTGTATGGATGCACTCAACCCTCTCAAGCACTAGGATTTCCTCTCCAAATCTTCTCCCAAGTGCCCTCTTGCATCCTCTTGTCTTCCCTTGTGTTTCCCCACTGGTAACAATGGCCAAAGGCACCCTCAAGGGCCAAGCAACCAGCTATTTATAGCCTCCAACCATAAACTAGCCGTTGCTCAAAAGTGGTCTGCCAACATAGTCACCGTATGATACTGTCTCTGTATCACCGTATGATACACTAACTCCAGACAACCTATTGTATTCTGATCATAACTTCTTGCTCCGAACTCCGATTGGGGTGTTCCACATATCCATGGAAAGCTCTTGAAATTCCCCACACTTTCCTGTTTGGCCAATCTTCGGAATCATTCATCTTCAAGCTGATATGGCCACCGTATGATTCAGAGGTCGTCACCGTATGATCTTGTGACCTATATGTCTGAGTCACCGTATGATGCACCGTATAATATCACCGTATGATACATCGGTTCCAGAGAGCTTTCTCACTTTGTCCTTCATACTCACCGGATGATACCATGACCACCACCGTATTATACAATGACTCCACATGACCTTTCCTCCTTGAACCCTTCTCTTGAGTCACCGTATTCACCGTATTATACTATGACCTCCACCGTATGATATAGTGACTCCACAGGTCCTTTCCTCCTTGAACCCTTCTCTTGAGTCATTGTATGTTATCCTGGCTATCACCATATCATACACTGACTCCGCCAAAGCTGAAACTCCTTCATATCTTCTTGAACTTGCTTTCAACTTCATCAACCTTGGTTCCTCCACTTCTCCATTGCCACCCTAGTGCCTGAGAGACTCTTTGAGCATCCACTCACCTCTACCACTAGTGTGACCCAAGAGAAACGACTCGATCCCCCTTGATAGTCCGGTGTTTCCTATGGACTCAAACCTACATCTACTCCAAGCCAACACTTGCTTGGTTCTAGCATGTCCTTAGCCTTGATCCATCTCCTCAACCGCGACCTCCATCAAGTCCAATGATCCTCGTCGTCGTCCTTCGTCGAGGCAACCAATCACCGGGATTCTTCCGATCATGTGACCATATGAAAACCTTTCCCTCATCCACAAATGTTAGTCACAATGATCTCGTTGCCATAAAGGACAACTCGACCGTAACATAATGTGCATAAGATATGTATATAAAACTAGCACAATAACATCATCATGATATAAGAACAATAAAGCAAGCTACATGATGAATAGGCAAAGCATGCATGTCATGGTAAAGATATGTAAGCAAGATCACATGACATGTCATGGCAACATGATGACAAGATAGAGTATACATAAATAAGCACATACAAGCCATCATCACATAAGAGACAAGATCATCATGGTATAGGATATAAGGCAATACTAATATGATGATCAAGAGCATGTCAAGGTATATGATACATAGAGGAACACATGACATACTTACCTTGTCTCTTACCTCATGTGTGTAGTAATTACCTCGTAGAGTAGTCCTCATGTATACTTCTTCTCTTCATCATCTTCCTTGCAACCTTTAAGGTGTTGGCACTCCAATAGTGTATCACTACATCCATGAGACTAACCATCTTGCAAACTAGCAAACCTTGTTAGTCCCATTGACCATGTTGACATCAATCACCAAAACCTATGAACCATGCTCTAGGTTTATTGATCTTACAATCTCTCCCTTTTTGGTGATTGATTGCAACACAACCAAAGCAAGAGATAATAGATATAATGAAGCACAACTACTTGTCTAGGATGTATTGACAACACAATACCTTTGCTCATACCTCATCTTCTTGATTGTATCTTCACTCCATGGTTGCAAGTACTTCTCTCTTTTATCATGTTCACCCTATTTGTGCCTCATTTCTCTTCCGTTTCCGCAACTACTTGCTTTGGAGGATATCTTTCTCCCCCTTTGACATCAAGCACCGAAAAGAGACAAACAAGGCAAACGGTTAAAAGCACAAGGGAGCTTCATAGATAGTGATCCTTTGGATGTGGATGGGATATGGATCAAAATCATGAAGCCTCATAACATAGACTAAACTCCCCCTAAATTTGTGCATACATGTGATGGAAGGCAAAGTATATGCACAATTTAACAATTAAGTCAAGTGGGGGAACTTAAGCTATGTTATAGAAGGTAGCTAAAAAGATAATGCAAGAATAAAGTAAAACCATTATCTACTTGCAAGAATGAAAAACTTAGCGTACCTGCGCAGATGTGATTGCTTTCCAATGCCATAAAGAATGAGTTAATTGAGTATCGTACATCATGGCACCTTAAAGTCGATGATCATCTTCAAATCATGACATCTCAATATCGATGATTGTTGGTATTTCTTACGTCACAGATAAATCCGCAAGCGCACGGAATACCGTTGTAGCACTTCACCCGGGAGTATTCCAAGGTATCGTATTTGTTTTCCCCAAGGAACGGAATTATTCTACCGCAGGGCAAGTTTTACCCAAGGACAACCAAGACAACTAGCAGCCTAGGATTGAGAGGGTGATTATTATCTAGATATTTCTAAGGTTAGACGAACTCAGGTTCTACTCGTCTACTTCGAGCACCGGCTTAGGCTTTGGTCTGCCAAGCCCCTCCGGCTAAGGCTCTACTATGTACCCGAACGTGGAGGGTTCCTTTGGATGGACAGGGCTGTCACTTCCTGCCACCTACCTCTACAAACCGTGGAGCACACAGTGGTCAAAGGCAACCTCCAGCCTAGACACCACGTCTATGCTATCGATCACTACTCTAGTCCCGGCCTAATACTGATTCAGAGAACTAGAGCACTCCTTGCGGAGCGACGATCCCGTTGAACGAGTATAACAAGAATTATGCCTAAACGAATTATAAAGCTCAATAGATAGATAATCACCACGTATAATCACTAGAAGTGTTTACACGCCAAGGTACAAGAATAGGAACTAAACCTCCAACGAAAAGAGGAGGAGAACTCCTATCTCTTCCTTGCCCTCTCTCCTATTCTACTAATATACAAGAGGCTCTCGGCCTGTGGATTGGAAATGAGGACAGTCTTGTGTCTTGTGGTGTGTTGTTGTGGGAGGGGGTACCCCTCTATTTATAGGCTTGAGTAGGTCGGTTTGGGGGCCTTGCACCGTCATAATGCATTTATTGCAGGCTGAACCGACCTTGGTACGTCGGTGGGAAGCTTCCATAAAAAGATGAGCAATAAATGCCTCAAGATTGGGTCGGCCGACCTGCCTTTTGGGGGTCGGCTGTTGACGGTCCTTACGACCCATTTTTACCGTCAACTTTATGCACCTTTTTGAACCTAACACCATCACCAAGTGTAGACATAGGGTTTATTTCTAACAAATTCCACTAGTCTTGGTGAATTATGAAGTACAGGTGCAATCCATACAAAAACAGGGGAAAACATGCACTAAACGTGGACTTTGCAATCGACGGATTTTCCCCGGACTGAAGAACTTAGTCCAAAAGCCCAAAACCACAGAATCAGGCTTCAAGATCAAGCAATGCACGTGGTTTAGGCAAGTACACAGGCCAAGGAAGCAGCCAGAGGAGGACCAGGCCCAGAGGGGCCCAGGCCAGGTCGGCCGACCCCCTCTGGCTAGGTCGGCCGACCTGCCAGGGAGGCCCCACTGGCCCATCTTTTTATGGCGGTTCATCACCGACTTCTGGAGGTCGGTTCCCCCTGCATTAAATGTCACCGACCTCGGGAACCGCCTCAAAGTTGCCGACCTTCCAAGGCTATAAATAAAGGGGCACCCCTCCCTCTCAAAACACACCACAAGACGCAAGACTCTCCAATAGAGCTCCACTCCAATCTTTAGGCTGAGAGCCTTTTGTACACTAGTAGAATAGGAGAGAGGGCAAGGGAGAGAAAGGAATACTCCTTCCACTTTGGTGGAGGTTTAGTTCTATTTCTCTACCTTGGCATGTAAACACTCTTTGTGATTTATACGTGGTGATTATTTATCTAGCGAGCAATATTACTTTACTAGGCGTAATTCCTGTTATACTTGTTTACGGGATCATCGCTCCGCAAGGGGTGCTCTAGCCTTCTAAATTCAGCTTTGGGCCGAGGTTAGAGTAGTAATCAACGGCATAGACGTGGTGTCTAGGCTAGAGGTTACCTTTGTTTGCTGTGTGCTCCACGGTTTGTAGAGGTAGGCGGCAGGAAGTGACAGCCCTATCCGTCCAAAGGAACCCTCCACGTTCGGGTACATAGTAGAGCTACAGGTCGGAGTGGCTTGGCAGACCAGGCCTAAGCCGGCGCCCGAAGTAGACAAGTAGAGCTTGAGTTCGTCTATCCTCTAGGATAACTAGATTTAATCACCCTCTCGATCCTAGTTTGCTAGTTGTCTTGGTTGTCCTTGGGTAGAACTTGCCCTGCGGTAGAATAACTCCGTTCCTTGGGGAAAACAAATACGATACCTTGGAATACTCCCGGGTGAAGTGCTACAACGGTATTCCGTGCGCTTGCGGATTTATCTGTGACGTAAGAAATACCAACATCGGCCGACCTGCCTTCTTCTCCTCTTGCTTCCCCTCTTATCTGGCATATTCTCTGGAGTATCCTATCCTTGATTCAGGTGGATTTCCTCTGATATGATTCTGATATGTATCCTTGATATGATTTGATATGATTTTGGCATTGATTGAGGATCCATATCTCTTTCCCATTATTGAGGATCTCTAGGGTATTATCTTGATTCATATCTTCTTGATATTTATCTTGATTTTGGGCTCTGGAAAGATATCTTTATTCTGGGGAAAAATCCGCTGAATGCGAAGTCCATGTTTTGTGCCTCTTTTTCCCCGTTTTCATATGAAATGCACCTGCACTCAAAATCTCACCAAGACTTGTGGAATTCGTTAGTTTTAAGACCTACCACTATGTTTGGTGTTTACTTTGATTCCATTTGTGCAGGTATTTGACGGTCAAAATCGTGCCGTAACGACCGTCAACAAGACCCCCACACTTGAGCCTTTGCTCGTCCTCGAGTGAAGGTGGAAGATTAAGATAAAGCATGAGTTCCTATGGTATGATGCTAGCATACAAGTTATTCCAAGCCATAACTGCACCTGTGAACTTTGAAGTGGCTAACATGCTATCTTGGGCGGTTGAGGAATGGAACGGTCTTGATTCAAGTCATCAATACCCCTCTGTTGAGTAACTTGGGTTTTTGATAGAATTTTCAAAATAAAAACATAGCTTGTACTCCTCAAATGATAACTCTCAGATAGCTCAATGTGTTTGATTCCTCACCAAGGCAATGTATTTACCTTTTTTTCATCCTACTTCTACAAAAGGCTTTTTGTGGAGCTTGGTAGGGATGAAAAGGGGCATACTTGTATTACTTATATTGCAAAGTCAAAGGGTGGATCCAAAGAAAAACAAGTCATACAATCTGATCAAGAATGTGCATGTGTGTGGATATGTGTATGGTGAATGGAATGGAGTGGAGTGAGATGGATACTCCTTGATGCTATGATGTTTCTCTCTTGATTGACTTTTATTTTGAGAACATGGCTATCACTTCTTTTTTTTCTCTTCTCTTTTTTTTTTCAATCGTGCTCAACATGTTTGAGCATGTCTTTCTTTATGCAGAAGAAGCATGATTCATTTCATCCAACCATATCTCATTCGCCAACAACTTAGATAAGCATGGGTTCCTATGAGATTGGTGTTTACAAGCAACAGGTGTATGATGCGAGGAATAAAGAGTATGCAGGCCAACCAGATAGAAGTATGTTTGTTGAGAGGATAACACAAGATTTGTTTTATCATTGAGTTAAATTTTAGTGATTGACCCAAAAGAACATTTTAACTCATGAACTAGGGAGATAGAGTAGTAGGATAGGATGCGCAAACCATCGCCTTGGATGAAGTGGAGACCAAGAGGGATCATGGGATATTTGATTGAACCAAAGGTTCGACCGAACTTTGTTTTCTTGTGCCCGATGGCTCCACCATTGTATGTGTCGATCAGTGCGAGCTTGTGCATCGTGTTGGTGGGGAGATCTCGAATGTGTGCGTGATGAAGAACTCGAGAGATCTCCCCCACACTTGCTCTTGTACCTGGCTTATTTATTCAAAACAAACAAAAAGAATGTGGAAGCAAAAAGGACTCTACTGGGGTTAAAGACCGGGGAGCCTAAATTTATTGAATTCAGCACAATAACTCAAGGCGCATGATATGTTTGAAAGGGAAATAAAAACGCCTAGTTTATTCGTGTACTTTTCATTATTTAATTTCTTTATTCGATTTTAAATTATTTTCAACTTTTTATTTTATCATGCAAGGAGAAAGCAAAAAGATACAAGTTGCGATACAACTTCTTAAAGCGGTGTGAGCCATGAACGAGGTGCACTCAACATGTTCTAACCACTTGAAAAGTTCTAACCATTTCTCCATCATGCATTGCATAGGAGAGATTTTGATATTGTAAACCATGGCATAAGGATACAATGCTCATCCTCATAGATAGGTCTAAGATTGCCTTGAGGAACACAAGTCATAGCAAGCCATTCATGCATCAGGCACAAGGTAGGATGTGATATTTTGCCAGAGAGCATGCTTGCAATGATCAGGAGTTGTAGAAACAAGCCTTGCAAGCAATGCTTATGAGAGCCTAGTTGTAGACTAAGATTGTTCCATGCAAGCAGGTAATACTTATTCTAGAAGAACCAAAGTAAAACCATTGTCTACTACTAGCAGGGTGCATAAAACTGTATGGCAAGTAGGAGGGATCTTATCACACAAGCAAAGTCATCCCACCCTATGGCTTCTAATCATGGGCAAAGTTGGCATTCATACCTTCCTTGTGCGGCAATGCCGGGTCATGTGCTCATGGGTGAGCATAGACACGGTTTCATGAGTGTTGTAGGCTTGCTTCTCCTTCTCGCACACTGTTGACGGTCGTTACGGCACGATTTTGACCGTCAAATACCTGCACAAATGGAATCAAAGTAAACACCAAACATAGTGTTAGGGCTTAAAAACTAACAAATTCCACAAGTCTTGGTGAGATTTTGAGTGCAGGTGCATTTCATATCAAAAGGAGGGAATTCACATCAAGAAGGCCACAACACATCACTCCGAGAAAATCAGCACAGGCAGCCCAACAAGATATGGATCAAAAGTCATACAAAACCCAACCAACTTGGGCCAATGCATGAAGATCATTGAACAGGACATCAAGGAGGACCCCTCGGCCAAAGCCCAAGGCCAAATGGGCCAAGGGGGGGTCGGCCGACCTGCTACAGTGAGGTCGGCCGACCTGCTACAGTGGCCCCTCTGGCCCATCTTTGGCCAGCTGGTCGCCACCGCCTTCCTGATGTCGGTTCTGCCTGCATTTAATGCCCAAAGGCGGTGGGTGAGGCGGTGGAGGCCCCAAACCGACCTACTCAAGCCTATAAATAGAGGGGTACCCCCTCCCACACAAGACACACAAGAAGGAGAGCCTCATTCCACTCCCAAGGGCCTAGAGCCCCTTGTATACTAGTAGAGTAGGGAGAGAGTAGGGTAGAGGAGAAGGGTAGTCCTCCCTTTGTGAGGACTTAGCCCCAATCTTGTATCTTTGAGAATACTTCTTTATAATAGTCATTGTTCGTCGTTCGTTCATCGTTCGTTCGTCGTTCGTTCATCGTTCGTTCGTCGTTCGTTCATCGTTCGTTCGTCGTTCATCGTTCGTTCATCTTCATCATAAGTAAGTATTCTTGATCTCCTATTGAATTGTGTACTTAGTGTTTAGATTAAGTTCTTTCTTTACTTGTTTACGGGATCATCACTCCGCAAGGAGTGCTCTAGTCTTCCAAATTGGTACCAGGCCGGGGCTAGAGTAGTGATCGATAGCATAGACGTGGTGTCTAGGCTGGAAGTCGCCTTTGACCGCTGTGTGCTCCACGGTTTGTAGAGGTAGGTGGCAGGAAGTGACAGCCCTGTCCATCCAAAGGAACCCTCCACGTTCGGGTACATAGTAGAGCCTTAGCCGGAGTGGCTTGGCAGACCAAAGCCTAAGCCGGTGCTCGAAGTAAGCAATTAGAGACAGGATTTATCTTTTGCTAAGAAACTCATCCATAGGAATCCTCTCTACCCAAATCCACCGTTCTTCTTCGTGTCCTTGGACTAATTAGACTAGAAGATAATCACACACCGTTCCTTTGGGAAAATATAAATAACGATACCCTTGAATACTCACGGGTGAAGTGCTACAACGGTATTCCGTGCGCTTGCGGATTTATCTGTGACGTTAAGAAATACCAACAAGAATTTCTGGCGCCGTTGCCGGGGAACGGTTTTCGTTTTTGTCTTCGAACCTAGTTGGTCCTCGTATTGTATCCTTTTATTTATCATTTCTTCTTTTATTGCTTTTCCTTTATCGATCATCACATTTCACCATCTATCCTATCATCATCATTTCCCACTTACTTGAAAAATACGAAAAACATATATCATGGAGCCACAACCTACAATCCAATCATTCTCTGCTCCACGGGGTGATCTCTTAGAGCCACCATCATCATCACACCCAATTTCTTCATTTGGCTATGAGTTTTGCCCCGATTATATTTCAATGATAAGAGGTCTATTCTTTTCGGGTTTTAAACATGAAAATCCTTATGAACACTTGCGAGAGTTTGAGCATTTGTGTTCATGCCGATTGATCCATGGCATGACACAAGAAACATTGAAGTGGAAGTTGTTTCCCTTCTCCCTCAATGGGAAGGCGAAACAATGGTACACTTATACCGCTAAGAGAGTGAACGGTGATTGGAAGGAATTGCGAGACAAATTTTGTCTAGCGTTCTTTCCCGTATCTCGTATCACTTCTCTACGAGCGGAAATAATTAACTTTCGACAAGAAGAAGAGGAGACCTTAAGTGCATCTTGAATCCGGTTCTGTTCATTAACAGACTCCGGACCAGAATTGTTGCTCCCCGAACCAGTTTTATTACAACATTTTTATTCGGGATTGAGCAACAATACCGCACTTTATCTTGACACGGCCGCTGGTGGATCTTTTTCTCATAAGACCATAGCGGAAGCGCATGAACTTTTGGATCGAATTGTGGAAAACACACCTTTTTCCGCTGACTTACCAGATGAGCCGGAGTCAAGAGATGAGGAACTCGTTGTGCCAAAAACAAAAAAATTGGTGCCTACAATGGTAGACCCAACACCCGAGTCCTCATCTGACACAAGAACAATGATAGAGGAAGATGAAACTCTTGAGTTCCCTTTTGAGTTCGAGAAAGGAATTCTTGAAAATTTTGGAAACACCTCGAACTACATTTGGGAAAAGATGCCTCCTACTCCTCCCAATCCTCTCAAGGAACCATTTCTCAAGGAGGACATGAAGGAAAATCTTAGGAAAACTACTTTCACCGCCACCACTCAAAATCCTTTGGTGAAACCTCACCTCGATCATGAACCACTCGAGCAAGTTAAATTCCTATCTCCAATCCCGCCGTTCGAGCATACTTGGTATGAGGATGCGAAGTTGTCCACCCATGAAGAGGATGAGTTGAATGAAACTCTTCATGTCTATGAACCCAAACAATCCTCTTCGCCATTCGAACCTTTTCCCTCTGGCCCTTCATGCACCGTTCTTGATGTTGATCAAGAACTTCTTGAAAACAAACCTTGGGCCATGGAATTTCATGAGGCATCGACTCTAGAATCCAAAGAGGAATCTTTGAGTGCGCATAATAGCTTTTTCCTTGAACAACCACAAAGTACATGCTCATATGACACACCTCCAGAGTCCACCACTATTAGTGCCACAACCATGTTTACTCTCTACGACCACCTTGTTGTCCTCTATTGCTATATGTTCTTTAGGATGGTTGTAGATGCTTTTGTTTATCATAAATATTGCAAATATCGTGCTTGTATATTGTTGGCACTAACCTTGCAGGTCCTTCTCCGGGACTTTATTGACAAATCAACATGATGGAGAAAAGTCTTGCTCATCGGACTTAAAATGATGATGCCCTTGTCGATAGGATAATCGACAATTATCTTTTATTTGCTTCCTTGGATTTCCACTTGCATTCTTTCGCATCTTTTATTTTACCAACAAATTGCATTTTCTTTAATTAATTCCCAATTGCATACATGTTTACTTTTCCAAAAAAAAAAAGAGAGAAAATGCATCTTTGATTATTCACTTACATTCTTACATGTTTGAATCCTTCCAACTCATGTTTGGGATTTTTCAAACCACCTTGCAGTTGCATTTCAAAATTAAAAAAAAAAATATATATATATATATATATATATATATATATATATATATATATATACAGACCTCTTATTCCATAGCTGGCTATAGAATAGCTTATTCTATGACCACTTCTGTATCGTAATTTACGACATTCTGTATAGTGATTTACAATATTTTGTTATGTGATTTACTACACTTTTGCCATGGTTCTTCTTTCAAAACGTGTGTGAACGCTGATGTCGTAAATTTGTCGTAAATTCGTGATAAAATTATCGTAAAACTGTATTATCGTAATTTACGACATTTGAGTATAGTGATTTACAATAATTTTGTTACGTGTTTTGGTAAATTTTTATCGTAATTTTGCATGCGACACGTGTCCTTGAACATGATGTCGTAAATTTCATTCAAATTATTGTAAATTTCATTCAAAACAGAAGTGGCTACAGAATAAGCTATTCTATAGCCGGCTATAGAATATACTCACCCTATATATATATATATATATATATTTCCTTTGAGAGAATAAATCTGGTAAAATGAATTGGAGACAACCTTTTGTTGGAAAATGCTTTGAACAAAATTTTGAAGGAATTTTGGCACAGCTCCCCTTGACTTTTCAGCATATAGCCATTGTGGGACTGTTGACCAAGTTGAACTTCATTTGTTTATGCTGAAATGTCATTGAAAAGTCATTGAAAAGTTCGAGCACAGATGAAGTTCAACTTGGTCAACAGTCCCACAATGGCTATATGCTGAAAAGTCAAGGGAAGCTGTGCCAAAATTCCTTCAAAATTTTGTTCAAAGCATTTTCCAACAAAAGGTTGTCTCAAATTCATTTTATCAAACTTGTTCTCACAAAGGAGATTTTTTTTTTTATTTGAATGTGCAAATGCAAAGTGGTTTGAAAAATCCCAAACATGAGTGTTGGTATTTATTAACGTCACAGATAAATCCGCAAGCGTACGGAGAATACCGTTGTAGCACTTCACCCGTGAGTATTCAAGGGTATCGTTATTTATATTATCCCAAAGGAACGGAGTGGAATTATCTACTAGTCTAGCCGTCCAAGGACACGAAGAAGGATGGTAGGTATGGGTAGAGAGGATTCCTATGGATGAAGTTCTATCTGGAACAAGGAAGAGTAAACACAGCAGGGCTGTCACCACCTACCGGCAAACCCCCCTACTAGGACACGTGACACTAGGGCTATTAAGTCCCTAGGCCAGTCCTAGGGTCACGTGACAACAAGGCAATTAAGACCTCGCTGCCAGACCGATTCCCAGCAGTCAATTCCCTAGAACAGAGAGGATTAAGCAAGCAGGGCTGTCACCACCTACCGGCGACTCTCTCCTAGGACATGTGACACTAGGGCTATTAAGTCCCTATGCCAGTCCCAAGGTCACGTGACAACAAGGCAATCAAGTCCTCGCTGCCAGACCTATTCTAGTTCACAAGACTAAAGGTAAATTCTGCCTCTAAATGCTTACTTGAATAGAACGATGATCATGCAAGCAAGTAAAGGAAGAACTTATACTAGAATAGAAACATACAATCCAAAAGGAGATCGAGAGTACTTACTTGTAATGAAGATAAACGACGAACGAACGATGAACGAACGACGAACGAACGATGAACGAAGAACGAACGACGAACGAACGATGAACGAACGAAGAACACTTCACTATAAATAAGTATCCCCCAAGATACAAGATTTGGGCCAAGTCCTCACAAAGGGAGAACTACCCTTCTCTCCTACCCTACTCTCTCCCTACTCTACTAGTGTACAAATGGCTCTAGGCCCTTGGGAGTGGAATGAGGCTCTCCTTCTTCTGTGTGTTTGAGGGGAGGGGGTACCCCTCTATTTATAGTCTTGAGTAGGTCGGTTTGGGGGCCTCCACCGCCTCAATGCACCGCCTCAACGCATTAAATGCAGGCAGAACCGACATCAGGAAGGCGGTGGCGACCAACCAGAGAAAGATGGGCCAGATTGGCCACTGTAGCAGGTCGGCCGACCTCACTGTAGCAGGTCGGCCGACCCCCCCCCCCCCTTGGCCCATTTGGCCTTGGGCTTTGGCCGAGGGGTCCTCCTTGATGTCTTGTCCAATGATCTTCGTGCATTGGCCCAAGTTGGTTGTGATTTGTATGACTTTTGATCCATATCTTGTTGGGCTGCCTGTGCTGATTTTCTCGGAGTGATGTGTTGTGGCCTTCTTGATGTGAATTCCCTCCTTTTGATATGAAATGTACCTGCACTCACAAATTCACCAACACTCGTGGAAATCGTTAGTAATAAACTCCTACCACTATGTTTGGTGTTTATTTTATTTCTTTTATGCAGGTACTTGACGGTCAAAAGTGGTACTTAAGGACCGTCAACAACACCCCACACTTGAGCCTTTGCTCATCCTCGAGTGAAGGTGGAAGATTAAGATAAAGCATGACTTCCTATGGTATGATGCTAGCATACAAGTTATTCCAAGCCATACCTGCACCTGTGAACTTTGAAGTGGCTAACATGCTATCTTGGGCGGTTGAGGAATGGAACGGTCTTGATTCAAGTCATTCATACTCCCCTGTTGAGTAACTTGGGTTTTTGATAGATTTTCAAAAGAAAAATATAGCTTGTACTCCTCAAATGATAACTCTCAGATCACTCAATGTGTATGATTCCTCACCAAGGCAATGGGTTTGCCTCTTTTCATCCTACTTCTACAAAAGGCTTTATGTGGAGCTTGGTAGGGATGAAAAGGAGCATACTTGCATTACTTATATTGCTAAGTCAAAGAGTGGATCCAAAAGAGAAAACAAGCCATACAATCTGATCAAGAATGTGCATGTGTGTGGATATGTGTATGGTGAATGGAATGAGGTGGAGTAAGATGGATACTCCTTGATGCGATGATGTCTCTCTCTTGATTGACTTTTATTTGAGAACATGGCTATCACTTCTTCTTCTTCTTTTTCTCTCTACTTTTTCTCTTTCTTTTATTTTTTCACTTCTCTCTTTTTTTTTCTTTTTTTTTCCGATAGCCATGTCACTTTTGCCAGAATATTTGGAGAGAGACATCAACAACAAGTGATGGAGTATTTATTTGGTGGGTGGATGGATGGAAATGGTGTTGCTAACTTCCAGTGTAGAAGTTTATCATGTTTTATGGTGGTGGTGTAAATGCACAATCTTGATCAAGAAAGTATGACAAGCATCTTACAAGGGTCACACAATTTGACAAAGCTCAAAGCAATAGCAAGCAGTATTTTGTAGGGGTTTTCAATGTGATCATTATTTGGCTCTGGTAGGAATATAACACCATTGAGGAGTGCAAAGCTATTGATTTTAATTTTTTTTTTCAAGATAAAAATCCCAAGCACTCTTTGCAGAAGAAGCAAGATTCCTATCATCCAACCATATCACACTCGCCAACAACTTAGATAAACATGGGTTCCTATGATAATGGTGTTCACAAGTAACAGGTGTGCAAAGCGAGGAATAAAGAATATGCAGGCCAACCAAACAGAAGCATGCATGTTTGTTGAGGGATAAAAAATTTGTTTTGTCATTGAGTTAAATTTCAGTGATTGAAGCAAGAAATTTATTTTAACTCAAGAATTGGAGAGTAGGGTATAGGATGCGCAAACCGTCGCATTAGATGAAGTGGAGACCAAGAGGGTTCATAGGATTGAACTTTGTCTTCTTGTGCCCGATGGCTCCACTCCTTTGCCTTTTGATTGGTGCGACGTTGTGCATCATGTTGGTGGGAGATCTCTAATGTGTGCTTGATGAAGGACCAAGAGATCTCCCCCACACTTGTTCTTATACCTGGCTTATTTATTCAAAATATATGTGGAAACAAAAGGACTCTACCGGGGTAAAAGACCGGGGAGCCTAAATTTATTGAATTTAGTAAAATAACTCAAGGCGCATGATATGTTGGAAAGGGAAATAAAAACGCCTAGTTTATTCAAACTATTTTTTTTTCAAGTTTATGTTTTTATCATGTAAGGCGAAAGCAAAAGGATACAAGTTGCGATACAAGTTACCTTAGTGGAGGAGGGATCCTCCCCCACACTTGTTCTTTGCCCGTAGTCCTTGATTGGTGTCGATCCCCATGATATTGATCGGGCTTTGTGCAGCGTGGCATGATGTTGGTATGTCGTCTTTCTTCAACGCGTTGTTGAGTCGCTTGTCGGCCCTTTTCATGGCTGCACATAAGAGCGAAAACACAAGAGCAAACTCGAGAACGGGTTATGTTAGTGTAAACAATGTGGATCACCCGTCGGTTGCTGCAAAGCTTCTTGATCGCAACAAAAGAATGCATTTCTTGAACTTGAGACAAATGCAATGAAAACATGGAGAAATGTGAGCAAAAATTTTGTTGGGAAGGTGCTTAAGTAAAACGAAAAATGGAGCTGAAAATTCAAGCACTCTTCCTTCAAAAAGATGAAGTCCAACTTGGCACACAACTCCCCAATGGCTATGTGATAAGAAGTCAATGGGAGTTGTGCCAAAACCCCTCCCAAATTTTGCTCAAAACATTTTCCAACAGAAGATTGTCTCAAATTCATTTTCACAAAATGCAAATGGCAGGTGGTTTGAACAATCCCAAACAAATGTTGGGACGATTCAAACATGCAAGAATGCAAGTGCAACTTTGTAGAAAAATCCAAATATGCATGTTGATGGAGAAATCAAATATGCAGAAGAATGCAAATATGAGATAACTACCGATTTTCCTGTCGGCAAGGGCATCATTGTTTTAAGTCCGATGAGCAAGACTTTCCTCCATTCTAATCCCTGCAAAGTTAGTGCCGATATGCAACCACGAGATTTGCAATATTTGTGATAAACGAAAGCATCTACAACCAACCTAAAGAATGAGTAACAAAAGAGATAAACAAGGTGGTTGTAGGCCTCATGCGGGGTTTTGGCACTGAGGGGCGTGGGCTCTAGATATTCATGGCATGAGCATGTTTCTTGTGGGTGTTCAAGAAGGAAGTTCTCAAGCTCATGCTTAGGATCATGTTTAACGGGCGATGACTCAAGAGAACTATCAAATGAGCATGTTTCTTGTGGGTTTTCAAGGAAGAAACTTTCATGCTCATGCAAAGGATCAAGTTCCTCTAGAGTTGATGCCTCGAGGAAGTCCATAGCCCCAGAGTTTTCCTTCATAAGAGGTTCTTGATCACCAATAAGAATGGTGCACTGAGGGCTAGAGGGAAGAGGCTCAAGATAGAGCGATGGTGATGAGGATTGTTGGGCTAGGAATGTTTCTTCTTTTCTATCCTCATCTTGGGTGGAAAACCTCTCATCCTTATGTAGAGCAAGATCCAAAGATGCGAATGGGGATACAAACATCACTTGCTCAAATGGTTCATGATCAAGATGAGGTTTTGCCGAAGGATTTTGATAGCTCGTGCTGGTGAAAGGGGCATTCTCAAGAATTTCCTTCATGTCCTCCTTGAGAAATGGTTCTTTTAGAGGATTGGGAGGAGTAGGAGGCATCTTATCCCATATGTCGTTCGAGGTTTTTCCATAGTCTTCAATAATTTCTTCCTCAAACTCATATGGGAACTCAACAGGCGTAACATGGGATGTGGACAAAGAGGGGATGGATTCGGATGTTGAGGGTTCCTCGGTGCTTGACACGACTTTCTCTTGGAGGGATTCACTAAGAAGACTGACGAAGGAATTATTTTCTGTGATCTGATCCAAGATGTTTCTTCCTTCGGTCGGTGTTTTAGAAGCAAAGGAGCCTCCAGCGGCGATGTCAAGATATAGGGCGGATTTCTTGTCTAAACCCATGTAGAAATTTTGCAATAGCATGGGATCGGGGATAGACAAGTCTGGGCCAGTAAGAGTTAGCAAGGAAAATCTAACCCAGGCTGCACCTATGGACTCCTTCTCATTCTGCGAGAAATTCATGATTTCTAGCCGGAGAGCAACGATTCGGGATAAGAGAAAGAAGACTGAGCAAAATTTATCTCGGAGTTTTTCCCAGTCCCCATTCATGTTTCTGACGACAATCGTGTACCATTGTTCCGCTCTCTCACGAAGGGAGAAAGGAAACAACTTCCATTTCACGGTTTCTTGTGCCATGCCTTGGATCACGACGCATGAACACACTTGCTCAAACTCTCGCAGATGGTGATATGGATTTTCTTGGTCAGTTCCAGAGAAGGGTCGGTTTCTGACCATGGTTATAAAAGTGGGGTGGATCATATAGCCGGATGTGGAAATGGGTTTGGAGGATGGTGGTGGCTCAAATGACATTCCCCTTGGAGCAGAGAAGGATTGGATTGTAGGTTCTGGCTCTATGATAAATGTTTTTGGTATTTTTCAAGGAAGGGATAGCAATGATGGATGGTGAAAGATTGATGATGGATAAGAAATAAAAAAAAGGATAAAAGGATACAATACGAGGACCAACTAGGTTCGAAGATAAAAAGCAACTACCGTTCCCCGGCAACGGCGCCAGAAATGCTTGTTGGTATTTCTTAACGTCACAGATAAATCCGCAAGCGTACGGAGAATACCGTTGTAGCACTTCACCCGTGAGTATTCAAGGGTATCGTTATTTATATTATCCCAAAGGAACGGAGTGGAATTATCTACTAGTCTAGCCGTCCAAGGACACGAAGAAGGATGGTAGGTATGGGTAGAGAGGATTCCTATGGATGAAGTTCTATCTGGAACAAGGAAGAGTAAACACAGCAGGGCTGTCACCACCTACCGGCAAACCCCCCTACTAGGACACGTGACACAAGGGCTATTAAGTCCCTAGGCCAGTCCTAGGGTCACGTGACAACAAGGCAATTAAGACCTCACTGCCAGACCGATTCCCAGCAGTCAATTCCCTAGAACAGAGAGTATTAAGCAAGCAGGGCTGTCACCACCTACCGGCGACTCTCTCCTAGGACATGTGACACTAGGGCTATTAAGTCCCTATGCCAGTCCCAAGGTCACGTGACAACAAGGCAATCAAGTCCTCGCTGCCAGACCTATTATAGTTCACAAGACTAAAGATAAATTCTGCCTCTAAATGCTTACTTGAATAGAACGATGATCATGCAAGCAAGTAAAGGAAGAACTTATACTAGAATAGAAACATACAATCCAAAAGGAGATCGAGAGTACTTACTTGTAATGAAGATAAACGACGAACGAACGATGAACGAACGACGAACGAACGATGAACGAAGAACGAACGACGAACGAACGATGAACGAACGAAGAACACTTCACTATAAATAAGTATCCCCCAAGATACAAG
Organism: Eragrostis curvula; assembly: GCA_007726485.1. NCBI lineage: Eukaryota > Viridiplantae > Streptophyta > Magnoliopsida > Poales > Poaceae > Eragrostis > Eragrostis curvula. The sequence goes on from RWGY01000031.1 coordinate 9,333,533, forward strand.
ATTTGGGCCAAGTCCTCACAAAGGGAGAACTACCCTTCTCTCCTACCCTACTCTCTCCCTACTCTACTAGTGTACAAATGGCTCTAGGCCCTTGGGAGTGGAATGAGGCTCTCCTTCTTCTGTGTGTTTGAGGGGAGGGGGTACCCCTCTATTTATAGTCTTGAGTAGGTCGGTTTGGGGGCCTCCACCGCCTCAATGCACCGCCTCAACGCATTAAATGCAGGCAGAACCGACATCAGGAAGGCGGTGGCGACCAACCAGAGAAAGATGGGCCAGATTGGCCACTGTAGCAGGTCGGCCGACCTCACTGTAGCAGGTCGGCCGACCCCCCCTTGGCCCATTTGGCCTTGGGCTTTGGCTGAGGGGTCCTCCTTGATGTCTTGTTCAATGATCTTCGTGCATTGGCCCAAGTTGGTTGTGTTTTGTATGACTTTTGATCCATATCTTGTTGGGCTGCCTGTGCTGATTTTCTCGGAGTGATGTGTTGTGGCCTTCTTGATGTGAATTCCCTCCTTTTGATATGAAATGTACCTGCACTCACAAATTCACCAACACTCGTGGAAATCGTTAGTAATAAACTCCTACCACTATGTTTGGTGTTTATTTTATTTCTTTTATGCAGGTACTTGACGGTCAAAAGTGGTACTTAAGGACCGTCAACAATGAGTTGGAAGGATTCAAACATGCAAGAATGCAAATAAATAATCAAACATGCAAGAATGAGTTGGAGAAGTAAACATGTATGCAATTGGGAATTAAAAAAATGCAATTTGTTGGTAAAATCAAAGATGCAAAAGAATGCAAGTGGAAATCCAAGGAAGCAAATAAAAGATAATTGTCGATTATCCTATCGATAAGGGCAGCGTCATTTTAAGTCAGACGAGCAAGACTTTTCTCCGTCACGTGGAGTTTGATCATGAATTATCTCATCTTGGAGAATGATCTGCATGGTTAGTACCAAAATACAACCACGATATTTGCAATATTTATGATAAACAAAAGCATCTACAACCATTTTAAAGAACAAGTAGCAAAACAAGGGAACAAAGTGGTTGTAGGTAGCAAAAGTGGTTTTGGCACTAACGGGTGTTGGCTCTAGATACTCATGATGTGAGCATGTATCATGTGGTTGTTCAAGGAAAAAGCTATCATGCTCACTCAAAGATTCCTCTTTGGATTCTAGAGTCGATGCCTCGTGAAATTCCATGGCCCAAGGTTTGTTTTCAAGAAGTTCTTGATCAACATCAAGAACGGTGCATGAAGGGCCAGAGGGAAAAGGTTCGAATGGTGAAGAGGATTGTTTGGGTTCAGAGACATGAAGAGTTTCATTCAACTCATCCTCTTCATGGGTGGAAAACTTCGCATCCTCATACCAAGTATGCTCGAGCGGCGGGATTGGAGATATGAACTTGATTTGCTCGAGTGGTTCATGATCGAGATGAGGTTTCACCAAAGGATTTTGAGTGGTGGTGGTGAAAGTGGTTTTCCCAAGACGTTCCTTCATGTCCTCCTTGAGGAATGGTTCCTTGAGAGGATCGGGAGGAGTAGGAGGCATCTTTTCCCAAATGTAGTTCGAGGTGTTTCCAAAATTTTCAAGAATTCCTTTCTCGAACTCAAAAGGGAACTCAAGAGGTTCATCTTCCTCTATCATTGTTCTTGTGTCAGATGAGGACTCGGGTGTTGGGTCTACCATTGTAGGCACCAATTTTTTTGTTTTTGGCACAACGAGTTCCTCATCTTTTGACTCCGGCTCATCTGGTAAGTCAGCGGAAAAAGGTGTGTTTTCCACAATTCGATCCAAAAGTTCATGCGCTTCCGCTATGGTCTTATGAGAAAAAGATCCACCAGCGGCCGTGTCAAGATAAAGTGCGGTATTGTTGCTCAATCCCGAATAAAAATGTTGCAATAAAACTGGTTCGGGGAGCAACAATTCTGGTCCGGAGTCTGTTAATGAACAGAACCGGATCCAAGATGCACTTAAGGTCTCTTCTTCTTCTTGTCGAAAGTTAATTATTTCCGCTCGTAGAGAAGTGATACGAGATACGGGAAAGAACGCTAGACAAAATTTGTCTCGCAATTCCTTCCAATCACCGTTCACTCTCTTAGCGGTATAAGTGTACCATTGTTTCGCCTTCCAATTGAGGGAGAAGGGAAACAACTTCCACTTCAATGTTTCTTGTGTCATGCCATGGATCAATCGGCATGAACACAAATGCTCAAACTCTCGCAAGTGTTCATAAGGATTTTCATGTTTAGAACCCGAAAAGGATAAACTTCTTATCATCAAAATGTAATCGGGGGAAAACTCATAGCCAGATGAAGAAATAGGTTGTGATGATGATGGTGGCTCTAAGAGCTCGCCCCGTGGAGTAGAGAATGATTGGATGGTGGGTTGTGACTCCATGAAATGTTTTTGTGAGTTTTTGAAATTAAGGGAAATAAAAACAGAACGGTAAGTAAGATAGATTACGAGGGCAAACTTAATTTGCAATAGAGATATCAACCGTTCCCCGGCAACGGCGCCAGAAATGCTTGTTGGTATTTCTTACGTCACAGATAAATCCGCAAGCGCATGGAATACCGTTGTAGCACTTCACCCGGGAGTATTCCAAGGTATCGTATTTGTTTTCCCCAAGGAACGGAGTTATTCTACCGCAGGGCAAGTTTTACCCAAGGACAACCAAGACAACTAGCAGCCTAGGATTGAGAGGGTGATTATTATCTAGATATTTCTAAGGTTAGACGAACTCAGGTTCTACTCGTCTACTTCGAGCACCGGCTTAGGCTTTGGTCTGCCAAGCCCCTCCGGCTAAGGCTCTACTATGTACCCGAACGTGGAGGGTTCCTTTGGATGGACAGGGCTGTCACTTCCTGCCACCTACCTCTACAAACCGTGGAGCACACAGCGGTCAAAGGCAACCTCCAGCCTAGACACCACGTCTATGCTATCGATCACTACTCTAGTCCCGGCCTAATACTGATTCAGAGAACTAGAGCACTCCTTGCGGAGCGACGATCCCGTTGAACGAGTATAACAAGAATTATGCCTAAACGAATGATAAAGCTCAATAGATAGATAATCACCACGTATAATCACTAGAAGTGTTTACACGCCAAGGTACAAGAATAGGAACTAAACCTCCAACGAAAAGAGGAGGAGAACTCCTATCTCTTCCTTGCCCTCTCTCCTACTCTACTAATATACAAGAGGCTCTCGGCCTGTGGATTGGAAATGAGGAGAGTCTTGTGTCTTGTGGTGTGTTGTTGTGGGAGGGGGTACCCCTCTATTTATAGGCTTGAGTAGGTCGGTTTGGGGGCCTTGCACCGTCATAATGCATTTATTGCAGGCTGAACCGACCTTGGTACGTCGGTGGGAAGCTTCCATAAAAAGATAAGCAATAAATGCCTCAAGATTGGGTCGGCCGACCTGCCTTTTGGGGGTCGGCCGACCTGCCTTCTTCTCCTCTTGCTTCCCCTCTTATCTGGCATATTCTCTGGAGTATCCTATCCTTGATTCAGGTGGATTTCCTCTGATATGATTCTGATATGTATCCTTGATATGATTTGATATGATTTTGGCATTGATTGAGGATCCATATCTCTTTCCCATTATTGAGGATCTCCAGGGTATTATCTTGATTCATATCTTCTTGATATTTATCTTGATTTTGGGCTCTGGAAAGATATCTTTATTCTGGGGAAAAATCCGCTGAATGCGAAGTCCATGTTTTGTGCCTCTTTTTCCCCGTTTTCATATGAAATGCACCTGCACTCAAAATCTCACCAAGACTTGTGGAATTCGTTAGTTTTAAGACCTACCACTATGTTTGGTGTTTACTTTGATTCCATTTGTGCAGGTATTTGACGGTCAAAATCGTGCCGTAACGACCGTCAACAATGATCATTCCTATCAAGAGACTAGCCAAAAAATAATCTTGGAAACACATTAGTCTCAAGAATCACAAGACATAGGATAGGCTCTCCCTAAAATCGTGCATACAAGTATTTGAATAACTTGTGAGCCATGCACTTTGTCAAGAAAGACAAGTCTAGGAGACTACCCTATATCTCGGATCATGGCACATAAATAGATATGAAATGAGCGCATAAATAGATGCCACTTGTAAAATATATGAATGAAAGCATACAAGAATTTACCACTTGTAAAAGCATATATATATATAAGAAGCAAAACACAAGGGTAAAGCACCTCAATCACAACAAAGCATCATGCAAGAATTACAAGGACTCTACACACATGATGGTAAGTAAGACAAGCATGCAAGTCATAGCTCAAGATAAGATACCACTTGAAAGAGCAAAAACTCATACTACAAGTGAATATAAGGCACAAGAGGCTATGACAAGCAAGAAAGAGCGATGATATGAAAAGAATGAAGTAAGCAAGCACGAACATATTATCACGGGTATACATACAAGAGGAGAGATATTATATTACCTTGATGTCTCGGTCGAGGCATGTCATAGCTCAATAGATATCACAAGTTAGAGCAAAAACTCACAACACAAGTGAATATAAGCACAAGGAGCTATGACAACCATAATGACTAGTGTGATGACCCACATATTAAAATAAAAGGAAGAAGATGCATCACCATAGGGTCAAGTAGGGATTACCTTCATGCTTACCTTGTAGTCCTCCACCATCTCAAGATTGTGATGAAGATCGATCGTCATGATCACTTGATCTTCATGGCCTAAACTCCTCCTTGAGATGATCTTCTTCTTGTAGAGGCTCCCCCCTTGACTCAATCCACCATCTCAAGATTGTGATGAAGATCGATCATCTTGATCACTTGATCTACTATGCACAAAATCATCCTTGAGATGATGTCCACGTCTTCTTCGTGTTCATCGTGTTCTCTCCTATCTCTTGTTTCTCGTGCCTCCACCTTGTTCCTACAATTGATCTTACAATAGAGGAAAAAGAACAAGAAGGGCAAACGTCAAATGCACACAAGAGCTTCATAGACCATGTCCTTTGGAGTGGAAGGCATTTGGACCATGATTTGAAGCCTCATAACATAGGCTAAACTCCCCCTAGAGTTATGCATACTTATAGTTGAAGGCATGATGTATGCATATCATTGTGTGAAACACATGGGGTAGTTTAAACTATGTTATGGGTGGTATAACTAGAATAAAAGATAAATGAAAGAGTTCGGTTCTAGGCATACCTTTTGAAGTGAAGTCACTATGTCATGCACCGTCATGATAGAAACTAAAACAAAGAACACACAAGTGAAAGACTCCTTTGTGATTTCCTATATGCAATGCATGAACAAGCATATCGTACAAATGCATGGGAAAAGTAAACATGCCACGGTGAATGCAACAAGTTTAAGGACAATGCATAAAAGAAACCTACTCAAGGTCAAGTTTGAACCTCTCTCAAGCTTAATCACAATGAGCCAAACCTTGCCTTGAGCCAATCGGTCCACCAACTCAAGCATCCCCCATGCTCATTGCAACCTTGAGAAAGTTAGACCTTGAACTAATATTTTTTATGTTCTTTTCTTTTAGGTTTTTACATGATGCATGAAAGTGCAATACAAACTAGTTCACAAAGGAACTACTAAGGACAAAGGAACTAGAAGCAAAAGAAAGACTACACTATGATACAAGATACCTCCTCGAAGACTAGATGTTGTCATTCATGCCTTTGACACTTGTGGTGGACTTCAAAGATCTTCAAGTATTGTACTCGATCCACCACCTCTATCACCTCAAGAGTTGTACTTGGGCGCCTCCACGTAATCAACCGGCCTCACCCGGTCCACTAGGATCTTGGACACCCGAAGCACCTTCATCTTCCTCTTCTTCTTCAAAGCTTCTATTGACCTTTTCTTCACAACACTACATTCACATCTCATAAGAACAAAGTGAGTGTTGTCAAGATAAAGCAAATAATCAAATGAAAACCTATGAGCTTTAGGAACCAAACAATCCTTTAAAGCAAATAATCAAATGAAAACCTATGAGCTTTAGGAACCAAACAATCCTTTGTTGAATGGCCACTTATGCAAGAATGTTTGCAATAGTGATCATTGGCCATCAACGGTACTTCTTCACTACATGTGGCATCATCCATGCCAATTCTCTTCATGTTCACCGGAGAAGTACCAAGTCCTCTTGTGAGCCTTGTCAATACTTGCATCATTGACTCACTCTCCTCCTTGAGCTTATGGTATTCCTTCAAAACAAAGACTCAAGAGAAGAGGTCTCACAAGAGAGGATTAGTTCATCACAAATAGTAGATGCATATGAAGTAGATGAACTAGGAGTAGTGGATGAAGAAGAAACAAGATAGATAAGGTTGATAGCTTGATACGAGATCTCAAGATTCTCATACTTCTCATGAAGCTCAATGTTATCCAACTTGAGTCCACAACTCATATGTAGAGCCTCATGAGAAGATGTGAGATCCTTGAACTCCTTATCACGCATACCAACATGAATTATGCACGAATCACATTGTTTCCATACCTCAACTATCTTTTTAGTGATGACCATTTGAGCTTGCCGAGTAGCTCAATAATTTCTTCATAGAAGGAGCAAGCTTCATCATCATCACCATTCCCATCCTCCTTAAAATCTTCATCATAGCCTCTTGCCGTCAAGCACATAGGAGGTGGAGGTAGAGTCTTGGATATTCTTGTGAGGACAAGGCCAAGAACATGTTTGCCTATGCACTTGAAGAAGAGTAACTCTCATAGTCTTCAAGAGAAAACCTTTGTGAGATGACATCTCCTTCTTCTCGACCTTGGTCTTGTCCTAAAAGCTTCTTCTCGTACTTGGTATTGTAATCTTCTTCTTCTCCTTCATCACTCTCACTTGATCCTTCCATCACCATCTTCTTCTTGTTGATGACCACAAGTCATGTCTTCTAGTGAGGCACATGGGTGGAGATGGAAGAGGTGAAGTCTTCATCAAGATATCAATAGCAACTTGATCTTCACCATCGGGTTCATAGTCACCTAGCTCGCAATGAGACACAAAGATGAGTTAGATAAAGAATTGAAATTCGGATTTAGATATACCGTCATCTTTGTATTCTCCGAGGAAGATGTAAGTTCGCTTGAGTGATGAAGGAGGTGAGTATCCCAAGCTTGCATCATGCATCTTCTTCTCGATGTCTTGTTCTTCAAGTGATAGAAGCTTGCTCACGATAGTAGATTGATCTTCAACTCAATCATCATCACCGATTGACATGTCCTCAATGTGAGAGACATTCCCTGAGTGATCATCATGTGAGGTGGTCATGAGCAAAACTTCTTCAATTTGTAGCTTCTCATGATCTTCATGTTGAAGTGCAAAAATGTTGTCGCCGAATCATGAATGAGAAGGTGATTTCAACATCTTCAGAAGATAACCTCACCACTTGAGCTCTTCCACTTGTCATAAGAATTAAAACACTTATCTAGCATATGCAAAGGAAGACACAAGTAACTGATTCATTAAAATAAATATGGTAAGATTATCACAAAAGGACTTCTCAACAAGAAAACAAGCAATAACATGATCAAGATACATAGGCACACAAACATGATCATCACAAGATATAGCAAGAACAACAAGATCATCATGATAGCATGGTTATCCGTGAAAGTGCTATAGAAATCATTCATGATGTCCCACAATTCATTCGGCACTATGGACTTAAGGTAGCTATTTAAGCGATTCTTTCAACGTCCATAGCCGAAACCCATATGGGATGAAAACCCAAACTCATTCGGTCACATCTCAAAGGCTGTTGAGCCCTAAATTGAGCACGAGGCTCTGATACCACTTGTAAGGACCGTGTGACCGAGAGGGGGGTGAATCGGGCACACCATGAATTAATACTTTTTGCGCTTCTAGCTACTTAAACTAATTGCACAATTAAATGATACATAACAAGATAAAACATGTGCACTAAGTGTGTGTGATCAAACTAGGATAACCATATGCTAGGACTTGTACATGCTAGGAGCAAGGTATACATAAGCATAAATGACAACCTAGCATACGACGATATACAAGATAAGCTCAACAAGTCCTACACATGATAGTGTATAAGATAAAGACAATCAAACAATCTAGCATGCATATAGGGAACACATAGAGAAGCTCAACAAGTCCTATACATGCTAGTGTATATGATAAGTATGGAACAAGCAAACTACCATGTATAAGTACACAAAGGAAAGCTCTAGCTAGTGATTATGATAACAAGGTAGATACAACATAAGCATAACAAGATCACTATGGAATCATGCAAGTGAGAGCTATCACAAGTAGGTACAAGCATATATAAGGAAAGCAAGTATCACTAGATATAACGAGGAGCTAGCACACGGAAACAATCGCTAAGCAAACATATGGTAAGCACAATATCTACTACAAGCATATAAGATAAGCATGGTAATAAGTGCAAGTAGTAGAGAGTAAGAGTAAGAGATTGCTCATCGATTTTTCCCGTGGTATCGGGAGGATGGCGCCTCCCCCTAGTCCACGTTGGGTCACTCCCGTCGGAGTCTCGACCCCGTCCCTCCGCTCGATGGCGATCCCCTCTAGAGCACACTCCACTCCTCAAGCCGGTGTTGTTCCCAAGAGCACGCTTCACCCTCCGAGTGAAGTCACGGGCTTCACCCCGCCTCCCTATGACCACACTAGTCCTAGAGGCATATGGATGCACTCAACCCTCTCAAGCACTAAGATTTCCTCTCCAAATCTTCTCCCAAGTGCCCTCTTGCATCCTCTTGTCTTCCCTTGTGTTTCCCCACTGGTAACAATGGCCAAAGGCACCCTCATGGGCAAAGCAACCAGCTATTTATAGCCTCCAACCATAAACTAGCCGTTGTTCAAAAGTGGTCTGCCAACATAGAAACCGTATGATACTGTCTCTGTATCACCGTATGATACACTGACTCCAGACAACCTATTGTATGCTGATCATAACTCCTTGCTCCGAACTCCGATTGGGGTGTTCCACATATCCATGGAAAGCTCTTGAAATTCCCCACACCTTTCCTGTTTGGCCAATCTTCGGAATCATTCATCTTCATGCTGATATGGCCACCGTATGATTCAGAGGTCATCAGCGTATGATCTTGTGACCTATATGTCTGAGTCACCGTATGATGCACCGTATAATATCACCGTATGATACATCGGTTCCAGAGAGCTTTCTCACTTTGTCCTTCATACTCATCGTATGATACCATGACCACCACCGTATTATACAGTGACTCCACATGACCTTTCCTCCTTGAACCCTTCTCTTGAGTCACCGTATTATACTATGACCTCCACCGTATGATATAGTGACTCCACAGGTCCTTTCCTCCTTGAACCCTTCTCTTGAGTCACTGTATGTTATCCTGGCTATCACCATATCATACACTGACTCCGCCAAAGCTGAAACTCCTTCATATCTTCTTGAACTTGCTTTCAACTTCATCAACCTTGGTTCCTCCACTTCTCCATTGCCACCCTAGTGCCTGAGAGACTCTTTGAGCATCCACTCACCTCTACCACTAGTGTGACCTAAGAGAAACGACTCGATCCCCCTTGATAGTCCGGTGTTTCCTATGGACTCAAACCTACATCTACTCCAAGCCAACACTTGCTTGGTTCTAGCATGTCCTTAGCCTTGATCCATCTCCTCAACCGCGACCTCCATCAAGTCCAATGATCCTCGTCGTCGTCCTTCGTCGAGGCAACCAATCACCGGGATTCTTCCGATCATGTGACCATATGAAAACCTTTCCCTCATCCACAAATGTTAGTCACAATGATCTCGTTGCCATAAAGGACAACTCGACCGTAACATAATGTGCATAAGATATGTATATAAAACTAGCACAATAACATCATCATGATATAAGGACAATAAAGCAAGCTACATGATGAATAGGCAAAGCATGCATGTCATGGTAAAGATATGTAAGTAAGATCACATGACATGACATGGCAACATGATGACAAGATAGAGTATACATAAATAAGCACATACAAGCCATCATCACATAAGAGACAAGATCATCATGGTATAGGATATAAGGCAATACTAACATGATGATCAAGAGCATGTCAAGGTATATGATACATAGAGGAACACATGACATACTTACCTTGTCTCTTACCTCATGTGTGTAGTAATTACCTCGTAGAGTAGTCCTCATGCATACTTCTTCTCTTCATCGTCTTCCTTGCAACCTTTGAGGTTTTGGCACTCCAATAGTGTATCACTACATCCATGAGACTAACCATCTTGCAAACTAGCAAACATTGTTAGTCCCATTGACCATGTTGACATCAATCACCAAAACCTATGAACCATGCTTTAGGTTCATTGATCTTACACGGTCCATCATTGCTGGGACCCACCATCAATCCTGGCCCTACATGTCAGCTGAAACAGTAACAAAACGGCCCACTTTGTATGGGACCCACCATATTTGTTGGGCTTACATGCTGCTGAAACAGTAACAAAACGGCCCAACTAAAATTGGGCCGTTAGTGGACCAAATCACAATTTATGACGAAAATGGACGATGCCATGTCAGCAGCCACATCGGATCGCCGTCCGACGTGGCCAGTGGCTAGGTTCGGCTCAGTGTATGACGAATGAGGAACCGTCACCATCCTGTGGTCTGTGTCTAAAAAAGATCATAAATCACGACTGACATCACTCGACTGCTGACGGATCCTAAAAGGTCATAAATCGCGATTTATGACGAAAAATTCGTCACTACAAGCAGTTGGTGACGCGTTTAAAACGTCACTAATCAGCATATCTGTTCTAGTGAATGCACATTTCTCTGTCCTGGAGCTACTGCTCTTTCGATATATCTTGCCTCTGTCGATTTATGACGAAAAAAGATTGTGATGACTTTTTTGACCGCCGTCATTTTCATGCACAAATATGCACTGTGCAGTACCGCTTCAAACTTGTTTAGTATGCCTCGACTAAAAATGGAGTTGTATGGGTAAGGCATCTCTACAACGTCAAAAGTTATGTGTTCAGTTCTTGCATTGTCCAGGGTGCCAAAAGAAACTGGCAGGCTGATTTTCCCGATGGCTCTAACTTCCCTGCCGCCGAAACCGTAAAGAGGGTACTCCGATGGCTGGAGCAATGAAGGATCTAGCTTCAGCTGGTCAAAAGTGGACTTGAACAAGATATCCGTCGAACTTCCGTTGTCAACTAGAATCTTTGTGACTGTCCAGTCATACGTATTTGCCCTAAACCCTATTTGCCGAAATGACCTTGGCATCCGTATGGGGATAGCTTCGCAAATTTAGATCTGCCTCAGTGAACGTAATTGGGATTTGCGACCACCACGATTTCTTTACGGGGCCGTTGCATACTGCGTGCACTGCTCTAAAGTAGTTCTGACGCTGTTTCTTGCTTTCGAACTCAGAAGAGGACCCGCTTGTGATAGGTAATATCACCCCATATGATGGTAGACTCTGATATGAGGTGGGAGGAGGTGTTGAAGGTTTTGGAGGTGGTGGAGGGAACTGTTCGGCGGGTTTGTTTTGGTTTGGCGGTGGCGGTAATGTAGGGATATGATTCACTTGTGGCGTAGGCATATGTTGAATATGCGGCGGTGGTGGTGGGTTAAACTGATTTGCAAAGTGGTTCGCGAAATACGGTTGGGGTATGAAGTGACTTGGGTAAAAAGTGTGCGCGAAGGGGTTAGAAAAAGGCGGTGGCTGCCAGGTGTTTTGCGAAGTGTGATTGATCGTTTTTGGCTGCTCTTGGTGTGTTTCTTTACTTTTCATTTTCTCCAACACTCCTTTAGTTTCAGGGCATTCTTTGGTGGTGTGGCCCTTGTCCGGACCGTGGAAGACACAATATGGCTTACGCGGCTCTTGGTTTCGCGAATTGTTTGAGAAACCGCGGCCCCTTCCGCGACCACGAGAGCTTTGTCCGCCTCTGAAACCTTGATCAGGGGGTGCTTCAGCGTCGCCTTTCTCTTGGCCATCGATGTTGTTTATGAATTGCGGCGATTGTTCTTGATTGCCATTTTGCCTTCTGGCTGAATTCCAGTTTGCTGCTTGTAACTTGTCTGACCCTTCTTTGCTTGGCGGTGCAAATTCTGTTGTTCGATTCTTTGTGTGTGATCGTTGTCTGCTATGATATATTGATCGATGACAGCAAATAGCTCTTCTATTGTTTTCGGTTGATTCATGGACAGGTAGGTTGCACATGGGCCGGCTCTTATGCCATTCATCGCCGCATCTATTACTACCTGATCCGGTATGTCCGCTGCCTGTGCCTTTAGCTTGACGAATCTGCCGAAATAATCTTGCAATGATTCCTTTTCTTCTTGAAAACACTGCCGCAATTCGTTGGCTGATACCGATGCTTTGTGAAATCCTTGGAAGTTGGTCAAGAGCTTGTCCCTCAGGTTTTCCCAGGAGTATATTGACCCTGGCGGTAACCGGGAAGACCAGTCTAGAGCTTGGTGCTCGATTGCTGTGACAAAAGTTTTTGCGAGGATTGTGTCGTCCCCTCCTGCTGAAGCTATCGCTGCTTCGAAAGACATGAGAAACTGCCTCGAGTCCGTGGATCCGTTGTACTTTGATACCGATACTGGCTTGTACGAGACCGGCCAGGGAGCAAGTTGAAGGCCCTCGGATAAAGGTGAATTTTTGTCTGCTCTCCTGATTGCCGGCACGGTTTGGCGATAATATGTTCTGTTTCTGTGGGCCCTGTTGCCATTGTTTTCGTGTTCTTGGTCCACGCCTGTGCGCCAGTGTTGTGCCTGTTTGTGCCGCTGTTCTGACCGCTGGTATTGTTGATGTCTTCCAATTCTTTCTGCAACTCGCTGATGGCTGCCTTCGCCTCATCTATTTGCCGCTACAATGTTTCTTTTTCTCTTTCTCTTTCTTCTGACATTCTGCCCTCTTTTGCTGCTTGAAGCTTCTTGACTGTGTTTTGTAGGGTCAGCAGCTCTCGTATTTGCTTTTCTGCTTCTGTTTCTTCCGTGTTGTTGTCGACATTGAAAGGGTTGATAAACTGAAGTTCGACTGGTCTTTTGTTGCTTGCTTCGGCTTGGTTGCCGGAAATGACGGCGACTTGGTTGGGGTCGAGTTGCTTGCCCAATTGCTTGTCGGTTACTGCGCTTGCTTCCGCCATTTCGGCGTTTCTCTGAATCTTTGCTGCTTCGTAGTCTTGGATTGCTTGCCACCGAATTTCTTTCTCGGAGAAACCTGGGTCTTCTGGAAGGACTTCGTCTTCAAACTCTTCTATCACTGGCTCGACTATCGCTCCTTTTGATTTCTTGTGGGGCATCGCAGGTGTTTCTGGAGCTACACGAACGGTGGGCGCCGATGTTGGGGATTCGGGGCAATCATCGTGATTACCTCTCCTCCACCTAACATAAGCGGTATAACTAGTGGAAAGATGGGACAAATGGATGGATCACAATAACTATCGGGGGTAACAGTACACCATGAAAATACCCCATCACACCGTCCCATCACACGATGCCCGTGATGGGGTATTTATAGGGGAGTCGAAGAGACATTTACATATGCCTAATATCCCTTCGACTTTCATTACAAGATATACTCTTGATAATGTACAAAAATGTCCAAAAAGGTACAAGTGTCATTTCCAACTACAGACTAGAACCCTAAGGCCTTGACGTCATCAGGTGTCTCAGTGGTCGTCGCCATTTCCCTGACGCTTCATCTTAATAACGATACTTCAGGAAATCGCGGCGACCCGGAGCTGGTCCCAGTCCCCAACAGTGTTGCTTTTGCTGTAAACATGCAGGAAATTACTTATTTGCTGTTGTATAGGTGAACACCTCCAGTGCTACTTGTACAAGTTTAGTTCAGTGGAGGATCAGGATCAGGTGTCCTTCCTTTTTTCCTTTTTTTTTCACGAGTAGATCAGGAGTTATTTTCGGGCCCTGAAATGCTGAAAGCGTTGTGTTGTGAAAGTGCTGCAGTTTTCATGTGCTGCAGTGGTGAAAGTGCTGAGCAGTTCCGTAAAAGTTTGATGAAACTTTCGAAACAGTACGCAAAGCTCAATTCAGATCCGAGTTTCTTCTGTGCTTTGACCAAAAGATCAGTCATGTTATTAGTCCAAAAAAATTTAAAAAGCTCCGGTTTCCATCCCAGCTGTGCCTGGTTCGGCTATTTGCCCATGGCAGCCACTGAGCCATATGGACCAAGACGTGCTGACGTGGTGGTGTTGCTCTGTGCGTGGCCGCGCGCGCATCGTCATTGTTGGCGACGACGGCCGGCGACCCCGCGCCGGCGCAAATCTGCTACGTAGCGCCGCCGAGGGAGGCTCGGGTTCGGTTCAACGAAGCGGACCGGCTCGAACCGAAACGGGGCCGGCTCACGTGGGCCTTGGAACCAAGCCATCGATCCTAGGTCGAGCCGAACCTCCTTTCTTCGAACAACCACGCACTACCGCTACGCCGCCGGCCTGGGCGCCGCCGGAACGGCTCCAGTCCCCAAGAAAGTTGCTCCTGTGCCACCAGGAGAGTCCTTCCCCATCTTGGCCCCCTTCTGGCTGCGACATCCACCTCCGCCTGCTCCACGCCCCCATCTCAGGTAATCTTGCACTCCCCTAACGATTCGCCGCGTCGGGAACTTCGAGCATTTGCCTCGTCCCAACGCGATTTAGCAGTGAAGCTACTTGTGGTCGCTACCTGCTGCGAACATTTCCCTCACCCGATTAATTTATTGATTATGTATTATATGTTGGACTGATTACAGTTCGTGGTCTTTGAATGGAACTCCTAGACATGATAGATGGTTCTTTTGTCCGTGCCAACTTGATTTTAGGGAAAAGAATTGTAGTGATCTGCATAACTGAAATTTATCTGAACCATCAGATTTCGTGTGCTCTTGTGTAAATAGCAATGGGATCTAGCAACACACCTGACACATCTTTATGTTTCGTCTGAGAAAAACATATCATGATTTGTTATGCTTATATGGGTAATCTACAGCGGGACGCCTCATGGAGCTCGAGGACACAGGAAAGAGGGCCCGTGCCGCAAGCAGCGGCGTCTTGGCCGTGGACCGGCTGAGCGCCCTGCCGGACTGCCTCATCCACCACATCATGTCCTTCATGAAGGCCCGGCAGGTAGTGCAGACGTGCGTGCTCTCCACAAGGTGGACGCACCTCTGGCGCTCCGTGCCGAGCCTCGACCTCGACATGAAGGAGTTCAAGACTGCAGCTGAGGACAGTGATACTAGTGATGATAGTTCTGATAGTGAGGAGGATGATGAGGAGTGGGAGAAGTTTGAGGACTTCACCGACCACCTGCTTATTCCTAATAACATTTCCATTGCCCTGCTGGATGAATTTCGGCTACACGTTACTTGCAGATATGGCAAACAAGCAGCTAAATGGATCCGTTATGGCATGAAGTACAACGCCCAAGTACCTGGCATTCCGGGCAAGGGATTGAGCTCTAGCCCCTGGCGTGTTAAAAG
This sequence comes from Eragrostis curvula, assembly GCA_007726485.1. Lineage (NCBI taxonomy): Eukaryota > Viridiplantae > Streptophyta > Magnoliopsida > Poales > Poaceae > Eragrostis > Eragrostis curvula. The sequence goes on from RWGY01000031.1 coordinate 9,349,007, forward strand.
ACTGCATCTTTCCAATGTGCAGCTGGACAGTCGTTTCACGGATCATGTCAGTTCAGGGTTCCAACATTTGGAGTATTTGGAGCTGAACGGTTGCGAGTGTTATTTTCATGAGATCATCTCCCACTCACTGAAGCATCTGATTCTGAGACAATGCGGCCACATGCTCCTTTCTGAAATTAGATCATCTTCCCTGAAGAATCTTGTTATTGAGTGGAGTTCTGGTGCTCGGCTGATTGTCTCGGCACCTGCTGTTGTCGATCTGTTCGTGGCCTTGACCAGTTGCGAGGCTGCAGCTGTTTCATACAGCGGCATGCCATCCCTGATCAATGCATCGATTCGTCTGTCATATTCTAGAGGAAATCAATTCAGCAAAAATCTAATCAAAGTCCTTGGGGGTTTGTGCAATAGTGGCAAGCTTGCATCTGTTATGTTTCCACACAATGGTATGCATTCTCTGTCTTTTCGGTGTTTCCTTTTTCATCGTGCATTCGTCCTCATGTTGTGGTATCATATAATATACACCAGGTGCTCAGCCAGGAATCAACGGCATTTCCTAACTTCGAGATGCTCAAGACTTTATTACTAAACCAATGTGATCTTAGTGATGATTTCAAGACATTGGAGCACTTTATGAAGAATTCACCAAATTTGGAGAATCTCACTCTTCGGTGTTGCAAGGTATATTGCACTTTGGCCAGTAATATTTATGTCTGTCCTTTGAGTTTGTTTTCTTACATATTTTATGATTCCAACAGTTCCCGAAATATCTTAAAAAAAGGAAAGGGAAGGCAAAGTCAAAGACGGTACCTTCCTTCAAACGTCTGAACATGGTGGATGTTGAGTGCAAGAATCTCAAGCTTACAGAAATCATACATAAAGATGATGTTGATGTTCACCAACTGGTCGAGCTCTTGTCGAGCATTTTTGGGTATCCACCTCAAAATAACATAAAGCTCACCAAAGCTGATTAGTATTATCGTTAGTCCAGACCATCTTTGGGCCTCATCACATTCTGGTTCCACTGGATTTTGTATGCATGTCTACTTATATCTCCAGTTGTACTGTTTAATTGCTACTGCTACAGTTTACACTTTACTTGTTCCCCCTACAAGTCTGCTTCTTTATGGCCTATGGAACTGATTTTGAATCTGTGCTCTGCACTTGTGGACTTGCTGAAACCTTTAAGTGATTCTTGGTTGTATAGAGAACTAGTAACATTTAGCCGAATTGTGAAATATTCTTCAATTTTCAAACCAACATCGAAGTAAGTAGGTCTGGAGGTTGCTTATTTGCCTCTTACACCCCACCCCCCCCCCCCCCCCCCCCCCCCCCCCCCCGGATCAGGATCCTCGGCAGTCAGCCGCGCGTGCAATCGCTTCGTAGACCGTCGGATTCCATCGTACTAATCCTACGGCTCCAACTGCCTACTCCTTTCTTCCGCACCAACAACGCAACAACAGCGTGGAAGAGATCGATGGCCAACTGTGAGTCCAAGCTAGAAGGGAATTGTGACCATCACAAATGGATTCGTTGTGAGATGTTGAAGACATATTCGGGATCAATTTTGTTCCAGCTCATAGATAATTTCGCCAATTTCATGATTTGGCGGCTAGGGTTTGGGAAGAGAAAGAAATGAAATTGAGGAAGAATCAGTTGGTCAAGACCCAATCCACCGGAGCTTATAGTTGTATGAATGGATGAGACGCTGCCGGTTGCGAATAGTCGGCGAATTAAACGATGAGTTGATGATGTCTGCCATCTTCCAGCGTCCGCGTGGATGAGGAGCTGCTCCATGCTTCGTACTATGGAGGCATAAGCGCAGCCCATTTCAAGCCGCTGGATTCCTTCGCTCGCATCGGACGGTGGACGTGCGACTGCACCAGCGGCTGACTGCCGAGGATCCCGAACCCCCCCCCCCCCCCCCCCCCCCCTCCTTCCTACGGAGATTGAAAACTACGGGTAAATACTGAGTTCACTTGATCGACTTTTGAAGGTGCAAATATTTCCTGTGTACTGCTCTGCATTTTTGCACTGTTGGGAGATCATTTCTGAAGTGTAATTACATGAATAACATTTGAGTCTGAAGAAGAACCAGAGCCGAGCTGACCAATCCATTCGTCAATCATACGGCAGTGCAAATTCTTGAGTTACTGGCTTTGTAGAAATATGGAAAAAATAAAAGTTGTTCCGATGGATGTTACTTGTCGTCCTGTAAATGCAAGAATTTACTTGCTCGTTGTTTTGTGAAGCTACAGTGCGAGCTTTAGGTTGCGTTGAATGAGGTCCAGTAGTTTATTTTACTAGCTTCTCAAATGCCAGTAACACGACTGCCTTAAACTAAAATTCGTCAGCTCGACATCAATGCGCAAAACCGACCGAACCGGTCCGGTTTACCGGAAAAACCGGACTTTTCGGTCCGGTCCGGTTAGTAAAACCGGTTGGTTTTTGATAAAAAACCGACACATGTACAGTACAAAACCGAAAACCGACCGGTTTTCCTGGTTTACCGGATCCGGTTTGTTCGGTTCCGGTTTTCCCGGTTTTCCCGGTTTTGCAATCCTTGTTGTGCCTCGCTGACCTGTGTAGCGTGTGCCGTTTGGCCCAGCTGCTCTTAGCTGCCCGTAGGGCGGGTCGCGGCAGCCTGTGCGTACCTCCGCCGCGCGCGCATCCTCCACATTCCGACGAAACTTCCCTCTACGGCCGGCGGCCCGGCGCGCGCAAATCTACCCGCCGCCGCATACCACCGGGAGAAAGTCGGCTCCCTGCCAGTCACACACGCCGCATCCCGCGTGTGTGACCGATGCAACGTGCCGTTCTGTTCGCATGGCGTGTAAAAGCTGCGGCTGCTCGGCAGTTCACCTATGTCTCGCGACGTCAACGAAGCCTGACTGCTTTGGATCAAGAAGCCTATACGGTAGCAAATATACTTGCACCTGCAAATATACACTCATACGTTAGTATATACAAAAAAGATGCACGTATCTCGATCGCTTGTTTTTCGGATCGGATACGTACGTCGTGCTACGAGGGGGCCAGCTAAATATATATCTTGGCTGCTACTCTTCGTCGCGGTTCGCCCATTAGTTTTTTTTTTTTGGGTTTGTTTTTGGACGAAACGTGGTTCCCCCGTTATCTCCTCTCTTTTTCCCTCTCGCCTCGCCGCCGCCGGTACAGACGAGGGTCTCGCTACCGCGGGCTCTCCGAGGGTGGTCTTCGCACGGTCTGGCCTTCTCCGGCGACACGCCGTGGAACTCGGTAACTAAGCCCCTCCCCAGAAGACACATCTCTTGCTTCACGTATATCGAGTGTTTCTGGCTCTGATAAATCCTTTGCTGCTTTAATCTTCATCATATATATAAAGAAAAAATGATCTTTTGAGATCAACTTTAATACAGAATTGTCTGGTCCAGGGCTTTCTTTAGATCTTGCTTTATCTCCCGATCTAGCTACGCACCTGATAGTTAGATCGAATCAGATTTTGTATGCTCTTGAGTAGATAGCATTGAGGATTCCCCAGCTGGTACATATCATGATTTTGTTGTGCAAATTTGGATAATCTACAGTGGAGATGCTGCAAGCAGGACGCTTCATGGAGCTCGAGGCCGCAGGGAAGAGGGCACGTGCCGCAAGCAGCGGCGCCTTGGCCGTCGACCGGTTGAGCGCCCTGCCGGACTGCCTGCTCCACGAGATCATGTCTTACTTGAAGGCCCGGCAGGTGGTGCAGACGTGCGTGCTCTCCACGAGGTGGACACATCTCTGGCGCTCCGTGCCGAGCCTCAACCTCGACATGGAGGAGTTCAAGACCGCAGCTGAGAACAATGACACTAGTGATTATAGTTCTGATGATAGTGATGATGATGATGGCGGCAATTCCAAGCAAAAGCAATGGAAGAAGTTTGAGGACTTTACCGACCACCTGCTTATTCCTAATAACATTTCCATTGCCCTGCTGGATGCGTTTCGGCTACATGTTACTTGCAGATATGGCAAACGAGCAGCTAAATGGATCCGTTATGGCATGAAGTACAGCGCCCAGGTACCTGGCATTCAGGTCAGGGGATCGAGCTCTAGCTCCTGGCTTGTTAAAAGACTACATCTTTCCATGGTGCATCTGGGCAGTCGTTTCGCAAAGCATGTTAGCTCAGGGTGCCAACATTTGGAGTATTTGGAGCTGAACTGTTGCCCGTGTAATTTTGATGAGATAACCTCGCACTCACTGAAGAACTTGATTCTGAGAAAATGCGACTTCATACAACTTTCTGAAATTAAATCATCTACACTGAAGAATCTGGTTATTGATTGGACTACTTGTGATTCGCTTATTATCTCGGCCCCTGCTGTTGTCGATCTGTTCCTGGCCTTGACAAGTGACGAGGCTGCAGCTGTTTCATACAGCGGGATGCCATCTCTGGTCAATGCATCGATTCATCTATCTCATTCCACAGGACATCTATCTGATTCCACAGGAATTCAACTCGGCGAGGATCTAACCAAAGTCTTCGTTGGTTTGTGTAATGTGACAAGATTGGATTTGTTCGGTTGCCATACAATGGTGTGCATTCTCTATCACTACAAGATAATTACTCTTTCCCTACAGTTTACTTTTCATCAAATGCTCTACAATTTTAATCATCCTAGTCTTTTTCTTACAAGTGGCTGATAGTTTTCTTAAGCAAAATGGTATTTTCTCCACATTTTTAACAATTTACAAACAGCATAATTCCCTACAAGTTCATTACCTACAGTTATTTTGGATACTTAACCAATTGAACTAAATGCTGTTGGCAACTTGCTTGAAACTGTTGGGAAATGTTCCTATCTTTGTAGTGTATCCTTTTTGGTGTTTCCTTTTTCATGTTGCTCATGTTGCGGTATCACCTTACACGCACCAGGTGCCCAGCCAGGAACCAACGACATTTCCTAACTTCAAGAACCTCAAGACTTTATCACTAAAGCATTGTGATCTTAGCGACAATTTCAAGACATTGGGGCACTTTATGAACAATTCACCTTATTTGGAGAAGCTCACTCTTCAGTGTTGCAAGGTGTATTTCACTTTGGCCTTTAATATTTTGTCAGTCATTTTAGCCCATTTTCTTACATATTTTGTGATTCCAAACAGTTCCCGAAATATCTTAAAAGGAAAGGGATGACCAAGTCAAAGAGGGTACCTACCTCCGAAGTTCTGAACCTGGTGGATGCCGAGTGCAAGAATCTCAAGCTTACTGAAATCATATATAAAAATTATTATGATGTTCGTCAACTGGTCGAACGTTTGTCAAGTATTTCAGGTTATCCACCTCAGAATAAGATAAAGCTCACCAGAGCTGATTAGTATTACCGTTAGTCGAGACCATCCTTGGGCTCTCGTCGCATTCTTGTTCCAATGGATTATATGTATGCATGCCTTACTTTTATCTCCGGTTGTACTATTTAATTACCTAAGTGCTACAATTAACCCTTTACTCGTTCCAAGATGGTCTATGAACTAAGTCTATTGCTGTATGGCCGGTATTGATTTTGAATCTGTTTTCTACACTTCTGAACTTGCTTAAACCATTTGGTGATTCTTGGTTTTAAAGAGAACTACTGATATTTAGCCTAAATGTGCAATATTCTTCAATTTCAACAAGCATCAAAAGTAGGTCTGGATCCCCTCAAACAAAAAATAAATAAATCAAAAGTAGGTCTGGAGGTTGCACATTCTCTTTTCCTCCTTCCTGTCAAGATTGAAAACTACGGTAAATTCTTAGTTCATTTCGACTTTTAAAAGTGCAAATATTTCCTGTGTGTGATGCCCTGCATTTTGCACTGTTGGGAGATCATTTATGAAGTGTAATTACATGATTAACATTTGGTTCTTAGAAAGAACCAAAGCTGATCTGCCCAATCCATTCATGGATCATATGGCACTGCAAATTCTTGAGTTACTTGTTTCGTAGAAATCTGGGAAAAAAATGGTTTGTTTGACTGGATTATGGGTGTGGTACTTGTGCTGTAACATACAAGAATTTACTTTCTCGTTAAGTTGTACTACCTCTGTCCCAAAATGTAAGCATTTGTTAATTTCTAAACATCACGTTTTACCATTCGTCTTATTCAAAAAAATTATGAAAATGATTTGTTTTGTTATAAGTTGTTTTAAAATTGGATATACTTTAAGCACGACTTATTTATTTTTATAATTTAATAAAAAATTCGAATAAGATGAACAGTCAAACGTGATGTTTAAAAGTCAACAAATGCTTACATTTTGAGACGGAGGGAGTATGTGGCTCCAGAGCAAGCTTTTATATGTTCAGTTCAGTGAGGCTCAGGAGTTTATTTCAGCTTCTCAAATGCTAGTAGCGCAACTGCGTTAAAGCAATATTCATCAGCTCACATCTAAAAAGAAAATTAATCAGCTCAACATGATGTCGTGCCTCTCTAACCTGTGTAGTGTGTGCCGTTTGGCCCAGTTCGCCTAGGTTTGGTTTTTTTATTTATTTAGAAGACCCAGCTTTGCCTAGTTGCCCGCGTGTCGCGGCAGCCCTGCGTTGGGGGCCTAGGCTCGCATACTCCGCCGCGCACGCGTGCAAAACTTCGTTCTGCGGCCGGCGGCCCACGGCGCGCGCAAATCTCCCGCGACTGCGCTTGCACAGGCTCCGCCGCCGCAAACCACCGGAACGGACAACGTCGGCTCCCTGCCAGTCAGGAATGGCCGGGGAACGCGTGTGACCGATCCTCAGCTCCTGCAGGGGCGAAGCTAGGCTTGGGGTGCTGGGTGCAGATGCACCCACGAAATTTTGAATTCTACTTGTATTTGGTTTGTTTTTACCATGTATGCACCCTTTAATTTCAGTTTTAAACACCCTTAGGCAACTAAATAAGACATTCCTGTACCCCCACAATTTTTGTTCTAGCTTCGCCACTAAGCTCATGTGTGTGTCTCCCGCTGCTGCCCGTCCCTCAACTGGGCTTTCAAAACAGATATCATTGGGCATTCAAAACAGATACCATTGGGCTTTCCTAATCGATCGGAGTAGCAAAGCACCCGCTTGCCCCCTCTCCTACCCTGTATGTTTCTTCCACGTGCGTCTAAATTTGTGATCCCTAAAGCTACTCCCAATGGGAGTTTCATTTTCAATAAATGAGGTGCCACATAAGCAAAGATGATGAGGTGGCATGAGATTTATGAAGAAAGAGAAGGAAGTGGTTTCATCTAGATGAAACTAGTGTTGCACTATTTCCAAAATTTTGAAACCCATTGAAACCACCATTGAAGCTATTGAGTTTCATTTCATGAACTCCTCACCCAATCATAATGCAAGAATTAAATACCATAACTTGCCTATAAAACAACAAAAATGAAACTTACCATTGAAAGGGGTTGTTTCATGGATGGTTTCAATACATTTTAGGTGATGTGGCTTCTTTAAAACAACAAAATAAAACATAGCATTGGGAGTAGCCTAATCCTAGCGAATTTGCACGGAAGGAAGGGGGGCTGGACGGAACTAGGTGGGCCCTCAGCAGACGAGGGTTCAACCCCTACCGCCGGCTCCGAGGACGGCCTTCCCCCGGCCGCGTCCCGGCCAGAGGCTGTCGCGCTCGGTAAGCCGGTAAGCCCCTACCGCAAGGGAACTCTCGGCTGTTTCCCATATTGGGTGATTCAAACCTTGCTTCTTTTAATCTTCCCGAAGGATTTTTTTTTCTTTTTCTTTTTTTTTTTCTTTGGGGGGGGGATGAAAGATCAACTTCGTTGTAGCCATGTAAGACTGTTTGTCTTGCTCTGTTTGTTTCAATCTTGCTTTAGCTCCCAAACTACCAGCCCATCTGATCTTTAAATAGAACCAGTGTTGGTGCAGTCTTGTACATGTAAATAGAAAGAGGCCGATTGCCCTGGTATCCAAGACATATATTCATTTTTGGTCTAAAAAGAAAGAAGTATACATACTGATTTTTGTATGGTTATTTGGGTAATATACAGAGGAGATGCTGCGAACAGGACACATGAAGCTCGAGGCCACAGGAAAGAGGTCCCGTTCCGCTAGCAGCGGCGTCTTGGCAGTCGACCGGCTGAGCGACCTGCCGGACAGTCTCATCCACCACATCATGTCCTTTATGAAGGCCCGGCAGGTGGTGCAGACATGCGTGCTCTCAACGAGGTGGACGCAGCTCTGGCGCTCCGTGCCGAACCTCAACCTCGACATGAAGGAGTTCATGACCGCAGCTGAGAACAATGATACTGATGACAACGAGGACTCAGACTCTGATTATAGTAGTTCTGAGGATAGTGATGATGAGAGTTATGAGTCTTATGACAATGCCAGCTACAGAGAGTGGGAGAAGTTTGAGGACTTCACCGACCACCTGCTTATTCCTAATAACATTGCCATTTCCCTGCTTGATACGTTCCAGCTGCGTGTTGCTAACGGAAATAATTGGGGCCGACAAGCAGCTAGATGGATCCGTCATGGCATGAAGTACATCGCCCAAGTACCTGGCATTCAGGGCAAGGGGTTGAGCTGTAGCTCCTGGCGTGTTAAAAGACTACACCTTTCCAATGTGCATCTGGACGATCGTTTCACGAAGCATGTCAGTTCAGGCTGCCAGAATTTGGAGCATTTGGAGCTGAGCGGATGCTTGTGTACATTTCATGAGATCACTTCTCACTCACTGAAGAACTTGATTCTGAGAAAATGCAGCTACACAACTTTCTTCTGAGATTAAATCATCTACACTGCAGAATTTGGTTATTGATCGCATCACTGGTCGAGCTTTCAGATCTCGGCTGATTATCTCGGCCCCTGCTGTTGCCGATCTGTTTCTGACCTTGAACAGTTGGCACGCTGCAGATCTTGCATACAGTGGGGTGCCATCCCTGGTCAATGCATCGATTCATCTACGGTACATACAAAGCCATCTCAGCGAGAATCTAATCAATTTCCTTAATGGTTTGTGTAATGTGACAAGTTTGGGTTTGTTAGGTTTCCATATAAAGGTATGCATTCTCATTCTCTATCTTTTTTGGGGTTTCCTTTTTATCATGCTCATGTTGAGGTATCCTCTAATCACCAGGTGCTCAGCGAGGAATCAACAGCATTACCTAACTTCAAGAACCTCAAGACTTTATTACTAAACCAATGCGATCTTAGCTACAGTTTCATGACATTGGGGCACTTTCTGAAGAATTCACCATATTTGGAGAAGCTCACACTTCGGTGCTGCAAGGTACATTGCAATTATTTAATATTTTTGTCAGTCATTTCAATCCATTTTGTTACATATTTTTGTGATTTGTACAGTTTCCAAAATATCTTAAGAAATGGAAAGGGAAGGACAAGTCGAAGAAGGTACCTTCCTCCGAATGTCTGAACCTGGTGGATGCAGAGTGCAAGAATCTCAAGCTTATGGAAATCATACATAAAAAGATGATGATGATGTCGACCTACTGGTCGAGCTTTTGTCGAGCATTTCAGGTTATCCACCTCAGAATAACATAAAGGTTACCAAAGCTGATTAGTATTATCGTTAGTCCGAACCATCTTTGGGCTCTCATCACATTCTGGTTCCACTGCATTATGTATGCATGTCCTGACTTTCATCTCCGGTTGTACTCATTAATTGCCAAGTGTCAGTTTTCCCTTTACTCGTTCCGATATGATATATGGACTAAGTCTATTGCTTTATGGCCCACGTATGGTATTGATTTCGAATCTGTTCTCTACACTAGTGGACTTGCTTAAACCTTTTGGTGATTCTTCAGTTTTAACTGACATTGAAGTAGAACAGGAGGTTCCATTTCAGTTGCCCCCTCTTCCTGCCTCCGATCTCGATTGAAAACTACTGTAAATTCTGAGCTCACTTGATCGACTTTAATTTTCTGAGTGCAAATATGAAGAACCGAGAAGGCGACCAGAGAGGGGGTGAATGGGAGCCAATAAAAATTCTTGCAAAGAACTTGGCCTATGTTCCAACCCACCTCAAAAACAACCACCAAGATCACACACACACATGGAACGTAATGTGTTGACCCTAGGAATGGTTGTGGAAGAAATAGAAACACTTGAGGAAGCAAATCATGCAAAGACACACTCACAAAGATGATCTGGAAAAGTCATAACAGAAACCTCCCATCGGATAGTCCGGTAACTTGTCGGATACTCCGGGCCACTTCAGAGACCTCCCATCGGATACTCCGGCAAGTTGTCGGATACTCTGGGCCACTTCAGAAACCTCCCATCGGATACTCCGGTAAGTTGTCGGATATTCCAGGCCACTTCAGAAACCTCCCATCGGATACTCCGGCAGGGTGTCGGATACTCCGGGGGTGTCAGAACAGCACGCGAAAGAACTCGAAAACGGAAGCTCCAAAACTCGAAATCCAATCAAACGACCTCCAAAATTCATGAAATTTGAACCATAGCTTCACGGTGAGATGGTGAACCTCATCCAAAAGGATCCATACCAAAAGATCAAGAAATCCCCACGAATTTTGGATTCTACCGACGAACCTAGTGTTTGAGAGAAACTTCACAAATCCATGAAATCGAAGGTGCTCGTGCCTTGGATTTGGTCAAGTATCCATAGAGGATTGTTCTAGCATGTCATAGCACCAAGATCCCCCAACCAATCCGCCCCAAAACACGTCACACAAGAGGAATCGAAAATTCCACGAAAATACCTCCGAAAATAGGGGAAAAGAGAAATTCGGGATCTAGAGGATGAGGAACAACTTGAGCACGAAAATGAATCTCATTTCATTGATTCAAGGTAGCCACGTACATGGATACAAGGCTAGGAAACCGCCCTCATCCTCCCACTCTTTGGAAGAACAAAAAGTTTTCTCTCACACAACCTCTCCTCTCCTCTCTCCCTTGAAGCTCCTCCTAGCTCTTCAAAATGAAACCCTAACTCTTGACTTGGTGGGAGAAAAACCTCCTCTCCAACCAGCCATCTCCCTATCTATAGACATTTCGGAATGACCAAAATGCCCTCCACTCAACACACACTCCTATCTACCACAAGGGGCAAAGTCGTCCGACTTTTTCTCCTTCGCCCGAACGCCATCGGGCCCTTCACGTCTTTGCTTCGCCTCGACGCAACCTTCGCGATGGTGCCACGTGCACCACCATCCGCCACGGCCGGTTTTGAGGCCCAAACCGGGAAACCGTCCGGCACCGGTTTTGAGGCCCAAACCGGGAAACCATCCGCCACCGGTTTTGAGGCCCAAACAGGGAAACCATTCACCGCCGGTTTTGAGGCCAAACCGCGAAACCCTCCATGCTTCTTGTCTTCTCCACGTGTATGGTGTGGATCACCCTTGACCTCACCCGGCCTCTCGATCGTCCGGCCCCAAGTCCCCGCTTGGTCCCGATCCTCCCGCCGTTGACCATCAAGTTGACTCCATTGACCTACACATCATGAGACAAGCAAACACATTTCTCCTTCTCCTCCATTCTTCCCAACACCTTCACCATCTCCGGTTAGCCATAAACATAATCATGCACATGCTTATGCAATCCTCAAAATCCCGCATTTCAACCCAAACTCATGTCCAAACCAAATCAACTCCAATGTCAATTACTCATCATCATTGTGAACCATGGCACTTCTCAACATGGTTCCTCAATCTCCCCCTTGATGAGTACATT